>VCAZ01000089.1:1112500-1542500 GCA_005784505.1 Bagarius yarrelli
CAACAATAGAGGCTCTGTTACAACAGACTCACTGCAACATGAAGATTGACACTGCTCTGATCATACAGACATTACAAACACTTTCTTAATAAAGTAAAGATGAGATATTTTAATTGGTGGGTCTGAAATATTATATTTATTAAAAAATTATTTTTAATTAATGATTATACATTTAAAAAAATATAACATTAAAAAAAACTTTTTTTTGTGGTCTGTTTCCAATTCTCTAACAGTCTCACTGAAAAATAGTCTAAGTTGCAAAGAAAATGTTCGTCTTTATATACACACACACACACACACACACACATATATATATATATATATATTATAGGGGTGGGTATCTTTAGGATTTAAAAATTTATTCTTATTCTACGCTGTTTTTCTACTTCCTGCTGTGTAATGCATGTTTATTTCTTTACATTTTAACCAGATGCGGAGTTTCTATGTTTTTTTGTTAATAGCTGGAATTTCTGTATGACAACATCATTCATCCTAAAAAAGATGTCATACATTTTCTTTTCTTAATAAAGAAAGAAAGTTGTGTTCAGAATAAAGAAGCTCTGAATGAAACATGGAAACGTCAGATTATTATAACAGTTATGAAGACACTTAAATAACGCCGTAAGAACACGCTGTACCTCGGCTTCAGCACCTGCAACGGTGTGTGCAAAGTGTTGCTACACAGTAGATTTTAAATTTGATGTTGATTTAATGTCCAGTTTTGGTCCAATTAAGCAAATTCGCGAGCAGACGTACGTGCGTCAGTCAGTGCTTATGTAACAGACTGAACTGTTTATTAAGTTTAGACGTGGTAATTTTGTGTCAGCGCTCATTCTGTGTGTGGGGGGGGGGGGGGGGTAAATGCTTTTTTCCCCTCGGGGCTTGCTGTAGTTTGGTGAGAGTGTATGTGCACAGGGGTGTGAAAGAGAAGAAAAAGTTGCATATACATGTCTGTATCTAATAAACCAGTTTAGTACATTTAGGACTGCTTTCGTTCTTCATTATATTAAATTCAAGTGTTTAGGCGAACCCCTGGATATATATATATATATATATATATATATATATATATATATAAATTTTGAAAATAATTAAAAATATTTTTATGGCATGATTTTTGTAAACAATTTACTGTAGTTACATATCTATGACTAATTTTGCATTTTTGTTACTTAATTTGATCACAAAATGCAAAACAACATATTGCTAATATGCTACAAGCTGTAGCCCCTGATATTCACAACAACCTTATTAATATATTCATGACCAGCTCATTAATATTCATAACCAGCAAAATCAGTGACAATATATGTCATTTAAATTTTACTGTGAATAAACGAAAAAAAAAAATTGCTAAAACCTGTGCGGGAGAGAGTGAGTGTGTGTGTGTGTGTGTGTGTGTGTATTACAGTGCGTGTCAACTTGAGTGAACATTTTAAAAAAAGGTCAAAGGTCAAGTCTTACCTGTCAACATCAGCGTGGGTGTCGCAGTGGAGGAGCGTGGAGGTGTGTTTGTGTGCCCGACGTGTATACACACTCATCCCTCCGTCTGTCATGTAGCTGCACACACGTATTCAAATACACACACAGACAAGAAAAACATGAGTGATGTGTGATTGGTGTGTAACAATATTTTATGCAAAACACATTACACACACATGCAAATGTGCAGTGAACAAATGTGTGTGATATCTGTGCAACAGAATATTCAAAACACATCACATCACACACACACACGGCTATTAATTATTCCAACACAAAAAAGATTCAAAAAAGATCAAGAGGAGAATAAGTGGTCCCTGGTTTAGGGCATGTCTATTCTAAGCAGTCGCATCGAAGCACAACGGCGCACATCATCGATAATTAGCCTGTTAATATTATATCGATGACTCATTGACCGAAAACCCCCCACGCTGTATGTCGAAGGAGGTTCGATCTGCAGATGCTCGATAAACACCAGTATTTACTCTGCCTCGTCACACGTTCTCTAAATATTGACTAACTGTAGATTTAAGCTGTCTTCAAGCTGCGTGTGCACAAAAACGCTTTGTCTATCAACCACTCCTATTTAAAGTGTCAACAATCGCCCCATAATCCAACATAATCCCAGGCCAGGAGAGAGGAATCTAACCATGGGGCATTAACGCAAGTGAGATAAATGAAGAGTGCGTCCATTTTGCCGGGCACTCAGATCCAATTTTTGCGTAAGATCAAGAAGAGGGAAGTAACAAACGAACTTGAGATGGATTTTTTTTTGCGTAAGAGAAGCAAACGAAGAGGGAAAGTAACATGGAGAGGAATACAAGAGGCACAAACATCTGCTTCAGATAAACAAGGCATTTTTTCAAGACCTCATGATGCAGTGACACACAGCTGGAAACAGCGCTGAGATGATGATTCACCCTGACACCAAGGGTACGTTTCTATTGGCTGAAATCACTTACATGACCAGCCTGTACTGTATACATTTAAACCGCTTTGTATGGCCAAAAGTATTTAAAACACCAACTATTGAACATTCTTTTCTCTTCCTCCTATAAAAACCTCCACACTTCTCGGAAGAGTCATGTGACTGCGAGGATTTGTGTTCATTCAGCTACAATAGACACTAATGTTGAGGTGAGGAGGTCTGAAGTTCAGTCGGTGTTCCCCATCATCCCAGTGCGGTTTTGTACAGGACATGAGAATTCTTCCACTCCAATCAGAACACATGGAGTCTCCATGAAGATCAGGGGTTTTGTGCAGAGAGATATTGTCATGCTGGAACAGATTTGTTCAGACTTTGTGGAAGACATATTCATGTAAGAGTGCTGGTAAGTTTTTTTCTTATTGTGTATCTCAAGCACATTAGGTTCATTAGACTGCTGATAAGAAGATTTAATTCCCAGCACCACCAAGCTGACACTGCTGGACCCATAACCCTTAACCGCTCAGTTGGTTAAAACCAAAATAAATATAAGTCAATCTTGATAAAGATGTCTGCTAAATACCAGAAATGTCTGAAATGACTACCACATCCTACCAATACTACCAAATGTCCCACTTCCACTACTTACAGCATTTGGCACCTGCCTTTTCCAGATTGACTTACATTTATCCTTTTATATACAACTAAGCAAATGGGGTTAAGGGCCTTGCTCAGGGGCCCAGCAGTAGCAACTTGGTGGTGCTGGGAATCAAACCCTGATCTTCCAGATATAAGTCCAACACCTTAACGACCTATCATAAATTTAAAGCACTGATACTCATTTTATTTATTTTCCTCATTTAAGATTTAAATGCTACAATTACCTTTAAATTACCATTAATTTACCGCAGCATTTGTTCCACAAGCTTTTTTACAACACCGTCTTTGCAGGTAGATCCAGACAGGATTAAAGAGTCAATTCAGCCAGTTTCATGAACAGTAAAAAAAGCCTGGAGGCTGTAGAATAACAGACGAATAAAGGAGTTGATGGATGGTTGGATACTCAGCTCTGAACAGGTTCTCAAAATCCACCCTCAGGGCAGATCCACTTAACCGCTTTGAGAGAAGAACACAAGCCGGAGAGGACATGAAACAGACACTGCACAAATAATATTACATATGTTTTTTTTTCTAACCTAAAACAGATATTAACCTCTTCGAGAACATGATGTGTGCGCTGATACAGGGCTGCATTTCAAACCAGTTCAAAGAGAAAAACAGGAAGTGACCTCTTCGAGTAAAACAGGAAGCTGGTAACACACCTTCTGTGAAGTTGATTATGACTCCAGGGCTAGAGAAGATTGTCTTCTGTGCTTAAATGTGAGCGACTGCTAACTATCTGCTAACACGCACATGCAAACACACACACACAAACACTTTAAACAAATAAATGTTGTATGTGCTGTCAGGGTTACATGGAACATTAGCCCACCAGACCACTAGAGGGAAACAGTGAGACTTTCATTGTTTTTCTTTAATAGTCCATGTGCTCCGGCCAGAGGTGACACAGGATTTGCAAACTCTTGCACGGATTTAGGGTCAGGGTTACCATTAACTAGTATTAACTAACTCGAGTATTAACTAGTATTACCTAACCCGAGTATTATTTATGTTTTTGTTATAAACATTTATAAATGGTGCTTTAATTAAAATGTCACGCAATTTTGATATTTTCTGTACTAATATTTTTGATGCCTTGAAATATTTGTTATCTGCTTTTCTGGGATGTTCGTTTCATTCTTTCATTTTAAAGTTCGCAAAAAATCAAAAATCTAAATAAAACGAACAAATGGGAATTAGATGCGTTTCCATCAGTTTAAGTGGCTGACGGTGGTATTGCTAATGATTAAAGCATTGGACTACCAACCCAAAGATTGTGAGTTTGATTCCCAGCTCCACCTAGCCACCACTGCTGGGTCCCTGAGCAAGGCCCTTTACCCCTAATTGCTCAGATAAATGTAAGTCACTCTGGATGAGGGCGTCTGCTGTAAATGTAGTAACCGGTAGTAAAGAAAACAAGGCAAGGCTAATGTAGCGGGAGCAGACACACGTCTGGCTGATAGCGGCCATGTTGTTATGCAGAAACTGGAAAGACACCATCAGCGGAAACACAGATTAGTCACGTGGGTTTAAATATTTGCTATGACAGAATCTATTCGGCAAATGCGTTCCTAACTACCTTTATTCGCATTAACCCTTTAGTTGCACTAAAACCACCTATAATTTTGCGAATTAATGGATTTTTTTCCCTAAATGTTTATCAACTGTATCACGTTTGACAGACATCCTTATCCAGAGCGACTTACATTTATACAACTGAGCAATTAGGGTTAACGGGTCTTGCTCAGTGGCGTTCCCTTCGTGGTGCTGGGACTCGAACCCACAATCTTTCAGTTAGCAGCCCAACACTGTAACCATTGAGCTACCACATCCCCAAATGATGTATGTGCAACAACAGGATATAGCTACTAAGCACATAACACACACTTACTTTTTGAATAAATGAATGATGTGTATGGTGAACATTTTAAGTCTTTTTCATTTCGAGAAACTTAATTTTTAGGTAACTTTACTAAATTGCATTGTTGTAGCTTTGGGTTTGCAACAGGTCATGGGCGCAGATTCAAAAATCTGCCATCAGCCTCTTCTCTTCAAAACAAAAAAACAAGTCACACAGACTATTCTTAACCTTAAACTCCAGCAGGATTTTCCCCTCCGATTATGGTAAACCGTAAACAGCAGTTTTTCAGCACAGGAACGTGTTGCCAATGTAAGCAGCACAACAGCACAGAATCGGTGTGATGTTAGTTAGAGTGTAACACGACACGTTTAAATTGGGTTATTCATTGGCCATGACCTGGCAACCCTCTGTCACGCATGTAACTGAAGTTCAAAAGGGCAAGAGGACTAAGTGAGGAGGGGTGGTAGGGGAGGGGGTTGATTGAAACATCAACAGAAGTTACTGACTTACTAATTAAATATTAGCAGAGGAGATTCTGATACTAGTTTACTGCATTTATGGGCAAAAATGATTAATAATTTTGTTCCTAATACAAAAAAATGGCAATGCTAAAGATTTGGCTAAATCTAAATCGGTGTATCGTGATAATTCAATGGTTAAGGTGTTGGACTATATTTACAGCATTTGGTAGACACCATATTTATAACCAACCACTCTTTTATACAACTGAGCATTTGGGGGTTAAGGACCTTGCTCAGGGGTTCAGCGGTGGCACCTTTGGTCATGCTAGGAATTGAACTCTGATCTCACAGTTAGCAGTCCAACACTTTAACCACTAAGCTACCACTTCCCTACCGCTTTGGATGATTGTGTGTTTGAGTTCTAGCACCACCAAGCTGCCACTGCCGGGTCCCTGAGCAAGGCCCCTTAATGCTTAGTTGAATAATGTCAGTCACTCTAAATAAGGTCATCTGCCAACTGTGAAAATGTAATTAATATTATAAAGGATAAATAAATTAATTAATTAATACATCAATTTCTTTACAAATGTATATAAATCATAAATTGTGAAATCTATAAATAAGTGTTATAGGTTACCATAAGCAAAGTAACCAAATCTGGTGTGAGCTGGTGTCATTAAAAATGAATCAACTGACCAATCAGAGCAGAGAACAGAACATCACTGTGGTAGAAAGGTATACAGTCATCATGTCTGTGTCTGAAGACATCTGGACTCCCCCACTGAGAGACGGTGTAAAGTACTGAATAAAATCAGCACTGCAGCAATGATGTCAGAGGGAACATGTGCCATATCTGTGGTTTATACCTCATTCATCTGTTCTTATACACCTCATCATGACTAAAAACTTATTTCCACTCAGTTTATCGGTTGCTATTGGTTTCATAGGTTTGAAAGCGTAGAAATCTGTGTTTCTTTGTTTCTTTTATAGCTCTGTCTTAAAACACTCATGTGTTGGACATTACAGCTTGACTTTGTAGTACCAGTGATTTATATGTACATTTCTGGCATTCGGCAGACACGCTTATCTAGCACAACTTACATGTATCTTTTTTTATCCAACTGAGCAGTCGAGAGTTTGGTGGTTTAACCTACAAGCAATCCAACACCTTAACTACTCCGCTACCACTTTACACATTTTGTGGGTAGGAATGACTTAAGAAGAATAGATTAGTCAAGATCAAAAGAAGCAGTATTACCTATCCGGCTCTGCTGCAGATTTATAGAAAGATAAAAAGACAAAAGGACAATAATTTATTAGGATATAAACTCTATTGGATTCAGAGAGGTCCACCATAGAATTACGAGACAGGTAGTGTCATGGTCAATACAGCACTAGCGTCAATCTTGAGCTCAGGTTACTGTGTGTGTGTGTGTGTGTGTGTGTTCTGCTGTGTCTCTTAACACACTGTCTTGGATTTAAATAAGACTTTTCCAGAAGGTCCCAATGTCTAAGGGCCGGTTTATACCTGCTCACGTCATGTGTTCTTTTTTTATTGGAAAAACTATCCGAACTTAGGAGACGGTCTGGGACGACTTTTAGACAAAACTGGACGAGTCTAAGGCTGCATCTATGCCTTATGTATCATGTGACCTAATTTAAATTTTTTTTCTTGAATGTGGTACAGATGATGTAAGCAAGGGAAAAAAAAACATGGATTCGGATAGTTTTAGGCTGTAATCATATGTGAAAATAATTGGGATATCAAGTATCTGCCATATAAGCAGACAGACTGGAGTTTCACTGTCAATGCGGGTCAGACGTCACTGAATAAATGACGATGGCTCATGCCTTCAACTCAGGTGAACACCAACAGCGATTTATACTGTATATATCTTTGTATACTTTGTACAACTGTGTATTTTGATATTAATTATTTTTTGTTCACTTAAAATCTGATTAGAGCTGTTAAATCTGTTAAAATTAAGATCTGCAATGTAAATGCGGCCTAAACACATGCCTCTGTTCAAGCGACATATGTCAGCGCTTATCTCCTCCCACACAGAATTACGTCGCTCACTTTAGCACGCTTGTTGACCGGTATATTAAATTAATTTGCGGGTTCCCACAAAGATTTACGATGGTCTCTGTTCGGATACAGGATAGCCAGTCTGGTTCCGTTAAAAAAGCTGGTACTATGTTTTCCCACCAGTGTTAACTGTGAGCTCTGATCCACGTATCCCGCTGGGTCTTTAAGTTTAATACTGCTGACAGCGAAGATACTGCACATACTACACGACTAACATTTATTTCATTTATACAACTGAGCAATTGGGGGTTAAGAGGCCTTAATCGGGCCTGGCCCAGGGGCCCAACAGCGGCAAGTTAATGGTGCAGGAAATCAAACTCTGATCTTCCAATTAGCAGTCCAATACCTTAAACACTAGGCTACCACTTCCCCTGTATGTCTTGATGGGTTGATTCCGGGACTTTGGGGTTTTTTTGTTTGTTTTTAATTTATTTTTGTTGGTTTTTTTTATTATTTTTTCCTGCTAAACATCCATTGATGTTTTCTGGTTCTCCTTTGTTGATTTACAAAAGTTTGTATTATGTACGTAAATAAAAAAGGATTCAATCTTGCTTATAATCCAGGATTTGAGAAACGGCCTCTCTTCTCCTCACATCTATTTCTTTTACTGCCCTCTTTAAACTTATCTCTGGAGAGGCAACCCAGAATATTTCTCATGACCCGACACTCGTGACTTCTGCCCAAGCGTTGGTGCACTGGGAATTTTTCAGACCTACTTACACTTGTCATTCATTCTTGCCGACTAACTGATACACAAACTGACTGTTCACATAATGACTTTAAATAAGGAATTCAGGATATTATTTATATTTACGACAGAAAGAGGAGATGGCGGGGAAGTCTGTGTGTGCAAATCCTTGCTGGTCTCCTATATGGGAACCTTTGACATCAGTGGGCGGAGCTTCCACCAAAAAGCAAAACTTTTTATTAAAAGCCATCATAGTTTGGGTAAATTATCAATAAATAGATATGTCAGTTCTGCAGTGGTGGCAGAAAAGACTAACACTCTCCTAACTATCTGGATGATGAGGGAAATCCAGGACAAACTAGTGAAAATAGTGCACTAGAGAAAATAGTGCAAATATGTAAAGATAGAGAAAGTTGGGGGGTTTAATCGATCCACTAACCAAAGGATCAAAAAGACAGATGGGAAAAACTCTTTATAAGCAATTCTGTTTCCTGCTAATGCAAACTAGGGAAATACATATCATGATACATAGATTACGCAACATTTCCAGAAAAAAAGGAAAACAAATAGCTAAAAATACAATAAATACAAAACCGGAGATGCCCTGCTTTTCTACGCCATGTTCGCTTCTGAGGTGATGAGCGTATGTGTCAGCGACATCTACAGGAGCGGAGGAGGAAGTCGTTTGACACATACTGAGAGTTTTAATTAAAAATGTAAATCAGTTTGAAACATAATTTAAATATGTATAAAGACTAGAGAGTAAAATATCGATAAACTATTTTTTAAATAATATTGCGATAGTTAGCTGTATCGATATTTTTACACAGCCCTACTGCAAACATAAGCCAGTTCTAAAAGGGTGCCACCCTTAGTCAGGCACCAGGTCTGGTGGAAAGACAGTGTGTGTGTGTGTGTGTGTGTGTGTGGTGTGTGTGTGTGTGTGTGTGTGTTTAAATCTAAAGCAGTGCTTCAACATGGGTCTTATTTTTAATGTTTTCTAACCGTAAGAAAACATTTTTTAACAAAAGTTACACATTTATGCACATTTACAGCACATACAGTGAAGCATGTTGAATTTGAAATGTGCTGCAATACAATCGCTGCATGCTATTTTAAGAAGTCTTTATAAGCTCAGGTGATTTAGCATTTTCAAGACAAGCCGATCTTTGAACACATGGTTTCTAACAGCGCTGCTGGGCAAAACGTCCTAAAAAACAAAAAAGTGTTAAAAGAAAAAGTTGGCGTACATGCCAGATAATTACACCCTAAAGAAAAACAGCTTAGAGCAAGGTACCCGCTCAGGGTGGATCCAAACCACACACACTGCAGACTTGGCTGTGTTGCCAAGCTTAAAGGTATAATGTCACATATTGCTATATTTTAACTCAAGCTTTTAAATAAAACTACAGCCATCTAGAGGCTGGTGAGAGGCAGCACACGTTCGAATAAATGCAACGTTTCTTTTTTTCTTTTTTTTTTTACACATAGAAACCTCTTATCTTACTGAATAGTGGAGCTTATAACTAAACAGGAAAATAAATCTGATGTCCTAAAAGCACATATAGGCTATGATGCTGGTCAGGGGTGCCAAGGTCACTGGAGCTACGAGGCTGAGCTAGCCGGCACATTAGGCAATAACAGACAGGCTCGGCTTGTTTAAAATAAACTAACCAAATCTTTTAATTACTCTAGGGGTTGGTCGGTGTTAATCGAGCTTTGATGCTTAGCTGCATTAACATCCATTCGGTAATTCAGCATCGCTAACGCTAACGTTTAAACATATTCGGCGTTCTAAATCGGTAAAAAAAATTCTTAAATTGTCTTTTTCAGATAAAGTGTGTAAGAGCGAAGAGCGAAAAGGCACAAAGTTGGCAAACATATTTGTAATACCTCTGATTTACTTTTAGTATAGAGAGGACATTCTCAAATTCAAGGAGGCTGAAAAGATTTGAATCCATCACTAGAGTAGTGGTGCCAACCGTGAGAGGTGCACATACTTTTAAGCATATAGTATAGATATATAAAAAGAAGCAATATGACGACCTGTGATTTTTTACAGTGAGGTTTTTGTAATAAGTATGTGGATTTATCCATCACACACATGCACACACTGACCCGCTGGCGGCGCTGTCCATCTTAACACTCTTTCCCAGGATGTCTCCGTCGCTAACATAACCAGCGCTGTCTGTCGTCACTCCGTCGAGCATGTCTGCTTTGCTGGTGCTGTAACCAGTAGTTAACGAGGGGGCGTCGCCCGCCTGAAGCCGTGGGCCAAATGTACCCGGTCGCCATGGGGAGGCCGAGACAGAGCGGGAAGCGAGGCCAAGCGAGCCCCTCGTGCTGATCTCTGTGGTAATGCAGGCATCAAAAGTCGTCTGCAGGGTGCTGAAGGGGAGGCAGGGGTGACAGGTATTAGACACACATAGAGAAAGAGAAAAAGAGAGGGAGAGCCAATCAGCTTAATGTAAACCACAGGGATTTTCTACGACAGAGTGAGAGATAAAGAAAGCAAGAAACAAAACACCAAAAGGCGGTAACAGTGTTACTTGGCCTAACTGAGCACCCCACTAGGCCAGGGCATAAGTTTCCTCTTTTAATTGACTTGGGAATCAAGATCTTGCTTTCAATTCGGGGGGTTTTGCGCACGGCAGGGGGTTCGCCAGCCAATTTCATGCCTCCAAAGACTTGAGACAAGCATCAAACTCACTACAGCAAACAACAGCCAGTCTCTCTTTGAAAAAGCTCTCCTTGTCAATCACGTCAACTGCCCTGTTGACAGCAAGCATTCAGGACAATCCTGATGAAACAACTCTCATGAATGCTACAATGGGATGTTTTCTTATGGCTTTGCTATGATCTTGTACTAAAAATCATGTTTTTATTGCTGCCCTGTTGACTTAAAATCATCGATCGGGCTTAAACTGTATTCTTACTGTATGATTTAACACCAAACTTCCACTAGAGGGAGATTAACAGGTCTATGTTTTCCTGGTGTCAGTATGAAATTCTTCTGGGTTCTGTTTCTCCTTTCTTTTACCTCCAAAACTACTGTTAAAAAATGACATAAATAATCAGTTATCTTTACAACAAAATGGAGAAAAATGTGCTCTCTGACTTCGGTTGGTATAAATTGTTGGTTAAAGGAAGAAATATTATTGCTGATTTTCTGAAGTTTTACATGCAACACTGTCTGGAACAGTGGCTCTTAAAATAGGGGCGTGCCCACTGAGCAGGGGCAAACAGGCACTCCAGGGGTGGCATGTACGGTGGCAACCAGTAGTGTACAACACATCATTTAAAAAGCAAAAAAAACATTCACAAGGAAACAAAATAAGGTCACAACACAAAAGGAATACTCCTGACCAATGAGGGTCGCTGCTGGTCTGCGGAAACGCGTTATTGCCAACCGGATGTTCTGGATGCTTTATTATTGCACACAAAGAGACTGAATATTTGTGTTAAACTGCTTTAAAATTCAAACAGTGTTTTAATATTTAGTTTTTATTCACATTTACAGTCTGTGTGCGACACTAAAGCATCCACAAAGTCCGCTTAAACGCTTGCATGCAATTGCATGTTTCTGCGGCTTTGCTCGTTTATGACTTTATTTCATTGTGTTGTGAACTTATGTTTGCTTTTTTAATGCTGTTGTGTTGTGCACTACTGGGCCAATGTAAGTATGGGCCATCAGCAGAAAAAGAAAAGAATAAATAGAACAATAAACAGCCAACGGACTAGAATGGGCTATAAAGTACACAGATCCAGGCAGCTGCTGGTCTTTTAAAAGCAAAGTGCAGACAATATGACAGGGCATCTTCTGCTCCTGGTTTTACTGTTAATGTTGTTGGTTAGGAGTAAATACCCATGAGTGTCTTGTGCCTTTAAACCCTGGCAGTGTACAGCATGAAATCCAAACAAAACAAAAAAAATTTGGTAGTCTGAGCTGGGATGGGCATTTGGGAAAGGATGGAGGGGCATCAGATGCCTTAAAGAAAGTTGGGGGGGAGGGGGGCAAAAAAATTGGAGGAACACTGTTAAATCATGCAGTGCGATAAACAAAAAATTCTCACTGAGTAACAGTTCTGAGGCATGAAATTACTTGTTAATGTGTCTAAGTAGCCAATTTATACAACATAGCGAAATCGAACCTAGAGGCTACAACAGCAAGAGTCAGCAATGTGTTCCAGCTTATGCTCAAGGGCCCATCAGTGGCAGCTTGGCAGTGATGGGACTTGAACCCTAATCCTTCATTCAAAAATCCAGAGCTTTAACCACTTAAGCTACTACAGCCCCAGAATAAATAAATAAATACATTTTAATAAAGCACAGAGATACGTAGTATCACATACGTAGTTAGTTTTCTAATCAGTCCTTAAAATGAATACAGCAGTAATAATGCAGTATAATGTTACATGGAAGGTAACAATAAACACCCAGTGGACCCCTCAAACAAATGCTTAAAATGCAAGAACATCAAAACTTCCAAAAATTTAAGAACAAATTAAAAATTTTTAGAAATTCTTGCTACAGATGTGTTGGGAGCTGAGACCGTGTTGAACTTGTTGCCCCAGGGCAAGGCTGGGAAACACTATAATAATAAAGTGGCGCTGTGGAAATCCTATTTTTATCGTGTATTTGTGACATGACCGTTTCCCTTCAGGGGAATTCCCATCGCCATCTTAAGGGATGGGCTGTTTATTTAGTAGCTACACTAACTTAAGACCAAAACTTACCCTGAAAGCATTAAAATACAACGAATTGTTATTTCATAGCAATGACGAATACTTTCAAATTAATAAGAATGATTTGCTGTTTTAGGCAACCATGTGACATTTCCTGGTTCTGGTAAATACTTGGACACATACTACACTCTTTCATTGTCATCGTTTAGCTAATCCATGTCATGTTCCATACGTTTTTATTTATATGGTAAAAAATAGCTAATGGCGACTCTCCACTGTTTGATGGGTTGAAAAGTGTGATAAATGTGTGAAATGTTGTCTGCTAAGCACCAGAAAAGTAAATGTGTTCCAATTTATGATCTGCACATGTGTAACTATAGCAAAATTTTAATGTTTATGCTTAGCAACTTAGATTTGGTGTATAAATACTGCAAAAAATCATAGCAAATAAGAATTTGGGACACATGGAAGTCACAGCCGGTTTGCAAAACATGGGAATCCACCTTTCTCTATCATAAGGGTAGCACCTTTAAAGGAAAAATCTTTACACTTAAATAATTTTCACTAATAGCTAATGATTCAACATTATATTTATTAGTGCAACAACCCCAGCATAAAGACAGCACAAAAGAACCAATTCTACACAAGTTTACAAAAAACTTTGAATGACCAGCTATTAGTAAACATAGAAATATTCATAACATGAATAAAGCACACAAAAGGAAAGTTTTTTTTAGAGATCTCCAAGTATTTAACAGAACCTGGAAATGTCACATGGTTGCCATAACTTGGGATGGTTGCAAGTCAACTCAGAAGACACCCGTCTACCGTGTGTAGATTTTAAGGGCAAATTCTCACCAGCATTCCTGACCTATAGGTGGGATTGGCTGTGAGGAAGTATGAGAGGAAATCTGGGAAATAATCCTTTACCATTTAACCAAAAAAAAGTATTAGAAGATTAAGCAGGTAAATATATTAACACACCTCAGCGACAAGAAAAAGTGTAGATGCTTCAAAGATATAAACTTTTGGAGCATGTATTTGGATGTATGATAGGATGAATGACACATACTATAACCAATGTTGGCAATAGAACTGTAAAATTTCTACTTAGGTAAAAGTATTGTACAAGTGGAAGAACTAAAATATAATATGAGTGTAATTCTAAACCATTCAGGTGCAAGAAGACGTAAAAGTGATCTCAGCTGAGTATTTATGGGTTGTTTTTTGTGATACACACACAGAAAGCTACCTCCTCTAGTGGGCAAATCCTGAATTGGTTTAAATTTTTTATGCTTAAACAGATTATAAATATACACCAAATTGTCAAAATATTATAAACACAGTTGATTTTGTTTGAAAAGTAAATGCATTTATTTTGTAATTTCTTATTTTATTACATTTTACTTGTATTAAAAAATGTTCAAATGTTATAATATTCAGTCTGTGGTATTTTTGGTAAGGTTTCTCATGCTAATCTGCTAACCTTTTTTTTTTTTTTTACCAAAAAAACAATACGGCTAAGATTTTAACATAAACGGGCAATAAAAAAAATAAATGTTTTCTGTCATTGATATACTTTTTGAACTGATTTGTGCTGTGAAGTTTTCCACACATACTGTATAATATAGTGTAGAAAATTTGCTATAGTAATCAATGTAGTAATGTGTTTATTTTACTATAGTAGTGTTATTATACCAAATGTAGTAGAATTAACACAACAAATTACCACATTATTGCAAATATATGTGCATGCATATTTACGATAGTAAGGTTCAAAAGCACTACAGTATTTACCACAGGAAATTTCACTACATATAGTCAAGTTATTCTCTAATGCTTACAATAGGATTTTTTCATCTGGGTGGAGTGGAAATAAAATTGTGTCTGAGGATAAAAATGTTAAAATGAAGCAAAAGTAAATCCTCAAATTAGCTTCAGTCACCTAGCTGATTAAAAAGTTATTTTTATCTGCGAGTTGAACTTATAAATGTGTGAGTAGGAGCCGCTCACAGAAGTTACACTTAAACCATAAAAGATAGTCTGTGTAATTTTTGTGACATTTTGGGTTATTTTTACTGTCTTAGCTTCTTGTTTTAATAAGTTCAGTCTGAATGATCTTTAGGAGAATTTATGTTAAAGCCTTGTGGCTCAGTCAGCTGACGGATTAGACAAATTCCACCAGTCCGCCGTGTTATATAAGGCCATATGGTTCTAGTTGCTGCTTAGATTTTCAATCTTGGCTTTACACTGACTTAGAAGACTTTACTGTAAATCGTTGTAATCAATTAAAAGAGAAATGCACGCTTATACACCTGCATACCGTTATGTTTTATCCTGCGATCTGACCAAAAATAGTAGCTCATCTGCGTAATTTTTTGCCTACTTTCTTCAGATAATTCACACATCCTACTCGCCTCACGTACTGTTTTTCACAAACTATATAGCAGGGAAGAATGCGATTTATACATATATAACTTGATGCTATTATGGCTGTCTAAAAATTATTCAGCTACTCGATTCATTTTGAATTAGCACTAAACTGATAATACAAAGCTAGCTAGCAATATGAGCCAATTGCCAATTAGCTATTTGCAACTATCATAATTATTAATAATTGTTGAAGGTAATTTTTTTCCAACGTCTTTTTTATTTTCTGTGAAAAGCAGAGACGCTCATAGTCGCTGCAACTTGACTTCAAACTTAATTATTTTTTATAATGTGTTTTTATATAAGCGGTTGTATATATATTTGACAAGATAAGTTAAAATCATACATTTAAATCTTAAGGTTTTAAGACAGAACAGTAGGTGAGAACTTAAGAAATGTTGGACCACACAAACTATTTGATAAGACTAAAGAATTATTATTTAAGTTAACCGTTCAGATTTGTAGCTGTTGCTTTAGGTAATTAGCATAACATTGAATTGAATGTCGCCATTTTGTGCTGTTATTCTGTGTATTTGTCTCAGATTTTAAATAAATTATCGTCAGATTAGAATTGTGTGTGTGTGTGTGTGCCTCACCTGTGACTGATATGCGTGACCTGTCTCAGACTGGACATGGTTTCCTCCAGGTTTTGTCTTAAATCAGCAATGTTCTTCACTGTCCTCAACCTCCTGCTCTCAGAATCTTCACCTAAAGAGACAAAGCAGTCGGGTTTAAGACATTTAATGACATTCTACTAAACTAAACACTGGAGAAAAAAAAAAATAAATGTACATAATTCGAATCTAAAGTTTTAAAAAAAACAAAGCCTGATGCTGCAGATATATCCAGGTATGAAAACACTCAAAACTAGAAATGCTAAGCAATTATTTTCACAATGCTAGCTCTCTCTTATTCTCTAAGAAATTATGATTTAAATCCTCCACCATTGGCCAAACAGGCCTTTTATGCTAATGTTAATAGGATCAGTCTCAGATTGAACAAATAAGATTTCTGAAAATAAACACAAGACTTGGTACTGTGTGTACTGTGTGTGTTAGTGGGGATTTGTCTGGTTGGATTACGGGCTGCATGTTGTTCATGAGGGGGGTCCCAAAGAGCTCAGAAAGGCGCACATTCTTGTGACCACAAACACACGCTGTAAAAAGGATGTCGAGGAAAGACTAATGGTTACATGTACATTCTGCCAAACTAGCACAAACAACTCTATTCATATTTGTCTATCCAATGCTACTATTTAGCTAGCCCTTTTCTCACTTGCTCACAGAGCACACAGCTTTGGGGTTGGGGTGGGGGTGGGGGTTGGTTATGATCGAGGTCATTAAAACTACATCCATATTTATAACTAGCTTTAGATGAAAGTTATGTTACCTGCCTTAATAGTTACAGCTAACATCCAGCCATCTAACCCTAACTTTCATACCACTTATCCTTGAAAGGATGTAGTTTATTACAGAAGGGAAACAAGTTGGTGGACTAATTAATTGTAGGACACACACACAGTCATACTTGCCCATTCACACATCAATCAGCCTACAACATGTCTTTAAGACTGGGGGAAGAAACCGAAGAACCCAGAGGAAACCCCTACTGAAAGAACATGCAATAGTGGAGGTGTTAGCATTAAACCGGTAAATTTAGAAGATTGGGATTCGATTCTCTTCACCACCAAGTTGCCACTGATGGGCCCCTGAGCAAGGCCCTTAATCATCAATTGCTTTATCTGAAACCTTTAAATCATTAACTAAAAGTCTTTGGTTTGAAGAACAACTACAAACCACTTTCAAAGAAACCAAAGATAATGTCTACCACAAGAAACCACATGACATTTGCATACCATTATAAATAAATACACACAGATTGGTTGAGTGTACAGACTAGCGCATTGCCTTACTCTTGAAGTTCTCATAAATATCCAGCATGGTCAGAAGGATCTCCTCGTTAACACGTGCGATGCTGTCCCATGCACCTGTGTGCTGGTTTAGATGCAGCTGGTACATGTGGCCCTGTTCGCACATGGCCTCAAACATCCTATCCTCCTTCTGAGCTTTTTCAGTCAGGATCTTCTCCTCAGATGGACTTTGGTCTGAGGAACATCCTTCTGATCCCCCCGAGATATCCAAGTCTGGAACTTCATACTGCGACGTGCTGTGACTTCCAGTTGCACTGCCAAAAGAGACACCGTCCCTGCTTCCTGGATCCTCAGAATCATCTTTGCTCCTGCTGATTTCAGACTCCATTCGGGATGCAGTCTGTAATCTCAACTCTGTGAGAACTGTTAAGCTGACATGTCTTCTATCTCTTGACTCCACTTTTCTATTCGCCTACACTTCCGGGAGGAACGGATGGGTTTTCTGGCACATTTTGTAGCGTTTTTTTCCAAAGTAAACGAGTGATCAGTGAGGAAAGCTCTTGGACGGATGGTCCTCCCTTTTCCTCTCCTCCATGGAAAAATGAAGGAGAGACTGAAAGGAAGATAGAGGGAGAGAGGAAAAGCCAAACTAAGTGGCGTTCCAGTTTCCGCGCCAGCACACTTCCCCTGCAGGGTGACTTTCTGGTCTCACAGAAGACTGTCAGACTGAGAAAAAAAAAAAAAGACTTCCACGCCTCCAAACACACACTCACACTCTACCTCAAACACAGCAAAAACCAGGCTTTGCACTAATTAACACTTAGCTTCACTTACACATGTAAGTGGCATGCATTTTATCTCTTAAACCCGACCTCACATGACCTTATGATACACACACACTTTTCTCTTTTTCGCTCTCTCTTTTACACACACAGATCGGTCTTGGCAACCCCCTGACATCCATAGCCTTTATCATGCAGATGAGCTCTTTTTCTTTCCGAATCCAGTGAGACAGCAGCGCTGTGGGATTCCCTCAGCAAGATGCAGGACACGCAAAAGAACCAAAGTCCGGGTTCTTCCTGCTGAATTTAGATCGTCACACTAATTAAGCAGACTGCAAATTTTAAGTGTTGACATTAGCATCATTCTTGGTCCAGTTGGTAAAATCTGCAGGGTAAAGACTTCATCTATCTATCTATCTATCTATCTATCTATCTATCTATCTATCTATCTATCTATCTATCTATCTATCTATCTATCTATCCATCTATCATCCATCCTGATTTAATTTTAGATGCTTTATCAGATTACTTATAATTTCCCAACACGGACCAGGACTTTTTGATGCTGCTGCCTTTAAAAAACAGCTCTAAGTCTTTGGGCCCAGAAAGTTCTGTCAATGATGTCCCGATCTTTGGTGTTTTTATAAGTACATGTACATACATATATAGATTTTTTTGTATATTTTGAAATACTTTCCTTTTTTTTTATCGTATGGGTGGTTCTGGAACACTGGTCCTCTGCCCAATAACCCGGAGACCTTCTATGCAAGCTAACTCATTGATACTGCAAAGATAACCTGATGTCACATGCTAGAGACTGACATTTTCACCTCTGTCTAAAAAAAACCCATGTTTTACACATCCGCATCTGATCAGTGTAAACTTAAGGTCTCGTACCTTTCAAGCTTTCCAGAGACGTGTGGATCGATCTACAGTGATGGACTGATCTCTTTTTGTTATCTTCTTCTCCTTCAATAATGCAGCTCTTATCCACATCTGTCTGAGACCTGCGGTAGGGAAGAAGCAGAAAACATTTAATTCATTAGTGTTTTATTAGTGTTTTAGCAGGGTTTTTTTTGTTATTTCAAAACTATTAATTATATTTTGTTGTTTGTATTTATATATATAAATGTATTTATATATAATTTGGGATTATATGATGTTTTTCCCTTTTCTAGATTGTTTATTTTTGCTGTTTTAAACTGTATTTTCTTCATCAGGTATCCTAAGTAACAAAGTTTTTGTGGTTTGCCTTGCAGCTCAAAGATGATGAGTAGTTATGATGGGATTTTGTTTTTTCTTTACAGTTAAATGGGATGAGCGGAATGTTGTCTGACTGTTAAGAAATTAAAGTGAGTTAAATAAGGTTTAATTTTCAAGCTAACACATTCCTTTAATTTTTTTTCTCAACATAGTATGAATATGACTTAATTTTTGTTAGAGAGCAATTGTGTATTATATTATCAGTAAATAAATAAATAAACAGGTACTCCGGTTTCCTCCCACAGTCCACATGTATGTTTGGTTGACTGATGATTATATTGCCCATAGGAGTGAGTGTGAGTGTGTGTGAATGTTTGTCTGTATGTGGTCCGGCAATAACCTTAGCGTGACCCCTGCCTTTCACCCAATAACGTCTGGGATAGACTCCAGCAGATCCCTGTGACCCTGATTAGGAAAAAGCGAGTATAGATAATGGATAGATGGATAAATGGATTATATAGTAATTATATATTGTAGTTATATATAGTTATAATGATATGTTTCTATAATATTATTATAAAAAGTGTTGATCTTATAACCTGAAATCTTGACGTTACTGCTCGTGCCTGGCTATCTTACACAAAATTACTAGCTTACACAGCTTTTACAAGCAGAAAAAAATATGAGTTAGACATCTATTATTCATACAATTACTTTTTATACACTTTTTTAATTATAAAAAGAAACTATTAAGATGTTTATTGATTTTGCTAAAATCCTTCTAGGAGGCCGGGGCTGTCCAGGGCCAAGTTCCTTATACAAGCATTGTCTTTCTAGTACATAATTGAGCAGAGTAAGAGTAAATGTAAGTGTCCAGGGCAAAAATTAGAAATAACAAGTTCATCTCTTGGTTCTCTTTGTCTTTTATTTATGTGAGTGCTACTGGGATCAGTGCCTTACAATAATCTAACTTGTTTAATGTGATTTCACGAACATTACAGACAAATGTTAAAGCGATAAACTTTTAAATATCTGATTAAATGTGTGGAAATGACCTGGTATTTTTCATACATCTTCTATACCCGTTTATACCCTAATTCAGGGTCACAGGGATCTGCTGGAGTCTATCTCAGCCATCTCTGAAAGGGTGAAGGGAGGGCTCCACCCTGGACAGATCGCCATTACAGGACCACAAAAACACACACACTTCTATAAGGAAATTTGTAATCACCAATCAAGCTAACATACATGTTTTTGGAATGTAGAAGGAAACTAGAGTACCAGTAGTAAGCCAATGCAAGCGTAGGGAGAACATGCAAACTCCACACAGAAAGACCCCTGCCTGGGAATCCAACCCGGGACCTTCTTGCTGTGAGGCAAAAGTGCTAACCACTAAGTCACCGTACTGCCCTGACCTGATATTTGAGGCAGAAATACAACTTTGTGTGGCCGTAAGATTTAATATAAAACCTATAAACATATAATATAAAAGGGTTTTTTTTTAAACATATAATGGGGTACATATATTTTTTGATAACCTATTATGTGTACTGGGTTGTTTTTATTATGATGACTGTTATTTTACTTTATTGTTTAAATAGCATCATTTTGCCTGATCAGTTTACAGTAAGCTTCTCGTGAAAAATCTATAAGCAAACCTGTACATGGAATCTGACCAGCAGTGTAAAGATGCGGACACCGTAATGGACTCTGACCTGTACATGAAGGGAGCGACTGTAGCCATGTTGGGATGGCTGTGCTGTGTTTGAGGAAGCTGAATGTTGTTTGTATTGCTGGTCTGGGTGATGCTACTCGAGCTGTTCTGGCTACAGCATCCTTTGGTTGACACCAAACTCAAAGCAGAGTTAGAGTTCTTGCTCTCCATTTGACATGTTTGCACAAATGCAGCACCTCCAGGTCGGAAACCACGAGAATGCTCTAATTTTCCACCAAGGAGTGCAACTGAGTTCTTTCCCACCCCTAACGTTTTACTGGTTTGGCCCGGTTTGGGGATACCACTCTGTGATGAGCCTTCTTTCTTAGTGTTGGTCTGGCTCTTGGTTCCTTTGGGAATCAAACTGGATTTTTTACCATCAGTCAATGTTGAAGGTTCAGCTGTGAATTCTTTTTGCTCTTCCATAATTCCTTCTTGCTCAGTGCCAGAAGACCGCGTTGTTCTTTTATCTTTACATTTCGTCTTAACTTTCTCTTTGTCCCTTTCAGCGGTTTTAATTTTGGCCACCGAATTCCTACTTAGCTTCTTGTGTGTGATCGTTTTCACAGCCAGTTTAGGACTGGAGTTGCTTGCCATGGCAGGTTGTTGGTTGCCAAGGGGGACTTCAGGATGGACCGGACAAACTTTTGATTTATTTGGATTGGGAGATGAAGCTTCAGGATCTTCTAGAGATGTGATGCTGGATGCTCGAGAAGAGGGTCTGCTGTTAAAAAGCTTTAGCTTGTCGAGCATGGATTTTTGGGTGATGACTTTGGGAGGAACTTCCAGGGAGGCTGAGGTGGCACTATGCTTGGCGTTAAGAGACTTGCTCCTCCATCCTTTGGTGCTGGTGGTGCTTTTAGATGGAAGAACAGGAGAACTGAAAGGTCCTTGGTCAACCATTACATGAGATGCACTTGATTTATCTGTAGAAGAGAATAGGACATTTAAAGCAATAAAGATGAATTATTGATGTTGACAGTAAAGCTATTACATAATATAGATATAATAAATATGTTCCTATTATAGATATTTTAGAGGTGTTTCCATCAAGCTTCCAGAAATATTAATTGGGAGGAAAGCACTGCCCAATAACTTCCTCAAAACATTAACATTCATGCCATTTCTGGCAGACACTCTTATCCACACTGATTTACATTTTTCTCTTTTATACAATTGAGCAATTGGGGGTTAAGTGCCTTGCTCAGGGGCCCGCAGTGGTAACTTGGTGGAGCTGGGAATCAAACACTAAGCCTCGAATTAGCAGTCCAACACCTTAACCGCTGCACTACCACTTCCCTATATTGCCCCTGGTATGCTAGATAAGAACAGATAAACTACACATTTTTAAAGCCCTGAGTGTCTCTTTTCATACGAGCTTTAAATTATAATAACCACGAAATAACAAAGACAGTAAATACTTCTAATGCACAACACAACAGCACAACACAACAGCACAACAAATATTCAAATTTAATAAATTACAAGTGATTTATATGGAAGACGCTCTTATCCAAAGTGACTTATGTTTATCTTATTTATCCATTTGAGCAGTTGAGAGTTAAGGGGAGTTAAGGTGCTCAGGGGTCCAGCATCGGCAGCTTGGTGATGCTGGGAACAGAACCTACGATCTTCAGATCAGCAGTCCAACAACTAAGCAATAACTAATAACCGACACAATTCAGCAATATATAGAAATAAATTAAACTTACCTCTCAGCCATCCAGACCTGATTCTGAATTCAATAATCTGCTAAACTTGTCCGACCTCTACTGACTCACTACATTATACGAGTGAGGCGGTTAGAGGAAACGTACAGGTTATAAGCCAAGCATTCAAAATTCAAATTCAAACCCAAGGACCAAGCAAAGGAGTGCAAGTTTTTTTTTTCTTTTTCAGTGAAAGAGCGCTCACAGAAGGCAAATGACTCATGGGTAACTTTACGAAATAAATGAGGTGGGGTGTTTTATTAAATTAGGGAAAAAAGGGGGTTGCATTTAGGAGAATGTCAGAGAAAATAAACATAGCAATGGGTGTGACTTGGAAACAATTTCTATAAAAAAACATCTATAGATTTTAGTCATTAGTAAAGTTAGTGGGATATGTATTGTGGACGTGCTTTTGCCAAGTAGGATTTGATCCTGTATTAAAATCAACCAGTCATAACTATCTGATGTTATCAGTGTGTGTTTATCAAACCCGCCTCAATCCATTTTTGAATCTTTCCCTCCTTGTTAATAAAATTGTAATATTATAAATGTGTTTATTAAATAAAATAACATATTTCAATGACTGAACAATTACATACTACATTTATGTGCACTTTAGTTTAATTGTGAACATTTCACTCGCCTTCCTGACCAAAAATGTATTTAGGCGTTCACGCATGAATAAAAAGTGAATTCATCAATTTTTTTTTCTCAAAATTATGATTATAGAAATTTGGCTTGTGATTGTTAAATGTTGAAAGGTTGTAATTTAATTAAATAAACGTTAAACCCCGTTATATAGTAAGAATGTTGTTCTACTGCGGTTCTACAGGTTCACCGTTTCAGAACATTTTACATTCAGTTGTTCATTAATGATTGTTTATGATTCAGTGTCTAAATTCATTAATGTTTATTTTGGATCCTTAATAATCAGTACAGTCTAAATTCACTGATGTTGTTTCTGGATTATCATTAAATTGTTTTAATATAGTTTGTCTAATTTTGTGTTGTGATTCAATGTTAATTCTGAAATCGTCTCAGACAATGAGCTTTGTTTCAGCTTTTACTCAGTTTGTTTGTGGACAAAAAAGAGAAAGAGTCGGAACACACTGATGACATCAGATGATTATGATTGGTTGATTGAAATGTTGATTCAGGATCAACCCAGGATGTTACACCAAGATCACATCCTACTTAGGAAAATCACATCCACTGGATATGTATAGTGGTTTTTGTTGCTTTACCAACTATGTAGAGTTTTTTTTTATGACAAAATAAACAACTACTGACAATTTACGTGAAAATTTTGTCTTTTAACTATTTAATATTTTAACGAAAAAATACAATCCCATGAATAATATTACAAAAAAGATCCACTGAGTGAAGCTACAAACACATCACGTTTTTTATGTAAAAATCGAATTTTTGCAAACATCATCACTATAACTTTATAACAATCTTATAAGAATGATTTTCTTTTAAAAAAAGACTAACGTATAAGATATATATATATATAAGTATACGGTCAAGCATTTCTCCAAACTAAATTGTCCAAAACAATATTGATTATAATATTGCTTTTTTTCTTACCTTTCCAACATTAAGCCATTCCTAGAATCCACAATAGACCTAAAGTGCTTAAGAAGATGGACTAGAAAGGAATGTTAAGTGCTCACATTTGCTTGTTCGGCACTGTAAAAGGAGACTTTGGGAGCTGCTCTATGGCTGCCCATTCACACACACAGAAACTGGGTCAAATGCCCACTTTCAAATGTTAACGAGGACATGAAAGCCAGCTCGCCATTGGAGTTCCAAAAACACTGTTTAACTCTATGAGAGTTACAATGCTTAAAGCCGCCCTTGAGGTTTGGGAAACGTGGTGATACTTTGAACACACCAGAGGATGACGGGGTAGAAAATGGAGTAATTAGTGAACCACTGAGTAAAGTAAAGTTTGGAGATTATCAAGACTGAAAAGCAGGAATCTGTAAACACTGTGAAACAAAAGCTAGTGGTAACTCAGTGGTCATGAGTTTAAATCCCAGAATCACCAAGGTGTCACTGCTGGGCCCTTGTGCATGGCCCTTGACTCTCAACTGCTTAAAATAAATAAATAATTTGCGCTGGATAAGGCCGTCTAACAGATTCCATAAATGTGGAAAGAAATCATCCATTCATTTATCTTCTATACCAGCCGTCTCTGAAAGGGCAAAAGGCAGGAGGGGGACATCCTGGACAGGTCGCCAGTCCATCACAGGGCCACACACATACTCACTCCTATGGGCAATTTAGAATCACCAATCAACCTAACATACATGTTTTTGGACTGTGAAAGGAAACCGGAGAACCCGGAGTAAACCCATGCAAGCATGGGGAGAACATGCAAACTCCACACAGAAGGACCCCTGCCTGGGAATCGAACCCGGGACCTTCTTGCCCTAAAACAGATCATTTGTTCAAAAAATTTTAATATGTGTTGGTTCCCACATTTTACATCATGCGACTATACAACGATACAGTTACATATACGTACAACTCTAATCTCCTCCGGCTGCATCAGTCACTGATTCCTTTTCTGTAACAGTCTTTAATTCAATAATTCTTTAATCCAATAAAAAAGTTCAGCCAGCTAATTTAATATAAAATGCAGATCATATAAAAAAAACAAATTTTTATTCATAATGCAAAATACACATCATTCAGTCAATTGGTATTTTAACATTAAACCAAAAAGTTTAACAGTGGGTTGAATTCCCAGCACTACCAGCTGCCTCTGTTGGGCCCCTAGGTACGGCTCTTGGATAAATAAGACAAATGTGATTCGCTTTGGATAAGGTGCAAGTCAAGAAATGTAAATCTACATGTAAATCCTGACAACGGACGACTTTAGGATAAATCATCTGCTTAAATTCCACACAGATCTGGGCAAGTTAGCGAAAACTTCTAACGAGCACACACTACTTTTTAAGGCTTTGTGGTTTGCCCCTTAAGGGCTTGTGAAAAAGGTGCAAATTACAGATGAGGCACATCATCAATCAGAATAAAACCAATATCATTTTAACAGGGAAATTTAACAAGCCTGTAATCCAAACTGAGACGAGCACAAAGCAGGAGGTTCACAGGTGTGGTCTTACCTGCGGTGGTCGATCATGCTCTGGTTTATTTCGTTTGAACAAAGTGCTGCCTCTTACACACATACAGTACATACAAACACACACACACAAACACACACACACAATAAATCAGGTCTTAATTTAGCAATGGAAAATCAATAAATATCTGTTCACTGGCTAACATCGCTGGCCAGTTTCCTCTCTGTGCTTTAAAGGAAACTATTCATGTTGTGTTTTAGGCTGAAGTCCCAGTTTATATTAACACTATTGCATGCATCAGTAATTAAATCACAGAAAAATGATTTAATTTCATTAACTTTATTATCCCAGCATCCCCTTTTCTCTCGCTTTCTCTCTCTCTGTCTGTGTCTCTGTGTCTCTCTCCCTCTCTCTCTCTCTCTCTCTCTCTGTCCCTGTCTCTCTCTCTCTCTCTTTCTTTCTCTCTCTGTCCCTGTCTCTCTCTCTCTCTCTTCTCTCTCCTCTCTCCCTCTCTCTCTTCTCTTCCTCCTCTCCTCTCCATCTCTCTCTCTCTCTTCTCTCTCTCTCTCTCTCTCTCTCTCTCTGTCTCTCTGTCTCTCTCTCTCTCTCTCTCTCTCTCTCTCTCTCTGTCCCTGTCTCTCTCTCTCTCTCTTTCTTTCTCTCCCTCTCTTTCTCGCTCTCTCTCGCTTTCTCTCTCTCTTTCTCTCTCACACACATTTATGTTATTCCTGAATCAAATAAAGCCGAATCAAATGACGGTCAATGAGTGCATACCACAACCAGCTGCAGATGAAAGAATGTGCTCTCTCGAACACACACACACACACACACACAAAGTAAAAGCAACCTTTATTTACACTCTGTAATTTTTCTCTAAAAAAGTAGAATGAAAAAATTTACTGAGTTACTGAGACACGTGTTATGACCACACACGCGCACACGGTAGGTGGTAGCTTGGTGTTTCAGTTGTTGGACTGCAAATTACAGAATCACAGGTTCGATTCCCAGAACCATCAAGCTGCCACCGTTGGACCCCTAAGCATGGCCCTCAACTCTTAACTGCTTAGATGGATAAAGAAATATAGATATAGATGTAAATCTCCATAAAAAAGAGCATCTTTGATTTTCTGTAACACTTTTACTATAGAAGTTTGTGGTCTATCCCAGGGGACTCTGGGAACAAGACGGGGGCTACCCTGGGCAGAGTACCAGTCTTTCTTTGGACACACACACACACACACACACAAACAAATATTCACACTTTATAGACAATTTAGGTGGGTCAGCCTACATCACATGGTCTCAGATGAGGGGGCTGGACCAGAGTACACAGCAAAAACGACTGAAACACATGGAAAACACACAGGACGTGGTAGCTTGGTGGTTAAGGTGTTGGACTGTTAACTGGAAGATTAGGGGGTTGATTCCCACCACCACTATGCTGCCACTGCTGGGCCCTGAGCAAGACCCTCCAACTGCAACTACTTATTTGCATAAATGAGGTAATTGTCAGAAATGGAGTAAAGGTGGGAACCGAACCCTCAACCCTGCAGGCGCAAGGCGATTATGACATAACTTTTTTTTTCCAAGAACTGCAAAGCATTAGCAAAAAACATTTACATTTTAAGCACTTGGCAGACACCCTTATTTAAAGAGACTCTTATATTTTAAGGGTCTTACTCAGCTTGGTCGTTCTGGGAATTGAACCCACAATCTTTCTGATCGACAGTCCGACACTTTAAACACTAAACTTTGAGTTTGAGTACCTGTCTGCTGAGAGCAAGTTATCGTCAGGGTCTTGGGCTCATCATGATGTATGAAGCTCTGGCTGCGTCTTCCGCTGGGTCTTCTGGGCTGGATCAATGGACCTGGTAATCTACAAACACACACACACACACACACAAAGAACTTCTAATCATATGAACAATCAGCTAAAGATTGTTGGACCTAAAGGCATTACACATCATCACAGCTAGAGGGAGGTAGTGTACCAAGAACAGCAGAGGGATGGCAGTCATTTGGACACACACACACACACTGTACACACTCTTGCTTACATGCAGCATTTGTACAAGTGCAGGAGGTCATGCATTATTTGCCACTGTGGAGTTTAGTGAACACTCTGGGGCTGACCTATTGGACTTTTTTGGAGTCTCACACAGCTTGCGAGATTTACTCAGAGGCGATTCTCTGGATGGATGAGATATAAAGATTGAAATAGAGAAACAAGAAAGAGATCAAAGGAGATCAATGCAGGATAAAAAAAACTGAACAAAGGTTTCTGGGAAAAGAGAGGTTAGTAAAGAGAGAAGAGGTTTCATGTAGAGAGATTACTGTACAGTCAATTGCACAGAATTTCCTGTTATTCGCTTTTATTGTAACTGTAATCGATTTAGATTTTTTTTGCTATAAATTATTCCAATTTCTATACATGAACAAAAAGTATTTTACTACATGCAGTATTGTGATCGATTGTATATTTAAATATATTGAATATTAAATGAAATTTTGCGATGTGTGCCATGTGTGTGTGGCCTGAGAAGTACCCTTCAAATGGTCCACATGATAAAAATGTAATGTATAAAATGAATGTATGTAATAAACTTATTCATAGCACACAGACTGGCGGGCAAGCCAGACATTCTGATGTTTCATTCATGACATGTTATATTACTGTATCTATCCACCCATCCATCCATCCATCCATCCATCCATCCATCCATCCATCTATCCATCTATTTATCTATCATCCATTTAACCATCCATCCATCATCCATACATCCATCCATCTATCCATCCATCGATCATCTATCTAACTATCTATCAATCCATCCATTCATCCATTATCCATCCATCCATCCATCCATCCATCCATCCATCATCTATCTAACATTTATCCATTCATCATCTATTTAACCATCTATCCATCCATCCATTATCCATCCATCTATCTATCTATCTATCTATCTATCTATCTATCTATCTATCTATCTATCTATCTATCTATCTAGCTAGCTAGCTATCTCTCCGTCTGTCTGTCTGTCTGTAAGCCTGATATACCTTGACTGCATGTCCTCTTGAGTATTAAGCCCTGATGCACTGGTGTTGTGCGGCTCGTGCTCATAGATGTGGACCGGGTAAGGGGGTGCATTAGAAGTGGGAGTAGTCCCTGGGCAGGGGGAGTGTCCCTGGGCAGGACTTGCACTTGGGTCACAGGCAGTCTGGAGGACGTGGATGTTGTTGTTGACCTGCTTCAGTGATGCAAGTTGCTGCTGTTTTTTGTAACTTGACAGGATAAAAAACAGGCCCACGATGGCTTTCAGATTGCCAGTGTGAATCTCTGTGAAAAATAAATAAATAATTAATAAATATAGGAATCAAAAAGGAGCAGCTTGGCAGCTTAAGTCATTTATTTCTTCTTAAGTGAAGAAAGTCCTTCTGGAACACAGAAATACATCCTGACTGGGACGCTGGTCTGTTGCTGGTTTGTATGTAAGTCTTGGCTGTAAGCTGGTAATGGTAAAATTAGCATCAGCTAGATTTTTGGACTCAAAACTCACGTACACACTTCCACTTACCTTCAGCACAGAGTCCCTTTATATTCACTCCTTTAGCTGCCAAAAAGCCTAGACAGGCATCTATGTTCTCAATCTGCAACACACCCACACACACACCATTGAGGTGTTTTTATTCGCTTTGTTACTACTTTCACAAGTAAGTTGTAAATATTCAAATCTCTTAAGACAAATATCCAAACTGATCCTTCAGATCGTGTTTACATTTACAGCATTTGTCAGATGCCCTCATCCAGAGAGACTTACAATTATCTCTTTTTTACAGATGAGCAATTGGGGATTTAAGAGACTTGCTCAGGTAAATTGGACCGAGCCTCTCTTGAGCATTTGGTCTAAGATTCTCATTCATATCTGAGCGAATGTCATCATAGTTCATGCATCTTTTGAAAAACCTTCTGCCATCACAAATCCATGCTTTATATTTTTCTGTATTGATGTCATTACATACATCATTCATGGCCTGAAGGAGGGTGGCATGCACCTTCCACACCTTTGCTAGAAAAAATCCTCAGTAGAATTAAGAAAAGGAGTAGGGGTGGGGCAGGTAGAGAATCATGAATGAGGGATGGGCCTAAAACCATGCTTGACCCACCTCTGCATGGTGGAAGCATACGCTGTCTCACATTACATGAGTGAACACTTCACCTTGACAAGCCACCTCATTTTATTGAGATGTGCAAAAAACTGTGAGCGAGTGTTATGAACCTGCAGCCATCTAGCAGAAAGTGTCTTCCATTAATACAGTGCTGTGTGTTCAAATCTAACACTCGCCTGAATCCAAAGGCTCACAAATCTTGATGAAACAGACATCTCTTTTTTACCCAGAACTACATATGCCTGTGATGTCCTTAACATTATTTCTATTTACAGTTTACTTTTTCTCTTTGGTGTTAGATACACAGCAAAAATCAAAACATACCATTTGAGAGTGGCTTTCTGGGTAGCCGTTGATATCTGCGATCTTCTCGTTAGCTTGGATGAGACAGAGAGTCAGGGTGAGTCAGTAACATTAAAATTTCTATACATTAATTTAAACACTACAGATATAGACTGGGTTTTTAAGAAATATTTTTTAAAGAAGGATTGAAGAATAAAGAAAATAGTCCTCAACTATTTGACAGGTTGATGGATAAATAGACAGATTGTTGGGTAGATAGACAGACAGACAGACAGACAGATAGATAGATAGATAGATAGATAGATAGATAGATAGATAGATAGATAGATAGATAGATAGATAGATAGATAGATAGATAGATAGACAGACAAACAGACAGACAGAGGGATGGAAAGCGTCAGGGTTACAAGTGACGTTACCCCACCAGGACACCAGAGGGCAACTCTGAAATCTCCTTTGTTTGTGTGGACCATGTGCTGCATGTCTTTATGCAAATTATAGCATCTTGTTTTGTTATTTTGCCTGGCCTAGTTTTTGCTTTTCTATTCAATCTTTAGTTTTGTTGTTTGGCTTTTCACCTCAGACACATTTTCTGCACTTGTGTCCGACCTATCCTGCCATTTCCTAATAAAATCTAATTCTCTACATCTCTAAATGTTGTTTTCCAAATGAATCTCAATGGCAGCTATTTATATTTTTTATATAAAGACACATTTAAGCTTTATTAGTAAAGTCTCAGTGGTGCTATAAATAAATCACTCTAAAAGATTAGCCCACTAAATCTTTGTTTCTTACTCTAAAATTGCACAATAAAAGAAGTATATATCTTTTTAAGTCGCATTCAAATTGCAAAAAGATGCTTAATAAATCAGATTAAACTTGTCAAGACGTCATAAAAGCCTAACATGCTGAGTGCAGTGCTTCCAAACCAGACTCCCCATTTAAGTGCTCAAAAATAAATCCAAACCGAAGAACCATGGTGTTTTACCCAAATCAATCAGCTCTCTCTTACTTACATGAAATAAAATAAGACAGGATGAACGTGTCTGTGGCATCACAACCTATGAACTGCATGCAAACAACTTAACTCAACAATCAGACAATTTTATTACCTACAACCTGGATGATCTCAGCCAGAAGAACTCCATCCGCTATGTCCTGCTGAAGGTCTCTGATCATCCGCTTATGACCCGACTTTGCCAGGTAATGGTTCGCCCAGTCTGTGTAAATCTGTCCGTTTAAGAAAAAGACAAGTTCAGAGAGACAGGACTAATACTCTCTCATCCAGACGGTCAGACTGGTACACACACACACATAGTTTTAGACATTAAGTGGTTTTACTGTCTATATAACATTTACTTTGGTACATAAGCAATAAACATAAAAGCTAGCTTTAATAATGGAAGAATGTTGATTTTTCCCCTCATAGAAAAATCACTCATTGGAAAATATTTATTACAATATTTCAAACAAGAAGAAAGAAACATGCCTGCTTCTTGTTGGTAATTATTTGTATAACTTGAACATTTAACAAAAAATATTACTACCAAAAAAATTATTTCTGTCATTTTACCTCGCTTTTAACCATGACCATAATCATGTTGATTAAAAATGATAGTAGCCCAGTGGTTAAAGTGTTGGACTGCTAATTGGAAGACCAGGGTTTGATTCCCAGCATTACCAATTTACCACTGATTGGCCCCTTAACAAGGCCCTTAACCCCCAATTGCTCAGTTGTATAAGAGACATAAATGTAAGTCACTCTGGATAAGAGCGTCTGCCAAGTGCTGTAAATGTAAGAGTCTACATGTGACACCAGGATATGATGTCAGATCTTTGTTCTTATACTGTTTACTTACATGAGACACAATACACAAGTCATACAAGTCTAAGTGATGGATGGCAGAGCCGTTTAGATTATGGATTTAGTCATAAAATTACACATTTAGATTACTGGCAATCAGTACATGCCCTCATTTATATTTGATTAACATCGTCAAACAACGCGCAATGTCCCGGAAGCTGGGCTTGGGATTTAAACTCATGATCTTTTGATCAGAATTCTAACAACTTAACCACTAAGCTACCAGTTTACAGACGTTCTTTGTTTAGTTAAAAATTACAACTTTGTAGTAGTAAACTTTTTTACCTTGTGTCAAGTCAAGAAGCTTTTATAGTCAGTTTAACTGTATCTAGCGGGTGAAGTACATAGTAAAAATACAACGACATTTATTCAGGCTTATGGCACTACATAAACTTCTCCATAAAACTACATTAAAGACTAAACACAGAGCTACGTAAAAAGCACACGGTCCTAAAAACTAAGAGTTAATTTTACACGAATTACATAATGTGTGCTTGTAGTATTAATGGACAACCAACAAAAGCATTGAATAAGGGTCTCAATTTAAATGAAAGCTCGTTAAAATTCTGTAAGGAGTTTCCTTTTATTAAAAAAAAATTAATAGGATTATATCACCAACCGTCTATGACCATGACGGGACACTGGATTATTATATCAAAGGTTCTAACATTTATTACCTAAACATAACCCAATTCAATCGTTTCCAAAAGGTTAAACTATTTACATTGCACGCATGTACATAAATATATATAGAAACATACACACACATACATTATATACAGAGTCAGATTCTCAATTTATTTCTGAGCTCTGAGGCTCTTGAATACTCCACCCATTCTCCAAAAGAAAAAACCTGCGGCCTGGCATCAATTCTCCTCTGCGGTGCTTCTAATAATCTCCAGATCCATGTCTCAGGCCTGTGGTAGGTTGCGGCTGTGTGTGAGTGTGTGTGACGTTTAGATGAACAAAAACCAGTGAACACAAAAATTTGAACCTATAAACGTTATACTAAGCTCTTCAACAGCAAAAAATAAAAAATGGGCACACAGTAAGGAATAATAGAATTTTTTCAGCATTTTTACAGAAAAAGTCCAAATATTTCATAATTATGCGGTGTGATATTTAATAAATCGATATGCTTTTATTCACAGGCTTAAAAACGTACAGATTAAAAGCCGCCTGCCACCAAAACAAACTCAACACCACTTTTTTAAAGCCTCAAGTTTTCCAGCTACTCATGCCAGCATAAAAGGGGACAGAAGTACAAAACTCGGCTATATATAGTGCACGGGTTTTTCTTGGAATCTGTGTATTTTATATATGAGAGCAAATGGAGTTTATTCTGGAAAATAAAAGAAGCATAGGTCTGGTTTCCAGTGGAGATTGGCAGAGTGTAGTGATACAACCAACAAAAGTTCAATTTGTACTATAAAAAATTCCCACAATTTTTAACATTATATTGATTTTTATTTGAAACGCAAAGGTAGGAGATTAACCGCATCATTGAATCATAATTTTAAAACTCATTTACATTTCTCATTTTTAATAATTATTTCAAACGTCACATTAAAATGTAGATGCATGGAAATAAAGACCTAAAAGATAAAATCTCTCTCTAATACGTTTTGAAGTCTGTCTCACTTTCAGGCTAATCGCTTTGAACACCTAAGTGATGTTTCATAGAGAGTTCTAACTTAACACTTTTATTTTAAGCAACAATTAACGAAAACCAAAAAATAGTAAAAATTCTTCAACAAATTTCTTTTATATACATTTTTTGGTTTTTTTTTTTTTTTTGGTTCATTGGTAGTTTAATTATTTATGTACATTAGTTTTTATTTACCAGATTTACAGGTGTCAATTTAACAATGGTTTGTACGTTTTTCAGCTTCTACCACAGCCAATCAGATCACAGGTACTGAAACTGCACTTCGTCGGTGCTGGTAGTGAACCAAAATCTTAAACTTTTACACACTAACAGCCTTTATTAAAAAAGTTAGTAAAAATTTTAATAAAACAAAATGTAATTTACGTTTTTATGCATAGAAGCAAACTAAAAACACCTTTTAATAAGTAAACAGAATGTTTTTATGTACTAAAAGATTGTGTTAATTAAACCAGTCACTGGAAGAACGGTACTTTACGCAGCGTTTAAAAGAGTATAAACTTGAAAACGGTAAACAATATAATATTCCAGTAATGCAGCTCAGCCAAAGCAGTGCTTTGGCTAGCATAGCTACTGTATACTAACACAATACTTTTATCTTAACTGACTGTGTAGTGTCTAAATAATTTGGCAACATTTTTATTAGTATCAACAAATTATTTATAATAGTTGCAAATCTGGTATAAAATGAGTTTCCGTATGAGACCTTTGTTTTTGCCTCTGTTTGATAACCTTACATAAAATTTTAGTGGTTAAAACTAACATCTTCAGATTTTAGGGATTTATAAACAAACTTGGGCAACTCAAAAAGTAGAAATGAGGGTTTTTTTCATCACCATTTACTTAAAAAATAGAAACATTTGTGTGTCTTTTTTGCTGCAATTTTTTAAAAGCTTCTTAAAGCTTTAAGTTTCAGTTTTCATATGAGCTCCATATAAACCCCAACTGTGGAGTGTAACATGATAAAAACATTTAAAGCAGAACATGAACACAACAAAAACAGGAGAAAATTGTTTTTTTAGGCTTCAGAGATAAACCTGTATTCTGCATTGAAAAAATGCAACACCAATCAGAATAATGATGCCTTACATATGATGTTCATATTGGTAGGTTTACTCTAAATTTACACAAATGTATGGGCTGTCATAAGATTTAGACGTTCTAACTGGGATTTCATGAACTACATTTCTTGTTTAAAAGCTCAGACATAAAACTAGATCATATCCAGCTTTCTAAACAATATTTATCCATATCCATATTATAGACTCAAAAGGATGATATCTGGTTCCATATACCAGCCCCAGTGACATGCCCTACTATGAATCCAGCATGGCCATGTGCCCGCCTGTAGTGTGGTAGGCCACTACTGGTACAAAGCTGGAGTAAATCCTTTGCTGCCATGTGTGCTTGTGTGTTTTGTAATACTGTAATAGCAGGGCAAGCGGTGTAGGGTTTTACCACATGAAGAACAAAGCTCCTCGCTGAAGCTGAAGCACAGGGCAAAAAAACCACACATGCACTCTCACACACTTACACTAACATACACATTCACAATGCAGCTGCAGACTCGCTGTGCGATAAGCCAGAACATCACATCTGACCACGGCTGCTTTCTCTTGTTCTAATAAAAAACATTTTCTACTAGAATTATTTAGCGGACACAGAAATAGTTAGGTCTGAGTCGTCCAGCGGGAAGATCAAATGACCTTAAGAAGATGTTTCCTCAATATAATCCTTCTACGCACTCCTACATCATATGGTGCCGATTGTGCTCTATATAGCGTGTCTCTTTTAATTATCTGAAATAAACTAAATTTATATTACATTCACAGCATTCAGTATTATTCCAAGCATCTAACATTTAACATATTTATCTAGCTAAGCAGTTGAGGGCCTTGCTCAGGGGCCTCTACTAGTAAAACCTTGGTAAATCTGGCAATGAAACTAACATCCTTCAGATCAGTAGTTCAACAACTAAACTAGAATTTTTTTTTACACATAAACACAATTTAGCTTTAATATACAAATTAAAATTAATAACGCTCTAATGATGCAGCTTACGATATTATGTCATTAAGGCTCTCAATTGCATAATAAAGGTCCATCATAAAACACTGCTAAAATTATAGAAGGTGTAATAACCATTGAAACTTGTTCAAACCCCAATCCTAACTTATGGATTTTAAAAAAGGACACACATATCTGTACACACTGATTTAACATGCAAAGCACTAGCATGCTAGTTCTGACATTCAGCTCAGCTGCAAGCAGGAGCTAGTTTAAGGGTGTACTTTGGCTTCCAAGAAATCATGTAGCAATGGATCTTTTGCATATATTCAGATGATAAACAGTAACAAAAAATTATATTGAAGTCAAATATGTAAATATGTATATAAACTTTTATTAGATTATGCTAATGTAAAAATTTCTCCAAAGGATTTTTTCAACATGGCAAAACCTGCTAGTGTTAGTGAACGTAGTTTCATGCAATAGTGTAATTACCTTAGAAATGCTTTTTTAAGTATAACACTATTTTAGGTATGATTCACTTATGTATCAGGTCTGCTTCATTAGAAATCTTTCACTGTTATTTTTGCTATAAGTAAATAGTTTGTGATAGATTTACCAACTTTATTATTATTACTATGTAATTAACTAGTTATTACAAAGATCATTTACTGCAGCTCTGAATTGCATGCTTTTTCCACCAATAGCAATTTGTCATAACTAAGATATCATTATGATAACTTCAGTCATACAAACGTCAAGAAAAAGGTACTAAATAGTCAGACCATCACCAATCTCTCATTTTTTTACTTTATGTAAATAATATTCATAAAATCATGTTATAAAATCAAGCCATTTATTTTAAAGACTTTTATTTTTAGAAAATTTGAGATTTTCTAAACAGGTGCTTACACTGTAAACGTCATATAAATATAAAGCAGAGCCCACTTGATGTTGTGGTGATAGAATACTGTACTGTAGCAGAATGTTCTATTTTTTTAAGAATAATTGTTTGACTTCAATTCACTGATGACTAAAATGATCTGACCTTCACCAAGTTTCCAAACATTGAGTAGGTGATTCTGGAAAATGACATCAAAGGCTACACCATGTGTGAAATAACGGAATTACGCCAGCTGAGTAATAAATCACATAAGCAACGACTAAAACAAACAATGTCTGAGACATGTTCACTACAGTTAAGGACAATTTTGTCGCACCTGTTATATTTCATTAAAAAAACGCACACGCATACATTTATACCCACACACATAGAAAAAACATAAAAGCCTTATTAAAACTTTACAACACTTAACCAGAGCCTCAACTGCCTGCAGGTGCGAGCACACGCTCCTGAGATTACACTTCCATTACCACATGTATGAGTTCACATTTTTCCAAAAATCTAATAGATAGCAACTTTTAACACAAAACATGCTGCCTAAATTCTAATATTTTTCATCTCACACTCAAACATGCTTACACACACTCACTGTGATAAAGCAGTAGGATGGCTTGGCTCAAACCTGTAGATCTGTAGATGTTTCGTTGGCTGTGTTGCTCTTTCTCTGTGGTGTGCTGGTGCTTTTGCTTCCTCTCCTAAGACTGGAGTGTTGTGTAAGCTTCGCACCGCTGCTCCGAGTCATCCGTGTCTGAATGTGAGACTGAGGAATAGGCAGAGCACTGTGTACAGGCTTGGACAATCCTGAATTTATCTTTGAGGTGACCAACATAGCTGTCATCTTCCTTTTTTCCGCTTGTCTGGGCGTCTGCTGTCCAGAGAGTACTGGCACAAAAACCTACATGCTTTCAAACACACGCCTACTTGCGCATTTAAACTGCTGCTTCAACAGCTGGTGCGAGTCAGTGGACTGCCCCTAGATGCTTAATCACTCACACACGCATACACATATACAGAAGCGTCACACACTTTTCCACACAGACTTGACCACTCCAAAGATTACCACAGCTCGCTAGCTGGCATTCCATGCTTACTCTGTTGTGTTTTTTTTTCTTTTCAGTTCGAGTGCTTTCTTCCTGAGGCACCTGCTTTAGATGGATTCAAGATCTCTTGCTGAATTTCAACATCTGGTCAAATCCCAGAGAGCTCTCAAGATGTGTTTTCTACTTAAAGAGTGTATGAGAATCTGGGAGTGATTAGAAGTGGCAAAACATGGATAAAACCTGAGAAACTTCTGAGGAACTTCTGTAGTCTCTCAAGTATAAACAAAGATCCACTCTCATCTCAGTTTAAATGGTTTATTACCTTTCCCCAACTGATGACCTCCAGTAGGATAGAAACATTATAGTATAAAGTTGTAGTATAAAGTTTTTAGATATAGTATTATTTTAATATCAGTGAGTGGGTACCTAGATTTTCTTGTCTTTAAAATAAATATTCTGGAAAGAGATTTGGGGTTTGTGTATAAAATAAAACAGTGCATAGCTGATCTGAACCCTATTTAAAGTTGTTTCATATTTCCACATGAAGTGAAACTTTTTACAATCCAATAAGTTTTGTTCTTTTATTTGATTGGTTGAAATAGAACAACGATAAGATGGAAATTAATAGTTCTAGAAAATTACAGTGGGCATTTGGAAAACGAGTTGAATCATCTTTCGCGTGAAAGCCACTGCTTTTTTTAGGTTGTGTTTGTGTATAATAAAACAACTGTCAAGTGAGATTTCAGAATTTGCAAGTGCTAATTAAAAGGTTGTCAAAGTCATGAATAGATTTCATAAGTCAGAAACTTGTAATGATTGTAATTCCAACAAGAATGACATGCACACAGTGTAGTGATGAATGAGAGAAATTTGACATTCAAAGACATTAAATGAACTCATTTTAACCCTATACATTTTTTTAATATCTTCTCTCTACAGTTTGTAGGTACCTTTAGAATACAGCCATTGTCTTCCCTATTGATAGTCTAATCATCTGTAATTTGATGATTTCAACAGAAGATACTAAAGATTAGAATAGAGATAGTACATAGAGATAGTACATAGAGATAGTAGAGGGCAGGGTGGCTCAAATGGTTAAGGTGCTGAGTTGTTAATCTGAAGACCAGAAACACCAGGGTTCAAGCCCCACCTCCAGCAAGTCAGGCACTGTTGGGTCCTTGAGCAAGACCCTTAACCCCTCCTGCTCCAGGGGCTCTGTATCATAGCTGACCCTACACTCTGACCCCCAACTTACTAAGATGGGATATGCAAAAAATGCATTTTGTTGGCTCTGTACACGTACCTTGCACAATGAAGTTGAATATTTATTTTATTTATTACATTAGAAATCCTATCCAGTTAATTAATTTTTAATACCAGGCTGGTATTAGCAAAGAAATGTCAAAATATACGTCAATTACTCTAAAAAATGTTTTAATTTAGAATTATCAGTAGAAATGTAAGAATTTCTCTCAGGTTAGGGCAAGTAAGATACATTGTTAGTTTTAATAGTAAAAATCTAAGTATGTTTCTTAGAAATCCTCTTAGATTAGTGTTTGTTAATCATGGATAGTATTAGTAGTAACATTTTCTCTCAGGAATTCTGTCAGATTAGTGCATGTTGGAATCGTGGCTAGTATTAGCAGTGGAAATGTAAAAATATGACCCAATTTCTCTCAGGAATCCTGTCAGATTTAGTGCATGTTAAATTTGTGGTTAGTAATAGAAGTGGAAATGTAAAAAATATAACCGAATTTCTTCCAGGAATTCTGTCAGATTAGTGTATGTTAGCTCATGGCTAGTAATAGCAGTGGAAATGTAAAAATATAACCCAATTTTTCTCAGGAATCCTGTCAGATTAGTGCATGTCAATATTTGAATAGAATTAGCAGTAAAAATGGAAATATTTAACTCAATTTCTCTGGGAAATTGTTAGATTAGTGCATGTTAGATTTGTGGTTAGTATAAGCAGTGGAAATGTAAAAATATAACCCACTTTTTTCTCAGGAATCCTGTCAGATTAGTGCATGTAAATATTTAAATAGAATTAGCGGTAAAAATAGAACTATATAACTTAATTTCTCTGGGAAATCCAGTTAGATTAGTGCATGTTAGATTTGTGGTTAGTATTAGCAGTGGAAATGTAAAAATGTAACCTATTTTCTTCCAGGAATTCTGTCAGATTAGTGCATGTTAGATTCATAGCTAGTATAAGCAGTGAAAATGTAAAAATATAACCCAATTTCTCTCTGAAATCCTGTCTGGTTGGGGCATGTAAATATTTGAATAGTATTAGCGTTAAAAATGGCACTACTTAACTCAATTCCTCCAGGAAATCCTGTCAGATTTGTGCATGTTGAATATTCAGCTAGAATGAGCAGTGAAAATTCTAAAATATCACAAATTATCTCTCAGAAAACCTGTCAGGTTGGCTTATATTATATAGTTGACTAGTATAAGCAGTAAAATTTAATCCAATTTCTCTCAACAATTCAAAAGATTTTTAGCTACTATAAGCAATAAAAATGTAAAAATATAACTTTTTTTTTTCAATTATCCTGTCAGGTAAATATTTGGCTAGTATTAGAAGTGGAAATGTAAAAATATAACCTTAGCAACAGAAATATAACATTATGACAATGGAAGCTATAAGAAGGACAACAAAAAAGTTGTGACATTTGACAAATACAGAATAATTAAAACCACTTGTCCTCCAGACCACCCAACCATGATAGAAGAATGATTTCATCCACACCCGAAACTTTAGTGTGATCCAAATCTAAATCTACTTTCCAAATAAGGCCTCCAGGCTCGAAATAAACAAAGTGGGGTTTGGATCGTAAAAATAATGTTATGAGCAAATATGGCAAAGGATAAAGTAATAAAAACGTACCATGATGATAACTGTGGGAGGTAGGTGTAGTTTGCTATGTTGCTTAGTAACATAGCAACCACAAAGCACAGTATGCAATGTGGAACCAATTTGACCAACCATTGATGTTAAAAGAATGGGTTTAGTAGCGTAAACCATAGAAATACTCGCTGAAGAAAGCACATTACGGTGTATTATTTTTATGAACCAAAATAGCAACACATAACAGGTACATCAGCAACCGCATAGCAATCCAGGTGTGACCTAAATGTGCTGAAAAGTTTGTGTTTAATGATCCAACAAGCCACCAGTTTAAATAAACAATGTGATTCCCATACTGCTAAATTCCTTTCAGAATTCTGTCAGTTTAGCACAAATTAGATTGTTGAATATTTGAACAATGAAAATGTATAACTATGGCATTATACGTTTTAAAAACCCTGTCAGTTTAGCACATTAGCTTGTTAAATAGCCTTAGTGAGGTAAATATTAGTACTAGCAGTAAATATTAGTACTAGCAGGGACATGGTAGGAAGACTAATAGCCTTTATCTTTATCTATTTCTGGTATGCTTTTAACTGTCTCAGAAAATAAGATGTTGCTGTAGGTCTATGTTAATAACCCGTAAATTTAAGAAATTCCACACAATGTGCATAATACTTATTCAACTACCCACAAACATCAAATTAAGTAAATTCCTTTATTTTGACAGTACGTACATTATAGTAACCCTGATAAAAAGAAGACATTTCTTTAAATAATGAAACAGCTATTACTGTTTTTACTGACGTCAGACATTTATGAGGATTTGAGACATAGTATAATACTTTATCTTGTCGTAAGACTAATTCCTGGCAGGATCATCAGCTTTAATATTGAGCATCAGTATAATGGATATCTAAATCAATCCCATTTATATTTTCAGCATTGACCTAAATTCTGTCCTGCTTGGATTGACTGGCTGACTAGCTGGTTTGTTAACTAGTCGATTGGTTGTTTGACTGGTTGGTTCGGTTGGTTAATTGACCCATTTGTGGGTTACAGGATTTAGCACAATAGCAAATCCAGTGAGTTCAAGGGTTGTTTTCCCAAACTGGAAGTAGAAACACCACTTTACCCTCATTGATGTGAAAAACAAGACTGTTATTTAGACGTGTAACTTATGAACAGGAAGAAAGAGTCTCTCCATGTCAGTGGCAAGTAGTCCTAATCTAAATTACCTAACATCATCACATAACACCACAACATTAAAATAGTGTAGATTAGTGTCCAATATTTTATAATGATAATTTATTCTATTTAGCATCAATTTCTTTCATTGAACCTAAACAGATCTGGTAGTGGCTATGTATTAATTTAAAAGAATGCTTTATGTGTCAAATTATTACCAGGAAATAGCTAAAAATAGTAAGAAAAAGATAAAAAGACTTAAATGTTGGCTGACAATAACTGATAAATGTATATTTCATGTATGTGATGTTTTTATTACGAAACCGAATAACAATGGATGTATAAGAGAAAAAGAAATTAGAACTTAAGAATGTGCAACAAAGAAATATTTAAACAAAAGAAAACAAATTATGACAAATTATGAGAGTCTACATGAAAGCTGCTCTTTTAGCTTAACCACAGGTCTGTGGTCATCACTGAAGTGCCATCAGCAAAGAGGGGAAGATAACCATACAAAACTAAGCAGCACAAGAGGAGGCACTGGCCTGGAGGACATAGCTGTACAAAAAATTGCGCGCGCACACACACACACACACACACACACACATATATGAACCCAAAGTACAGAAGCTCTGTTAAAGAGATTAGAAGAGACGTCCCTGGAAGGTTACACTTCACAATGTCAATTTCAGACATGATAACACACTCTCTCTTTGTGTAGTGAATATATTAGGCTATGTGTAGCAAGTCACCCTGCAAACCAATCGAGACACAGCCAACCGCAGTAACTCTAAATCAGGGCCGTCAAATTCACTTTAAAAACTTCTGTTAGAGTTTTAATGTAAGTTATTTCCAATATTCGGAAGCAAACAATGCACAAAAGTGAATTTTATGCATATAGCTGTATGATTATTTTTCTCTTGATAACTATTATCTTACACTACCAGGGATTCAAACTTATCCTCAGACAGCAATTAATATTTTTCATTAAATTTAGATTTACTAGGGACTGACAGATTCCTCTGAATCCAGTACTCATTATTTGCATCTTTAAGCAACTGAACTGATATTTATTGAATTTATTTCTGTTTTTTGACAAAATGATAACAACTAGGGATGCACCAAAACCAAGGGTTATTTTTAACTCTAAGAATGACTAATAAGCACAAATTCAAATTAAACATTTAAAAAAAATCTGTGAAACTAGTTAATTGATAGATAGATAGATAGATAGATAGATAGATAGATAGATAGATAGATAGATAGATAGATAGATAGATAGATAGATCTTTAAGGGGCATTTCCTTTGTCTTCCTTGGGTTATAATGATAACTGCAAATGCTAAATGCTAATGTTCTAGCTTCTGATGCTTGTTCCTTTCTGCACTTCCCTTAGGTTTCCGAAGCCAATTCTAGATTGAAATCTTGTTGGTTTTCTTTACTTTCATTTATTTTCCAAAATAAAGGTCTGATGCATCCAAACCCTACATCCTCCTTCTCCACCCAACTTCATACAAATATTGGCCAGTTTCTAAAATTAACTACTATAGAAAAACATCACATGTGAAATTGTTATTTTGATATGTGAACTGTATTAATATTGCACCTCTGCAGGTCGTGTTCTTAAAAAATAAGCTTGCTACAATAAATCGCCATTTTTCTGCACGTTAATCTATTGGGACGTCTTTCTTTATGTTATTCCTAAATGATCAACCAATATGCTGTTTTACCAAAACCTGGATTTGAAAAACACGCACTGTTGAAAACACGCTGTTATTTCTAGTGCTGTTTGGGAGAATATCTCAGGCTCAACCTGCCACTGGTCCTCGAGGAGCAGCATAGCTGCTGAGCAAAGCATTAAAAAAAGGGGGGAAAATTATTAAAACAAGAAACCAGAATCCAGTATAGTTGTGAATAGTTCTTCTGTCCCATTCCAGTGAAAACTGAATTAAATCTTGGAAGAAAGCGCACATGTTGAATAGATTTCCAGCTAATTCCTTGTGCACGGCAGTATAAAAACAATCCGTCCGATTAATGTTGAGTTCTGGCTTTGTCGATTGTAGGTTTTAAAGCTGCCAAGTGCACAAGGCTTTTGATATTGACTAAGACACACGGCTAATTCTGTGCTCAGCAATGCTCTTAAAACCTAATTGCAGGAAACACACAAAACTCAAATAGCATCAACGAATGATGTCATGCCCAAGAGCTACTCACCTTATTAGCAAAGGAGCCACTAAAAAGCACAAAAGTACAAACGGTGTAAGGAAACATTTCTTCAGGAAGCTCTTTATTTGGACGGAAGTTCAAGGTTCAAGGTTCAAGGTTCAAGGAGCTTTATTGTCATTTCAACCATATATAGCAGATGCAGTACACAGTGAGATGAAATAACGTTTCTCCAGGACCCCCTGGTGAAAGAATTAACAAAACAACAAAGAGCCACTAAACAGGATAGACATAAAGTGCATGTCAGTGCAGACAGTGCAGAAACAGACAGTGCGATGACAGTCATAATTTGCGTTGTGGGGGTTAACATAGAAATATTGACAGATAAAAAGCTATTATTATATAAAAACTTTGATTTAATAGTCCTGGAACCAACGGGCATTGGATTTAACAGGCAAAATCTGCAGAGGGGTGATGTTCGAGTGGAATACCAGTACCCCGCCTATTAGTCCGCTAAATTGAAGTTTTTCTGTATATAATAACACCCAACTCTTCCACCGATCAATTAACACACTCTCCAGAAATCGAATCACTCTCACCTGCACAACATAATCATTCCCTCATTCTCACTTTAATATTTTATCACACTTCGTTATCGTCCGGTCTCGTGTAGGCCGCATTTACACTGCACGTATCAAGTAACCAGTTGCAGATTGTTTTTTTTCCTCAATGTGCCACAGATCGGATTTGACAGTAACAGTTACATTTACATTTACACCATTTGGCAGACGCCCTTATCCAGAGCAACTTACTTTTATCTTATACATCTGGGCAATCGAGGGTTAGGGCCTTGCTCAGGTGCCCAGCAGTGGCATATTGGTGGTGCTGGGAATCAGACATGGATACACCACCACAAAGTTCATGGATAAGATGGAGTGGTACCTAAACAACATATATCATTGTGTGTGAGGCAAGACAAAAATAGAGGCCACACTTACTTTACAGATATTAAGACAAAAATACTATGCCTCTTTTACCTCCTTTACTAAGAATAACCCACAAAGGCCATACCTCCTTCACTAAGAATAACACATAAAGGCCACACCTCCTTCACTAAGAATAACACACAAAGGCAACACCTCCTTCACTAAGAATAACACACAAAGGCAACACCTCCTTCACTAAGAATAACACATAAAGGCCACACCTCCTTCACTTAAAATAACACACAAAGGCCACACCCTCCTTTACTAAGAATAACACATAAAGGCCACACCCTCCTTCACTAATAACACATAAGAATCACAACACACAAAGGCCACACCTCCTTCACTAAAGGCCACAACTTTAACTAATAATAACACACAAAGGCAACACCTCCTTCACTAAAAATAACACACAAAGGCCACACCTCCTTCACTAAGAATAACACACAAAGGCCACACCTCCTTCACTAAGAATAACACATAAAGGCCACACCTCCTTCACTAAGAATAACACACAAAGGCCACACCTCCTTCAATAGAAAACACAGAAAGGCCACAACTCCTACTAAGAATAACACACAAAGGCCACACCTCCTTCACTAAGAATAACACATAAAGGCCACACCTCCTTCACTAAGAATAACACACAAAGGCCACACCTCCTTCACTAAGAATAACACAAAAGGGCCCCACACCTCCTTCACTAAGAATAACACATAAAGGCCACACCTCCTTTACTTAAAATAACACACAAAGGCCACACCTCCTTCACTAAGAATAACACACAAAGCCCACTAATAATTAACACACAAAGGCCACACCTCCTTCACTAAGAATACACCATAAAGGCAAACACATCAAAGGCCACACTCCTTAAGCAATACTAAGAATAAACACACCACACCTCCTTCACTAAGAATAACACACAAAGGCCACACCTCCTTCACTAAGAATAACACACAAAGGCCACACCTCCTTCACTAAGAATAACACACAAAGGCCACACCTCCTTCACTAAAGGCACCCACACCTCCTTCATAAGAATAACACACAAAAGGCCACACCCCTTCACTAAGATACACACAAAGGGCCCAAACCTTCACTAAGAATACTAACAAAACACACAAAGGCCACACCTCCTTTACTCAGAATAACACACAAAGGCCACACCCCCTTCACTAAGAATAACAGAATACTCAGAATAGCACAGAATAACACCATATTTCTATGGTAATTAACATTTTATAGACAAATATGCAGTCTAATAAATATTAACAAATACTAACACACATTTTATGGTGGTGGGATCAGAAAATGAAATATTTAAACAATACAGAATATTAGAGTCCATTTCTTACACGTACAGTTTCATTGCTACTCTAGTGCCATCTACAGGAAGACTCTCTTAAATATCTTTTTTTTCTGCCAAAGTTGGAGAATTAAAAATAAATCCCAGATGAAGAAGATGCTCAAACTGGCTTTGTGTCAGCAATCAATCCCCGACACTTCAAACAGTACAACTGCACTCCACATTCTGAGACAGATTAAACTAATCCCTTCTTTTCATAACCTACCTGTTTTATCTTTTATTTAGAGAAGTTAAATTGGATTGTTTTTTTTTTTTAAACTAAGTACCACCGATGTGGTCGTCTAACACAAAATCTCGAAGCTTTAAACTCCCCCACCCCCAAAACAAGTGTCTCTTCTCTTATCTATTAGCCAAAGCTGTTCTCTCTGCTACTGCCTCTTTAATCTCTTTATACACTTTATTGACTTATTGGCACACCGGACCATCACGTCCATATGTGTTATTTGAACATCCTATTCCAGACTGAGTCTCACTCTTTCTTCTATAAAATCCTCCACACTTCTGGAAAGACTTTTCACTAAATTGTGTGAATTTCTTTGTTTAGACACAATAGTATTAGCGAGATCAGTCACTATATTATTAACAATATAGATCACTAATATTGAGGTGAGGAGGTCTGGGGTGCAGTCAGTGTTCCAGTTCATCCCAAAGATGTTTATTTGGGGTTGGGGTTGTGCAGGACATGAGAGTTCTTTGTCAGCATGTCAACATGAAGCTCAAGGGCTTTGTGTACAGGGGCATTGTCATGCTGGAACAGTGTTCGGGTCACTTAATTTCAGTTATGTAAAATTATTATAATACAACATATAAGACATTCTAGATGTCTTCTAAAGTCTGTGTTTCAGACGTTTAGGAAAAACACTGTGGGGAAATACGATGGTAAAGTGTCCACAGATGTCTGGGTATATAGTGTAGATACCTGTATCTTAAAAAATGTACCTAAATTAATGAAACATTTCATGTTTTCCTCCAAAAGTAATAACTGATCTCATCAACCTCTACAACAAATCAGTGTGGGCGATTCTGAATAGTGTACCAGCATGAACCTTCGCCACAGAGGTTAGCTTGAGAGAATACTTAAAACCTAGACATTCTCATGCTCGACTAGTCATGTCCTGTTTATGTGAGGACCCGGCGACTGATCAAAGCAGGCAAGTCACCAAGTGGAACTTCAAGGCGTCTACATGTTAAGACAGGGACTTGGAGCTTATTAGTTACAGTTCAAGCAACACTATAGATTTTTGGATTACTTTGGGTATCTGTAGGTTTCTGGATTAGAAAAAAACTTTATATAAATAACTATTGAAATTAAGGCTACAGTAACATTCTAGTTTAGAATTTAGTAATTTAGCAAATTAGTTAGGAAGCCAAACCCAGCTGGGTTATCTAGGATATTTGGCTGGGATTTAAGCCAACATGTCTTATTAATAAACTGATAACACAACATATAAAAAATCAACACATTATTATGACTAGTGTTTAAGACCGGGTTTATTAATAGTGTGATGGTTGCTTGTCCCCAACTTGGATAAGATGGGATATGTAAAGAAATAAATTTTACTGTGCTGTAGCATATATGTGACAAATAAACTCCTTTACATTACATCATACAAACCCTGCTTTTCCCTCCATAACTTAAAAAGTTTCTCTTCTTGCTGTTCTGTCCACTGGATTTACATATTTTACATATTTTACAGAAATTGTTTGAAATTGTCACGCTAATCGTTGTAATCGGTGCTCCTATCGGTTTTTGGTTTGAGAGTTATAGTCCAGTGCAACTGGAGTGTTTGTTCAGAGATCATAAAAATATTTGAATCTGGAAACTATTTGCGTAAGACAGATTTTGGAAAAGCTGTGCATTTTATGGAAATGCCTGCAGCCGGTTAATGATGTACAACGGGTTACTGTGTCACTCCACCGTGACGGACCTTCAGAGGGCGTGGGTGGACATTTGGCACGTGGGAATGTCTGTTCTACCTGATTAGGATAAGTCAATAGTAGTAATAGTAGTTTAACACTGGATTAAATCAAAGCAAGCTAACCAGACCAAGTCATCATGGTTTGACTTTGTGGGTCATAAATAAAATATTAAACACACAATTGCTTTTTTAACATATGCCATTTAACTGATGGATTGTAACCACAAAAATATCCTACACCTATCTTTTTTATTTTCCCTTAGAAGTCTTGGATCTTAAAGACTCAGAGGAGTCCGGGGCTGTACTGGGGGATTCCAGATGGTGATTTCCACTGACAGATCCAACAGTGTTACTGGCAAGGTGACTAAGGGGCCGTTAACTACATCTTTTTCCCTCTACTGTTTAAGCAACTGTATGAATAAATAATAAACTTGCTTCACATTAAAAATGTTTTAAAAAAGGTCATGTGACTTTATATTAGGCAACTTCATTAATAATTTTCATGATGTTTGAACAGAGGACTGAAATATTCTGAGAAAAGGAGACAGATAATTATTACATTGAGAGCTAATTTCTGTCTGATGTTTGACTTTAATCTAAAGGGTTTTTGATGCACATTTTTTTTCTGAACTCAAGCAAATGAAGACAATCAGATTTTTTGTTTACTTATTTACAGATGTCTTTTTCGGTTTATTAAAATTAATTATTGAAGTGATAATTCCAACAAATAAAATTCTGAAAACATCACGAAAAATCGTTTGTATGGCAAATAAATGGCATATACGCTAACAGGTACCTTATCAGGCAAAAAGACAAATCATTTCCTTATATAAATATAAATTCAATAAACAGCAAATATTACTTTTAAAGAGTTTATTACTGTTTACTGCTTTCTAAAATAATTTTATTCTGTTTAATGAAATTAACATCTAAAGGTATCTTTGCATTACAGATTTTGTCTGTTATGTCCAAGCTTTACCTGCAGGACTATATATGTATATGTATATTTTAAATAATATAATTGTAGGATCTCCAGATATTAATTTAAAATTAGTTTTTCTTATCGTAAAATCATGAAATGTCCTAAATATGTTGAAGTATGTGAGCGTGTAGAAGACAAACAAACAAACAAACATTTAAATACGAATTTCAAACAAGTTGTAAATTGTACAGTAGGGACACACAAACAAACAAAATATAATACTGGACATCTGGAAATGAGTTGCATTTTAATAAACTATGACATAATCAGAGATAACATGCTGGAACTGGATTATCTATAACAGTAATATAAATTGTGTCCCTACCAGTAAGTGGAAAAACCTACTGATATGTTTATTGTTGGTTAGCTTCAGTAGCTACATTAGCCTTATAGGTTATAAAGGATCAGACTGAAAGCAGATCTAATGCATGATTGACTGTTTTATAGGGTAAATGGAAACTGATGTATGTTTGTATGTTTAATGTTGTATGTTTCCAAAACACTATTTTTTTACGCTGGATTTATATTAGGAAGTCGTTTTTGTAGCTTATATCCTTTGAATAGGTCAGCAGGGGAGCACAGTCTAAATTTATGGTGAGGTTTTGGACCACAAACTATCGGTACCATTTTCAAATGACCCACAATCTACATAGGTCTCTTCAGAACTATCAGAATAGCTTCAGCATATCCTTTAATTACAGACTAAAGAAACCTGAAAAAATAGTAATTCCAGGGTTCTACCTTAAAAGTGCTCAGCTTCGGCTTTCAGACTGCCTGCCAAGTTTTCAGGCGAAGAAAATTCGAAAAACTCCCCAAAAAACCACAAAGTTAAGACCATCAAACTGACAGAGATATAGTAGGAGGGGGAGAGAGAGAGAGTTCAGTGCGATGCTAGCGCTACCGTTTGACGTTTTTGTGCTGCGCCGCTTTCAAGAAACTCGACCTAGAACTTTTGGTGTCCCAGATCAGTCGTTCACATGCTGGAGTTTCATGGAGCTTTTGAAAAATCTGAGCTGTCCTTGGATTCATGCGATAAAAAAGGCTTGATGTGCAACGACAGTTCATTCAGCGTTCTCCGGTGCAGATAATAAGATTAGACTCAATGTCAGATACTACAGCTAATGCTGCAGACAGGTCTAACTCTAAGACATCTATGTATTATTGTATGCGGTACAATTCCAGGAGGATTAAATCTCGGATATGTAATACATGAGCACACACACAGAGTACAGGCAATAAAAATAAAAAAGAAATACTGAGAACAAAGTGTAAGTCATGGGTTAGCGGGAATGGCCGAGAACAGCATGTTCTTTGTTTAATCGCCAGGATGTGGCCCTCCTGCAGTTATTATAAATGCGTTTCTGAACCACAGGAGTGCTGAGCAAACACTCTCCTTCCTTACCACCACGATAAACGCGTGTGACTGAGGAAAAAGCGGCCATACACAGTGGACACTGTGTCAGTACACACCACCGGGCAGTACAGTACATTTCTACAGTATTACTATTTCCTGTATAATGTTCTACAGGATCTAGTAGTACTGCCCAAATGTACATTTCCAACAGTCTTATCCAGAGCAACTAACATTTATTTCCTCTTTTATCATCGGTGGCAGATTGGTGGTGCTGGAAATTGAACACACAATCTTCTAGGCAGCAGTCCAACACCTCAACCACTGCGCTACTACTTCCTCCTTGAACTGCATCTATAAATTGTAAGTGTCTGCAAATTGGGGTATAGAACACCACAGGATATAATGTTTTAGAAAAATAAGGGCAGCACATTTATCTTCATTTTATTCAATTAAACAGTTGAAAGTTAAAGGCCTTGTTCAGGGGCTCAGCAGTGGCATCTTAGTGCAACAGAATTTTTGATCAGCAGTTTAACATTTTAACTATTGAGTTACCCCCACTCCCCTATTAGCTTTGCAGACTTCCATGTAAGCAGAGCAGCTGAAGGTTTGGGGTCTTGCTCAAAAATCCAGCAGTGGCAGCTTGATGCTGTAGCTTGATGCTTTAGGCTATTAACCTTCTATTTAGCAGGCCAACATATAAGCTACCACTTGCTATGGGCATTGCAGGACTTTTCTTTACAGTAACATGGTCAAGTGATAGCACAGTGATTACGGTGTTTAATGAAAAGATTGTTGGTTCAACTTCTGGCCCTCACCAAGCTTCCTCTGCTGGGTCCCTGAGCAAGATATTAAGTCACAACTTCTCAGTTTAATTAAAACAAAAGAAAAAAAAAAGTCACAATCTGGAAGGGGCATGCTTTCCTTACACCTCTAGGGGTTTGAGTTTTGATTCCTGCCCTCACGCTGTGTGTAGGTTTGATTCCCAGCACTACCAAGTTGCCACTGCTGGGCCCCTGAGCAAGGCCCTTAACCACCAATTGCTCAGTTTGAAAGGGAGATAAATGTTAGTTTCTCTGGATACGGGCGTCCGCAAAAGACCTGAAATGTAAATGTAACATTGCATAAGTGTGTGATTGTACCACCATGACCAGGGTGTCCCCCTGTATTGTGCCCCAAATTTCAGAGATAGTCTACATATAGGTTCCCTATAACCCTGTGAACTGTGAGACAAGCACTACAGAACAGCAGGAACGAATAGATCAATGAATGTTAGACACATTTTTTTCTTTATTGTAAAAAGTTTAGACAAAATATAAACAATTACGTCTAATAAATTGGTCTGTAATAATGTGTATTCTAGCCAGGGGTGCTTCTAACAATTTTGGGCCCTGAGATCTCTGGGAGCCCCCAAAGTCTGCTTGATAGTACTGAGAATTGAATCCACAATCTTTTGATCAGCAGTCCAAAACCTTAACCAGTGAGCTACCACTGCCCAGTTTATAACAGTCAGTATGTTTCACCTCAGTAAAGTCGTTTGGACAAAAGAATTAAAATTAGAAAGGTAGTCCATGTGGATAGAGAAAGGTATATAAATGTAATTTTCGCCTTGAAATGCAGAGATCCAGCGCTTATTTCATGCAAATGAATCTTTCAATAAGGGGCCACTAGCAGGGATTAGGTCCCAGTTTGCTAGTGTCACGCTCTGTGAGCTCTGGATACTCAGGTCCCTTGCGTGTAAAGCCTTTCCAACACCTGGCGATTCGTTAGGCCCAATCAGCCTCATTTATCATGGCAAATTAGCTAATCAGTGTGACAGCCACCATGGAGCGAGTTTCACCCAGCTGTTAGGGACAACGGGGTCTGGAGGAACACAGCCTACAAGAATGAGTATTCTAATGCAAGAACAGATGGGATGCTTCTTAGATATTCTCTCTTTTTTCATTCATTCAATACACACACACACACACACACACACATATACACAACTTAGAATGCCCAATAGTACAGTTAAAAGGATGTGTTTTTATTATTATTATTATCAGTGAATATTTGAGAAGAAAATAATTAAGTTTACATTATTCCATCGTAAATGTAGTTGTGTGTCTGTTGTAATTTTTCCAAGCTAACATAACAACGCTAGGCAATCTCACACACACCCTTTTCTATAAACGCATGAAGTACGCTTCCTTTAAAAGATAGTCATCAAGTTACAACTAATCCCTCTTTTAAGTACAACAGGGGATTTAGATATTTTAATGTTAGAAAAAAAACACCTTTTAGAGTTAGAGAAGTGGAATGCGGTTTGAAGCAAATAAGTTGGGGGTATAACATGCTTGAGGGACTAAAGTAAAAAAGGAAACAGCACCAAACCACACACCAGAGATGTTCATCTTAATGCTAAATATACATTTCTGGCTTTTGGCAAACTCCCCTCATCCAGACCAACTTACACTTATCTCATTTTTTATCCTAATGAGCAGTTGGAGTTGAGAGCCTTGTTTAGGCACCCAGTAGTGGACATTTGGTGGACCTGGGAATTAAACCCACAGTCTTTTGCTTAGCCACCGCATCCACAGGACAACTGATATTTAATTGTCTATTCATTCTAGGTACTGATTATCCTACACAGGGGAACTGGGGACACAAGGTGGAGGTCACCCTGGATGGGATACCAACAGAACACAGCATACAATCACACACTTACACACCAAGGGCAATTAAAAAATGCTAATTAACCAACCTATGTCTTGGGACTTTAGGAAAATTAGGGACTTAAAGGAAACCCCCAGAAGTATAAAGAAAACATACAACTATGCAAATATACACAGGGCAGAACTGGGAATTGAACCTTGTAACTCTGTAGATAATGCTTACTAATAAGCCACTGACAAAACACAAAGAATATTTTGTTGTTGGATTTAACCCCATATTTTTGTCATGTCTGATCTATTTATGACTGCAAGTGGACCCACATTCTAACGTATGCACTTCATGTTGAAAGCCATAACGATCCTGAGATCTTCCTCTTACCATTTTCTGCTCTTCAAGACTGTGAGTTGCAGCCCGTCTTCGCTCCCGATAAAGGCTATTGAAGTTGTCCGATCCGACTTCCATCGTTACCTGACACCGACAAAAGCTAGGACATCACATCCTTGTTGACTTATATTGGTAGTTTTACTAGTGTCGCATATCCAAACCTCTAAGCTCTGTCTGATTCCCACCTCTGCTGGCACCTGAATGGATCAAGCAAACACGTCACATGCTTAAACTGTGCACTTTACAGTTCTTTAAGCCAGCGACAGATAGACCTGTTGTGTTATTGTGGAAACACATTTAAGTCATGTTTTAAGCACACATTTAAGTCTCTTGGACTAAAATCAATGCTCGACTGGGTTCCACCATCCAAGAAGGTTCCATGTGCACCAAGATGGTGGAATTACCTTTCTATCAATGTCAGAACAAACAAATCACTGACTACCATCAGCAGATGAATAAAGACACACCCAAAATATATACTTTACAAAAGTGGTGTGGTTAGGGTGTTGGACAGCTAATCAGAAGATGACCAAGATGCCACTGCTGGGCCCCTAAACAAGGACCTTAACCCCTTAACTAGCCACTGGAAGTGCCACCCAGTTGTCTGGAATTCCTCTCTGTGTGGTAGCATTGTATTATTCCTTAACTTGAACTAGAGTCTTGAACAATCTCCCAGGATGACAATACCCCTATGCATAAGTCCCTTGCATGCATGAAGACATGGCGCCTGTCCCAATACCCGCACTTGCACCAATTTGCCCCTCATTTGCAAGTTCTCGGTGAGGAATGCAAGTGTGTAGGATTTTCCTAATTCACCTCTACTTATGCCTTCTTGTGTCTTTAACGCACACTTTCGGTAAGTGCGGATCCAAGCGGACTTTGCTTGAGGATAAAATCCAGAATTCATCTAGCAATGGTTTGACTTGGATAGGTAACATGCCTTAAAATGTTTCAACTCTGCATGTCAGCAACTAAAGTGTGAACTTTCAAAATTGTACACTTTGTGGAAGACACTAGGTGTGTTTTGTGAGTATTGGGACAGGGTCATAATGTGTTCTGGATGTTTTAGAGTGGAAGAACTCTCATGTCCTGCACAGATTCCTGATTCTGACTCCACCCCTTTAAACTGAACACCTTTGGGATGAACTGGAACACCGACTGAACCCCAGACCTCCTCACCTCAGCTATTGTTTCTGAATAACCACAAATTCCTACAGTCACATGACACAGTCTGGTTTAAAGAAGTGTGAATGTTATAATAGGAGGAGAAGTGAGACTAAATCTGGAATTGGATGTTTAAATAACACATACTGATGTTTCTGTGTCTCGAGATTTTTCTTGATATAGTGTAGATTTCACTCATTAAAAGGAAAATCTGGAAAATGTTGTGTGGGAAAAACTTGCACAAAAATAAGATTCTCAAGGAATATCCTGTGCAAAGAAATGTTAAGTTTGCATTGCATAAAAATAAATATTTTAACACAAAAACACATGATAAATAATAAAAGTATTCTTGGTCATGTTTAACAAAGCTGTACTGTGTTGTCCATCATGGCACACGTTTCATACACTCATCCCCCAAATCCCAGCCTTTCAGAAGCATCAACCAGCCTGAACACTGGCTCGTTTCATTCATTAATCCCCACATCATCGGTGTGCGAATGTAAACACTCACCTAGTGCGTGCACGCGCTTTCCTCTTCTGCACTTTCACTTCGCAGAGCCCGGACGAGTGGAGCGCGTGTGCCGCTGCTAGAAGACTCCGAGCGGCTCCCATTGGACGAGAAGCGACGCTTTATGAGGCGCGAAGCGCTTTGCGTTTCTATGGAAACAGTTTTGCACTAGAAGCTTTACACCCTCTAGTGAAAAGACAAGAGAACAACATCAGAATCCTGACTTCCGGGTTGTTTCGGGGGGGGGGGGGGGGGGGGGGGGGGGTGGGGGGGGGGGCGTTGTTACGTTAGAACCCTGACGTTCGTCCGGAATTATTTATTTCGATAGAGGGCGCTCGAGAGAGAGGGTTCAAATCAACTGAGGGGAAATGGAGCGCTGGATTTCTTCCCCTAACAAAGATTTTATGTAGTTTATATAATATATATATATATATATATATATAGATATATATATATATCTTATATATATATTATATATATATATATATATATCTATATATACTTTTATTTACTTTACTTTACGTAAAATCAATATATTTATATACACTTTAAAATGTATTATTTTTTGCTTACTCTTATCTTGATATATTTAGGTGAATACTACTACTACTAATAATAATATTAACACCACCACCACTGACATCAACAATCAAATAAGTAATAAATAAAATAACAACAATAATAAGTATTATTTTTATTATTATTATTATTATTATTATTATTTTTTATATCACCACCAACATCACTAAGTTTTAATAATAATAATAATAATAATATGAGTAAAAGTGTAGCTCAGGTTTCAATTTCCAGTTGCCACTGTTGGGCCCCTAAACAAGGCCCTTGACCCCAAATTGTTCAGATGTATGAAGGAGATAAGTCGCTTTGGATAAGGGCATCTGCCAAATGCCAATGCCGTAAAAATAAATAATAATAATAATAATAACAATAATAATAATAATAACAGTAAGCACTGATGCCTCACAGTAAGAAGGTCCCAGGTTCATATCCCCAGCAGGAGTCTTTCAGTGTGGAGTTTTGTATGTTCTTTCCGTGCTTGTGTAGATTTACTCCGGGGTCTCTGGTTCCTTCCCACAGTCTAAAAATATGTTTCTATATTTATATATGCTAAAATAAATAACACCTATTTGGTGAAATGTCTCAATACTTTCATCCATATAGAGAGACATTAAGAGACATCATCTTAATTAATAGGGAAACTATTTCCCTTGTTTAGATTTATTTATATTTTAAAAACATTTTCAGATCAAACAGCCTATGCCTACTGTTATTTTTGTTATCCTGTCCTATTCATATGATGTCAGTGGTGGTATTATGAGCTCATCCCTTCTCCATGAAATACCGAACTCTGCCCACTCTGCCAATTCATAGGCCGTCCTGGAGGCAAATGAAGTGCGTTACTCTTCGAGCTGCTGTGTGACAGTTTTACACAGGCTCAGATGAGCTTAATACACTTCCCCCTTCATGCCAGGACACAACCCGAGCCCTGATTTGAATACAGAGGAGTCTATAGATCCTCTATACAGATTCAGTCCTGCTGTCTCATGAATACAAAACACCACTTTAATGCGCTCTTTGATAGACTGTCTAGTCTGGCAGTGCACGTTTGTGCCATGGCCTGATGGAATGACAGGACAGTCAGAAGTGTGGAAAGAAAGGTTAGTGCTGCAAAGAGAGAGAGAGAGAGAGAGAGAGAGAGAGAGAGAGAGAGAAAGAAAGTGAAAGAAAGAGACTTAAACAACTGTTGGTTCTTGGTTTTTTTTCTGGTTCGGTGCGGTCCTCAAAATTACAATGATAACAACACCAGAACCTCAACACTTTTCTCTTTTAGTTGTTTGCAGACATCCTTATCCATTTTTAAAGCCCAACTAAAAAGTTAATGCTTAATGGGCTCAACACTGGCAGCACTACCAATCTGCCACTGTTGATGATGCTGGAAACTGAACCCACGATTTTCCCAGATTGTTGTCTGTTAGACCGCCATCTCAGTAGTAACTTAGGTTTAACCAGAAACTTGTAGAATTTACTCTTAGATTAATACTTTTTTTTGCACGTACTGTATAGTATAAACTGCTTTAAATATTTAAAATGGCAAGCAAATGTGCTAGGATCATTCTGGATTATGGATGAATCCAGGGACATAGCTGAAAAATTATATATTTTACAAAGAAATAAAGTCCACATGTAATCTAATAGAGGTATTTTGTCACATATAATTTGTTTGCATATCCTATCCTAAAAAATTGGGGTCACAGTGCAGGGTCAGCTATGATACAGCGCCCCTGGAGCAGAATAGGTTAATGATCTAAATACACAAAGGTACACAAAGGACTTTAAATACACAAAGGTACAGAAATTCAGGGATGCAGAAACCAAATACAACTGAATTATCAATCTGGTTTAAATACACAGCCTTGACAAGCTATGAAGTTGATCTATTTTTGATAGATTTTCATAAGAATTATTAGCTGGTGTACTGTTGATTACTCAAACTGTAGATCTAGTCACTATAAATGTAAACAAAGCTGCTATAGACCTTATAAACAAAGCAACAGCCTATTACCAGAGCTGAAAAGACTATCACTAAAGCAGTACAGTCTGACCTTAGAGCTGTAGATCCTATCAGCAGTGCTACAGCCTGAGTAGTAGATCACTAGTAGATCATTAGAGCACTAGACTGCATTAACAGACGTGTTGATACAATCACAGGACATGTAATGACCCTCACTATAGTTGTAAAAGCAAGCATTGAAGCTGTAAAGTCCATTAGCAAACCAGAAGATCCTATTAATAGGACAATAGGTCCCGTAAATGGAGCTATTGCCCCAAGAACTCAAACAGTTTCCATCACCAAATCTAAAGATCCCAAAACTAACCCGACAAGGATCATCATTAAACTGTAGATTTCTATGGGGCATACCATAGCTCACAAGAACCACTGAACGGTCCCCCTAGGCACCACCAGATTTCCAATACCCCCTGTCAGTTTCTGAATGCCCGCTAAGGGGGCTCTACCACCTGAATTGCAAGTTACTTTAGAGATTTAGTGCCAAATTTCAGATGGATAGAGCCCATTAACAAAGAAGTAGATCCCACTTTTAGAGCCACTGATGCCAAAGACTAAAGCTAAGGTGCTTTAAAGCACTTGTGATGCTCCAGTGGTGCATATCAAGAGCTGTAGTAAAGGTTTCTACTGCTCCTGTGTTCTCTAGTGGGATCCATAGAAAGAATATGTATTTTTATTGAGATTTGAGCAACCTGCATTATAAAGCAAAGAGAAATCGACTTGTAACAATACCAGACCAAGACAAAGAAACTGGCCTTGGGCAAACATGGTCAATATGCTATAAAAAGCAACTGCTGTGCTCTACTGGCTTTATATACTAAATATGGTATGAGTTTGAGTAACTAGGAACATTTGATATTAAATTCAGTTCAAGAGCTAAAGGACAGTCACATTTATTTTACATGTTTTACCATTTTACTTTGTTTTACTATATTGAATGGCATCTGCACTAACATACATCTGTTTCTTTGTTAATCCAAGCTCACCATCACCGCCAGCCCAGTTGGTGGATCAGCATTTGGAGACAATAGGACCGTTTCCCAGTGATGTTGTCTTCTAGACGGCCATCCGGACAAGATCATGAAAACTTTACTGCAGGATAAGTAACCTACTGGTTTATCTGATCAAAGGAGAACCCAACTGAGCCTGGTTTCTTCCGAGTTTTTTTTCACCATTGTTTTACTGTAGAGTTTGGTTTCTTGCTGTCACCTCTGGCTTGCTTAGTGTTTAATATTGTGTAATGTTTTATGTGATTCTGTAAAGCTGATTTGAAGCAATCTCCATTGTTAAAAGCTCTATATAAATAAAGGTGATATGTTAAAGAGATAAATGTAAGTCGCCCTGGATAAGGGCATCTGTCAAATGCCATAAATGTATTGTAAGACCGTTGAACATTGCCTAGGCAAAAAAAAACATGAACAACACCTGAGTGTTAAAATCTGTAGAGGCAAATTTTTTAATTAAATTAATAAATAAAAACTTTCATTTGACTTTTACGTTTTATTTACATTTACATTTTCTTATCCAGAGCAACTTGTTTATCTTTTTGTTTATCCACTTGAGTTGTTGAGGGTTAAGGGCCTGGTCCAGCGGAGCTTGATGGGGAAATCGAACCCAGAACCTTATAATCAGCACTCCAACACCTTAAACACTAATTGTAACCACTTCCTGTGACAGAGAAAATAGCACACTGTTGCTGCCTTACATCTCAGTGATTCAATATCGATCTCAGGTTACTCTTTTTAAGGAACTTGGGTTGGTGTCTTTCAAGTTCTACTTATGTTTTTCTTCCTACCTTCCATAAACGTGCAGGTTGGTGACCAGACATAGACATGAATGGATTTGGAACGTTTCTTTGCTGGCTGGAAATATAAGTCATACATCTAGACAAAACAGAGCATCCCCACTAATGTATACTTTCAAAATATATTAGTTATTTGAAGATTTTATTAGAGTTGGGGTTATAGAGAGCAGTGTCCACCATGATACAGCACCCCTGCAGTAGAGAGGGCTAGGGGCCTTGCTTTAGGGTCCAACATTTAAAGCTTGGTTGTGGTGAAGCTTAAACCCTGATCTAATGATCAACAACTCAGAGCCTTAATCGTCTGGGCCACCACTTAAGGAGTTTGTGTTTGTTTAAAAGACCCAACCATGTGCCAAATGTGCCAACTGAGTGTTGTGGCTTTTACTGTTGCTTTAAAAAAAATTATACAATTTTATATCATAGAATCGCATCTTTAGACATAGTTTGAGATCCCGATCAGAAATAATACTGTAAAATATATTTTAGAAACCATCAAACTTTTTTTGCTTTTACTGTAATGCAATTTCACCTGAATCTATTTAAAAAGAAAAAGAATGTTGTCGTTCTGTATCCCGGACGTTCTTTAAATATAAACCCAAATGCGAACAAGGTCCACTTCACCAGCTCGATATTCATGAGCTTATTTTCACCAAGAAAGAAAATTGCAAAACCTCCTGCGGTGATTGTTTTTTTTGGTTTTTTTTATTTACCAAATTGAACATCATAATTCCATAAGGCTCTGGTAGCCTCCATCATGTTGGTTGGCTCTGAATTCGCCACTCTTTGGATACAAATGCCTAATGGTCCTAACAGCCTGCACTTCAATTTACAGAAGCAGAAAGATGCATATCACAGAGGTGCACTGTCAAGCGCGTTGCAAAATGTTTTCTCCAAACATATACCAGAAAATGAGCTATTAAAATGCATGAGAGGGCTCTCAGTCTACTAAAGGCCCTGCACAAAAGGGGGTATTTACATGAGCATTCTAGACGACTCGTAAATTCACCGCAAGGTGTTTCGAGATGGATGACATTTAAGAGGACTCTCTGTCACGGGAGTGGTGTGGAAAAAGTGGACATGTGTCGATGCTGGGTCTTATTGGCTAGCAATCCCACTTTTCTTACAGAATCTGCTTTGTATTTCTAAATGAAAGCAGGCTGTTCATTAAGTCAGGGAGTAGATTAAATGACCACAAACAAACTGAGGTAAAACACAGTGTTAAAACTTGGTTTAAGACTAAAATTGGGTAACACAATAGTTTAGGTGTTGGACTGCCGATCAGAAGATCATGGGTTTAAATCTTAGCACCACCAAGCTGCTACTGCTGGACCCCTAAGCAAGGCCCTCAACCCTTAACTGTTCAGTTGGTTATAAAATAGAATTAATTGAAGGGTTTTTTAAATAAAGGCATCTGCCAATTGCCATAAATATAAATGAAAAAACCTATCAATGTAGATGGTTAGTCAAAACATTGTATATATTAGCGGTGTAAGCAAGGAAAGCCAAAAATCATAACATAATTCCCTTAGTAACCACCCTTAAGCAGGAAAGACTTCTATTTCTATTTCATTGTTTTACTTGACTATTCCATGGAAGCATCAACCCTAGACAGATGTGATTCTTTACATCTTCTACTATTTCATGCAATAGTTCATGGTCAATTTCCTGTAAGGTTGAGTATATGATGATAAACTGGTAGCTGTAAAGCTTTCTAGCATAACAGAAAAGCATTCCCATTATCGTTGGAAGATTGAATCCTGACAACATCACAGCCGGTGGCCGAGAGTCCAGGACAAAGTAACTGCTGGTGATTTCCGAGTGGGAGGAATAGCATTACTGTTCTCGGAGGGTGATACAATGTCCTTTGATGTAGTATGAGCAGCAGTTTTAAAAGATATGATGGCTGGCTTTATGTGTCTCAGAGGACACGCTTTGTATTTCCAGTTTTTAGGGGACGTGTGACATTGAGGAGGGAAGTTGCATCTGAATATCCATATTACTTTGTTGTATAGTGTGTGAACAGCAGGACATTAAAACAGCAGTATAAAAGAATCTTCAGTATTTATCAAAAAAAGTGGGTGAGAAGTAACCAGCCAGTGCACATTGTGCTATCCCATAATGCAATGGTACTAATGCAGAATGAGCGATGAGTCTCAAAAATGGCAACAGGCAACATATAAGCAAATTGTTTTTGACTTTGAGGTTTAAACGTTAAAAAATCTGGTATCCATCCCATGTGACCCAGCAAGAAACAAGACAGGGGGCACACTGGAAGGGAGGCCAACCTATTGTTGATCCACGGGGCGCCGCTAGCAATTATGAAAGAATATAAGGTTGGGCATCCTACGGCACCCACTGTAACTACTAATAAAACAGATTTCTGGGGGCCCCAAATGTGCATTGGCCCTTAGAATTGTCTTAACTTTCCACCCCGTATTCCTGGGTGGAGTACCCTTACACACACAATCACACAATTTAGGGAAGCCAGGCAAACTACAACCCATGTCTTTAGACCTTCCCTTGATTCATGGGAAGACAATGCAAATTATCCACCCACACGGCAGGGGCATAAATCGAATCCCCAACCTAACAACTAAATCACCTTGGCCTGTTTGGAGAAAAATAATAAAACATTTATTTTATTTAAATGTATTTTTTGCGGTTGATTTATTTGTAAATTGCCTCTAAATATTTACAGCATCCACCAGGTGTGTTGGATTAGGACTAAAACCATCTACAAAGCGGCACTCAACAATCCTGGTCTGAAACATTCTGTTACAACAATGCAATTACTATAAAAATTAATAGCATATGCATATAATAAACGAGTACGGGATGCCTGCCAAGTGAAAGCGGTGACTGATTTGTAACCCAGGCTTGATTGGGATTTACACCTTCTCCTAAACTCTAAAGTGTTTTCTACCATCCCTGCGCATGTATCACATCCACCCTCGCTACTTTCCAAACCTTCTGACAACATCAATGATTAACGACAGGAAAAATAATTGAGTCAGCAAGGAGAGAGACAAAGGTTTGGAAATGACTGTCAAGCCAGAGCGAGACTTTGGGCTTAAAGATCTATATCGAGACACACGAGGCATCATTCAGTCATCTGTCTGTCTATTCTTTATCTCTCTTTTACTCTCTCTCTCTCTCTCTCTCTCTATCTTTCTTTTTCTCTCTTTTTCTTAACTTCACCAGGCATTTTTCTTTCTTTGTGGCCTACAGGAAAAGTCATTCATTCGCAGAGCTAAGTACAAGGTGCAGCCAAGGCCACAGAGCCACAGATCAATACTTCATTTGCTGGGCGAGATTTACTTTCCTTCGCCGTATCAAACTCATCAGATGTTGAGAAGAAAAGGAACAGGATCTGGTGGAAAACTACGCACATGGCCTTTAATTTCCAAGACATATGGAAGGTTTTTAGAGGGCATGGCCAATTACGAGTCCAGTCATGTACACCAGGAGAGGACTGGAATATGTTTAGAGGTTTTTTTTAAATTGGTTTGATACTATTTTTATTAGTAATGTGTACATTTTCAGAATTATTATTACAAAACTTTAAAATGATCCCACTTGTAACACTGCTAGTCATTTTTTTAAGCCTGATCGCATAATTTTATAGGGGTTGCAGGTCTTGATGCCCGATTTCAATTTTTAAAACCCGATATCCGAATTTAAATTATACGCTAAAAACAGCCCAAGGTAGGCGTAATGACCGGAAAAGAAAGTTAAAAATTGACAGGTGAAAATCCAATATGTCTGCTTAAATGGCAGATTTGACAGTTGGCACCAAGATGCATGGTGGGAAAGGGGACAGTTGGTAGAGCTAGTAATGCTCCGGGCAATGTTTTGGCAGAAAGCCTTGAATCTGGCTATAATACCATATGGATGGTTATTATACACCGACTGTAAATCTTTACAGCCTGAGACCTCTTCATGGCAATAGAAGTTGCTAATAGCAGTGTCTTATCTTAGCAGAATTATGCAGGCTGATTGTCCAAATATCTCAGATTTTATTCCAGTGGGATGGGCTGGACATCCATAAGGTCCTATTTTAGAGCTTTTATGGTTTAAAGCATCTTCTACTAACATTTGACATGACAGCACACCTTAAGAAATCTTTTGGAGTCCATGCCTTAAGGCAGAGATGACCCAAGGCAAAGGCGAACTAAGCGGCTGCTATCCCACATGGCCATCAGGGGGCTCCCAAGAGTACATGAAATAACAATGATTTTTTTTTTTGGTCTGTCAATGGACAATGGCAATTATACAAAAATGCAATATTGAATGAGACAAAACCAACAATTCAGTAGTATGTTAACAGGATGCAGGATGCGTAGAATGGTAAACAGCCACAACAAATCAAATTATTAATAGGTGTGTTAGATTTATAATGTGCAAAAAATCAAGGATTGACAATAATTAGTTATATTGGCGGTACCGACAGACCCCCAAATAAAAGTTTGCCTTATGCCCACTAAATGCTTGGGCTGACCCTGCCTTATGCAGTTATAGCTGCTTTGGTGGCACAAGGGGACCCATACAATATTTGGAGATGATTTTAAGTTCAGGTAAATTGGTGTAATATTTACTGATACTGTATGCACCTACTCTATATTCAAGGAATTTGGGGGAAATACAATATCTGAAACTAATCTTTTTAGTTGACCTTCAATGGAGGACAAAGTGTGTTTGAACAGGCATGACAGGATTGTGTTCATAATCAAAATGATGTCAATGTCATCCGTGTGCCAGGGGGAAATTACAGACGAATCAACCATGAAGGTATAATGCAGCAGGTACACCAGACATTTGCTTTAGTATTTGAAAAGAAACTGGTGCTAGTGATGATCAGATTTACAGTATACAGAGCGTAGTTATGCAAATAGCTTATGTCAGCTAGGTCTGGTTTTAAAGAAAAATTGATTTATTGATTAATTTATGAACAGTTCTATCATTTTATTTATTTTTAGAAGAAGGCTGTTAAATACATGATTTTTAAGGTATGCTATTCGCTCGTGATTCAATTGGGCCATTTCTGAATGTTTGTGGGTTCTAAACAACAACCTAACCCCAACCTAATTCTTCAACCTACATCGGACATATTTCATATGAAAGAAGGTTTAAAAGGAATACTTAAATTACCCCAGATAAGGGAAACACGGTTAATTAACCAATTAAATAAAAAAAAAAAACTCTAAATAGCAGATAGCTACCTGTAGCTGCTTATATTTTCATTTAAATTACATCCACATGCATAAACAAAAGAAGCAGCCTTATTATGGGGAAGTGGTGGCTCAGTGGTTAAGGCTGATACCTGGAAGACCGGGGTTTGATTCCCAGCATCACCAAGCCCCAAGCAAGGCCCTTAACTCCCTATTGCCCAGTTGCATAAATGAGACAAAAGTAAGTGGCTTTGGAAAAGGGCATCTGCCAAAATACTATAAATGTAAGCAGAAAAATAAACTTGATCTAATTATTGCTTCCTTATTTCAGATTCACCCGCCAACAAAACAGTACACTCAACATTCCATGGTAATAAGCAGGTGCTACGGCAAAATGATCAGAATGCAGGAAATATCATGTGTCCCTTACAGAAAAAAACGTTGGGGACCTCCGCTTTGATCTTATGTTATTTATACGTATGTAGCTGCAATTCTGAACTTTTCACACCACAAGAGGGCTCCGTGCAGCTTCCTGAAACATCTTTAACCAAATGATAAAACAGAGTGTGTTTGCATATTTTTTATATATATATATACAGTCAAGCCCGAAATTATTCATACCCCTGGCAAATTCTGACTTAAAGGTACTTTTATTCAACCAGCAAGTTTTTTTTTTGACCTGAAAGACATAGGCTTCTCCCAAAAGATAATAAAACGATGTACAAGAGGCATCATTGTGGAAAAAAATATGTCTCAGCTTTTATTTACATTTGAACAAAAAATTCTTCATACCCTTCTCAATAATCAATAGAAAAGCCTTTATTGGCTATGACAGCAATCAAACGCTTCCTATAATTGCTGACCAGCTTTTTGCATGTCTCCACTGGTATTTTTGCCCATTCATCTTTAGCGATGAGCTCCAACTCTTTCAGGTTGGAGGGTCTCCTTGCCATCACCCTGATCTTTAGCTCCCTCCACAGATTCTCAATTGTATTTAAGTCAGGACTCTGGCTGGGCCACTGCAAAACATTAATATTTTTGTCTGCTAACCATTTCTTTACCACTTTTGCTGTGTGTTTTGGGTCGTTGTCGTGCTGAAATGTCCACTGGTGCCCAAGGCCAAGTTTCTCTGCAGACTGCCTGATGTTGTTGTTGAGAATTTTGATGTATTGCTCCTTTTTCATGGTGCCGTTTACTGTGATTAGGTTCCCTGGTCCACCGGCTGAAAAACACCCCCAAAACATTAGATTCCCACCACCATGTTTGACAGTAGGGATGGTGTTCTTAGGGTTGAAGGCTTCTCCTTTTTTACGCCAAATGAAGGCTACATCATTGTGGCCAAACAATTCAATTTTTGTTTTATCTGACCATAAAACAGAAGACCAGAAGTCTTCTTCTTTGTCCAGATGAGCATTTGCAAAGACCAAGCGGGCTTTTGTGTGCCTTTTCTGGAGAAGTGGTGTCCTCCTTGGTCTCCTTGGTCCGCGTCTGCCACCAGCAGAGCCCAGATTCATCAGGATAGCCTTGGTGGTGATCCTTGGATTCTTTTTTACCTCTCTCACTATCCTCCTGGCCAGCACAGGTATCACTTTTGGCTTCCGACCACGTCCTCTTAGATTTTTCACAGTGCGGAACATCTTGTATTTTTTAATAATACTTTGCACTGTTAGCCACTGGAACTTCAAAACATTTAGATATGGTCTTATAGCCCTTTCCTGACTTGTGAGCAGCCACAATGCGCAGCCGCAGGTCCTCAGTGAGCTCCTTTGTCTTAGCCATAACTGTCCACAAACCAACAGCGGAGAGCTTCTGTTTTTCACCTGTTGAGTCGATTAAAACAGCTGTTCCCAATGAATCAGGGTAATTAGAATGCTTTAGAACAGCTTGGACTATTTGGAATGGTATAGAACTTTGGATTTTCCCATAGACTGTGAAAGTTTGCAAAGGGTATGAATAATTTTGGAAACGCCATTTTTGTTCATGTAAATAAAAGCTGAGAAATATTTTTTTCCACAATGATGCCTCTTGTTCATCGTTTCATTATCTTTTGGGAGAAGCCTGTGTCATTTCCGGTCAAAAAAAAACTTGCTGGTTGAATAAAAGTAACTTTAAGTCAGAATTTGTCAGGGGTATGAATATTTTCGGGCTTGACTGTATCTTGATAAAACACATTTGGTTCACATCTCATGTGGTCCAGAGACACTGGGAGAACATCTGTAACTCTTATATTAAAAAATGTCTTCAATTTCAAGCGTAACAAATTAGTTTGGTTCACTTTCAATGGCCTAAAGTGGTGCAACAGTAAATCACTGAAACAGCAAGTTCGTTTTTGCTATCCTTGTATAAATGTCACTTATATAGCTAAAGGGAAAAAAATCTGATTCGACTAAACTGAAAAGACAGAACCCATATTGATAAAGCATGTGCTTCCGCTTCTAGTAGATCACTACACACTGGAAAGGCAAATGAAAATAAATAACCAGAAATTATTTCCAGAGAGCTGGTACGCATTCAACAGCCTCACCTTCACCTGTGATATATCACTTTATCCTTGCACTATCATAAATGATCCGGAAAGAGAGTTGCGCTACCTCTGTGTGTTGCAGAGATATCAGCTCTGGCTATGAAATGAATATTGTGTTGTATTGTATTGTACTCACAATACAATACTGTTGGGGAATAACATTTAATTACAAAATAAATGTAACAGTAATTTGTAGGGATATGTTAATGCCATTAAAAACCTAAGTTATGTTGATGCCATTAAAACCCTAGGATATGTTGATGCCAATAAAACTTTAGGACATGTTGATGGCATTAAAACCATAGGATATGTTGATGCCATTAAAACCATAGGATATGTTGATGGCATTAAAACCATAGGATATGTTGATGGCATTAAAACCATAGGATTTTGATGCCAAAACCTTAGGACATGTTGATGGCATTAAAACCATAGGATACGTTGATGCCATTAAAACCATAGGATATGTTGATGCCATTTAAACCCTAGGATATGGTGATGCCATTTAAACCCTAGGATATGGTGATGCCATTAAAACCATAGAATATGTTGATTCCTTTAAAAACCTGGGATATGGTGATGCCTTTACAAACACAAGATATATTGATGCCTGATTTTGTTTTGCAAAATGCCTTTTGCTGAGCTGGGCTATTCTGATGCTTTTGATTGATTCTCTAGTTTGAATTTGCAGCGAAAAGCTTTAGGCCACTACATCCTGTCTGATATTTGCCACGATGGCGAGTGATTAAAAATGCATTTCACTGCTGGAAATTAGAAAAATAATTTGATTTTGAAATCTGATAAGGGAGCAAATATAACAGTTCAGTGGAAAATTTGTTTGCCAGCTAGTAAAATGCTTTCAACATCAAAGGATTTCATGCCGAATCTGGGGAAGCATCTGCAGCTATGTAAACTAGCCTTTCTTTATTTCATAAAAGCATATAGTTTTTGTCGTTGTTTGTATAAGTATACACATATATTACTTTTATAAATGTATATATTAATTGAAATGATGATATATAATAAAGTGTATGCCTTTATTAATAAGACAGGGGGATGAAATAGAGAGACAGGTGGGACCAGAAAGGACCCAAGCTGAAATCAAACTCGGGTCGTCGGAGCACAACTGTGCATGTGGGTGCCAGTGGCTGAACCAACTACACTACACCGGCCGGTAAACACACAAAATAGAAAAAAGTAACTGTATTAATTATTTGGAATTAATGTGTTATATGTTTTTTTCTCCTATTCATACATGAAGGGTATATATAATATTTGAATAAACATGTTAGCTAAATATTAAGCACACATTTCAGAAAAATCTTTAATCATTTAAAAGGTCAATCTGTTTAACCTTTATAGCCTGCTTGATTATCAGCCTGGAAATTACATGTTATTAAATCACAAAGTTTATACATACTCGAAAAATCATCTATAAAACTCTATAAATTTACTGTATTGTTTACTATTGATTTCTGGGTTTTTTTTATTTTTTTTATAATGATTAAGTAGAGCATTACTTAATGCCCAAAACCCTCACCCCCCCACCCCTCCAGGGTCCATTTCAGCAATTGCAAATGACATCATTAGAGTTCATGCCTATAATTATTGACCAAGGTCAAAGGTCACAGGACGTAATGTTATAGGGGTCAAGCAAACAGCAGTGTTGCATCATTTATGGCATGTTTTGTCCTGTTTGCACTCGATGATCTACAGAGAGGTGAGCTGGCGCATTGTTACCATTATCAAACCAGCATTAATCATGAGACAGAAAAAAAAGATTCATGTGTTGCTTTTAAATATGGATCCGCAACTAGTCCTAGATGTGAACTTATGTATATTTTCATCTCCAACCAGAGTGCATGTGTAGCAGCCTGGTTTATATTTTACCTCTCTCAGCTGAAACATTCAGGTCAGAGTAAATTATTGCTGGGTTTTTTTTCTATTTATATCATCTTCAAACTCAGAAATGAAATTCATAGGAGCCAAGAAAATTTTCAGGCACAAATTCGACGTGACAAAGTCAAAGAAAAGATCCAACGAGGTGCACGGCTGATATCAGGGCATCTTGATTGGCTGCTGAAATGATAAGTCAGCATTATATGCTAGTCAATGTTAAAACAGTTATGGAAGTTCAGAGAGGCCGAGCATGAATATTTTTCTATTCCATTATCTTTATATGATCTTGACATTGTCATGTTAAATGAGATACGTATTGAAAAATAATCTAATGTTGATCTTTGAAAGATAATGAAAAATGACACACCGTAGGTACTTTCTGGATTGTCCTTCAGAATATATGCACAGTGTTCATGCTGTACTGCATATCCGGTGCTAATTTGCATAACCATGAGACTCAAAAACGAAACAATTTAAGACAAACAAATTTTCACTGATTGTGTCCATGATATCCGGTGAATCTTCTTGTCCTCCTGACAGGCAGAATTAAAGCCTGATGTGGTCTTTAGCTGTAGTCGCTCAGCCTCCTCAAGGTTTTTTTTGCTTACCATGGTGGCAAAAACTGATTATATGAGTCACTATAAGAAATAGAAAATATTCTTAAATTGTTTCCACCTACAGAACCGCCGCATAGTCTGGGTTATTTTCTGCAACACACAATGTAAAAACTCCAGAGACTGAGTGTGTGTAAAAATCTCAGATCAGCAGTTTCTATTTGCCTGATAGATAGATAGATAGATAGATAGATAGATAGATAGATAGATAGATAGATAGATAGATAGATAGATAGAAATGTGAATGAAAGAAAGAAAGAAAGAAAGAAAGAAAGAAAGAAAGAAAGAAAAGAAAGAAGAAGAAAAAAAAAGAAAGAAAAAAAAAAAAAAAAGAAAGAATGAACAAAAGAAAGAAAGAAAAATACCAAAGCAAAAAAATACATAGACAGGCGGACAGATAGATAGATAGACAGATGGATAGATAGATAGATAGATAGATAGATAGATAGATAGATAGATAGATAGATAGATAGATAGATAGATAGATAGATAGATAGATAGATAGAAATGTGAAAGAAAGAAAGAAAGAAAGAAAGAAAGAAAGACAGAACAAAAGAAAGAACAAAAGAAATAAATAAAAATAATATTAAAACATAGATAGATAGATAGATAGATAGATAGATAGATAGATAGATAGATAGATAGATAGATAGAAATGTGAATAAAAAAAGAAAGAAAGAAAGAAAGAAAGAAAGAAGGATAAAAGAAAGAAAGAAAAAAGAAAGAAAGAAAGAAAGAAAGAAAAATACCAAAGAAAAATACACAGACAGGCGGACAGATAGATAGATAGATAGATAGATAGATAGATAGATAGATAGATAGATAGATAGATAGATAGATAGATAGATAGTGTGTGTGTGTGTGTAGAGTGTGTTTATTCAATGTTGACCTTGATCAGACTGAGACAGCAGGGACTGATTCAATTCAAATTTACTGTCATTAAACTTAATGAAAAATTCACCAGCATCACCAGTGCAACGTGCAAGGATAAAAAAACACCAAGACTCGAATGCACTGCAATGACAGACATTGAGAACAGAAGAACTAAAGCTCACAGCGTCAATAAAGGACAATCTTTTAGAAATGATTTAAAAAATGTCCCAAACAGCTGTCCTTCTTCTATTCTAAGTAAGTTTGGAGTTTCTGGTTTCTGGTTCTTTTAATAGGCTCACAAGCCACAAACCGAACCTCACGTCACTGCACCACATGCGTTTATATGACATTAGATGCAAACACACCATTTTTCAAGTTGACATAATCGAACAAGAACACACACACACACACACACACACACACACTGCCTTTTTGAAATCGCTGTATGTCCGTGAGTAACTCGTCTGTCAATTTTATCCGAAATAACCAATGAATTTTTTCTCAGTCTGTTACACAAATGGAGCAGCTGTGTGTTTTCTCTCCAGCTGTTATATTATAGTCACAATCCATGGTACATTCTGGGGAATTGGAGTTTATTGATCAGTTTCCTTGGGATGATGGATCTCTTCTCTTAATCATTACTTCGAAGGTCAATGCACGGCCATCTGTTCAAAGCCGATTGTACTGTACTGCTCTAAAACCTGGGTTTGTTATGTGCTGAGAATATTCTGAAAATCTTTTTTAATCCTTTGAGCTTTGTAGCATTTTTAGCCCTTAGAAGTATTAAGTCTTATTAGGACACGAGGGTACGAATATAATTTTGTCTCGAATGAAAATGACAAATATTTCTGAATATTTGGTATTATGGGCTTTAGATGTAGAACTTAAGCAGATATTAAATTATTATATATCATATTCTTGACTTAATATTCTGTCATAGACTGCATTACGCAAGGAATTAAACATTTACATTTGATTACATTTCTAGCATTTGGTTCATCCAGAGAAACTTACATTTACAACTGAGCCATTGGGAGTTAAAGGCCTTGCTCAGGGGGCCCAGCAATGGCAATTTGGTGGAACTGGGGATCAAACCCCAGTAGCAGTCCAACACGTTATCCACTAGGCCACCACCTCCTACATCATCAAAAAAATTCCACAAAATCCCTTAAATAAATGTTTGTGTGGGTTTACTCCGGGTACTCCGGTTTCCTCCCACAGTCCAAAGAACTGTATGTTTGGTTGATTAGTGATTCTAAATTGCCCATAGGAGTGAGTGTGAGTGTAAGTGTTTGGTTGTTTGTCTGTATTTGGCCTTGTGATCGACTGGTGACCTGTTCAGGTTGTACCCTGTTCTTTCACCCAATGACAGCTGAGATAGATTCTAGCAGATTCCCATGACCCTGATTAGGAGTAAGCGGGTATAGACAATGAATGGATGGATGGATGGATAGATGGATGGATGGATGGATAGATGGATGGATGGATTCCATCTTATTAAAAGATGACGCATTGCATTTAATTCCATGCAAATCATCTTAGTACCAATTATCATGTACAATATACTATATCACCAGTATATATTTTTCTTATTAACTTTACGAGAGTTTGTTGCCATAGTTAGAAGCAATGCAAAGCCCTGAAACTATGAGGAGATATCATTCCACAATGCTAGCAAACCTTTTCCCCAAAAATATTCACAATATCATTAATTTCTCTCCGAAATGTATAATATTACACCATATTTAGTTCTTTTGTTCGGCACTGGTTTCCAGTCTGACACACAATTGACTTTTCTAAATATAAATCTGAATATATTTGCTAGAAACATCTATAGATATTTATCTAAGCAACATGGAGAGGTGATTGTGCTTTTTTAAAAATATTTTTTATGTTTGGTTTCTTTGGATTAGTTTCATTCGAATCTAAATTACTAGTTAAAACACTTAATAATTTCTTTGGCCCAGACTATTCAGAGAATCGTCTAATACTCTCTGTTATTGTTGTTATTGTTGTATTATTGTGTTGCGATCTTTATTGTGTCTGTATATTTTTAAAGTACTTAGTTTTTGTTTTGTTTTTTTCTATTTTTTTAAATGACATTTGCGTCTTTGTCAATGAGCTTTTACTTAAAAACGACAATTTTTGTGATTGGTGTATAAACAGACACAATTGTACTTTTTTAGGACATGGTCTTGTACACAGTAAGAAATTCTGCTCCTTGATCAGAACATCTATTCTGAGAGTCTTTATAAACACAAGCTTCACGGTTACAGTCGGTCATCCTAAAAAATAAAAAAAAAAAGCTACAATAAAAATCCTTTCAGTTTATGAATAGCTGCTCTGGCTGAAGAGAACATCAGTGTATAAGTGATGCTCTATTTTTTTTAGCAGCAGTGTGTGTGTGTGTGTGAGAGAGAGACGGGTGAAGAGAGAAGGGATGGTGCCACACACTTTATAAAGGTTCCACACAGAAGGCATGAAACACACATTGCCGCCTGGTTGCCATGGAAGTGAAACCTTCTGTCAGTGTGTCTTCCCTGCCTCCATCACCCTGTGTTCATCAAAGAATAGCTCTGCCATCTCTCTCTCTCTCTCTCTCTCTTTCGCTCTTTACGCACACACACACCTATGTCACACATCTACAATGACAGGTCCCTGCGGAAAGAAGTAAATGAGCACTTGACTCAATTGTGTGTGTGTGTGTGTGTGTGTGTGTGTGTGTGTTTGTGTTATTCGCCCTTTTATAAAGAGACGATTTAAGTCCAGGTTTTCTGCCTGCAGTCCTCAACACCTAATTGAATCATTTTTGCTGTTTGATCTGATTCAGACTGAATTCAGTAATAAAAATAAGACAAAGAAAATAGAGATCTGATAGAGAGTCTGATAAATGCTCTGATCGAGTCTGATAAATGCTCTGACTATTTTAATACAGTACAAAACAGCATGTTTTTTTGGCATTAAATGCCTTTTTTATTTTTCTAAATAAATATTTTTTTTAACCCCCTACCAGTTTTCTAAAGTGCAAATGGTTGTACTTCCTCCACCTGGATGTGTTATCAGTGCTACTGTTGTGCTCTCTGACCCCAGTGGCAGTGCGCACTCATTACACTACTGCTCTCTCGGGCTCCCCCTCCTTATCCTTCCCTGCCAATAGGAACGTATAGAAGGCCATAAGTGCCAAAATTGATGGAAAAAGACAGTCGTGGACGTATAACAAATGTTATACAAATTGATGTTTTAATTGTACAAACTGAAACAACATCAAACAAATCAAATACATTTGCATATGAATAAAGATGGCAAAGTTTAACATTTAACAAAGCATGATAGTCTTGCTTTAAAGACAGATTTAAACATTGCAATACAATATTTTTATTATTTATTAATTAAGGCTAAAGAATACAAAATACTGCATAGTAATAATATAAAACTGGACTGTCAGAATCAAACACTGGGGTGTTGTTACAGAAAAACTTCATCTTTTTTTAATCATTTGACAGATTTATTTCCAAACATTATATTGGTACATGTTTTAAGATTGTCTGACATCAGCGAACTAGAAACCAGTTATCGCTTAATGAGCTGAAACTGGAGACTCCTTTCATGGATCTTCATTAATTAAATCAACATTTTCTTACAGAAGACATCATCTTCATCTACAAGTCTCTAAAATTCACTATAGCATTAAAAATCATGTTATATTATATTAAGGGAAAATTTGGTTATTATGTTGGAAAAACTGTTATTAAACTGTTACTAAAATCTAAATAAATGTTTAAAATTGCAAAACAAAGGGTTTTTTCCCTTATAATTATGATATTTTTTATTGTAATATATGTGACTTTTTTATCATAACTGCATTTTTCTTATAATGACTTCTTGTTGGTGTTTTCATAACAAAATGTTTTACAAAAATGTGATGACAACTTTATAATAGTGCAACATTTTAATAGAAGATGTTTTGCAATAATGTGACTTTTTCCTCTTGATAACATGCGTAATATTATACAAGAGGTGGCTTCTGGTTGAGGTGTTGGACTACCAACCTGAAGATTGTGGGTTCAATTCTCAGCTCCACCAATCTACCACCGCTGGGCCCCTGAGCAAAGCCCTTAACCCCCAATTGCCCAGTTGCATAAATGAGATAAATGTCAGTCGCTCTGGATAAGGACATCTGCCAAATGCTGTAAATGTAAATATTTTTTTCCACAGTATATCCTAAGTTTGTAATTTAATAATGCATATTCATAAATTGTAACATAATTGAACTAAAGTCACAAAATATCCTGATATTGCATTTATTTTCTTTCATACCCGGCAGTACAGATAGTTTCATACTGATCAGCTAGTTGTTTTGTCTCATTTGGCCATCCACACTGGTTCAACTCCTCGGTTAATGGCATGCTTTACACTGTACGAGAAATCAAGCAGGGGTTGGCCACAGCTCCTGTGCTCTTTTGGCCCTTTAGGCCTTCCACAACCCGGGCTTCTGCTCCGTCTCCCTCCTTCCTCGTCTGTCTGTCGCATTTCAGCCGGAGGAGCCTCGGGGTCGAAGGTTCTGCCCTGCTCGCCTCGACCTCCACCTCTGCACTGCTCCCAAATCTCCGATTATCCGATTACGGCCACCTCGGACACTTTAGCGGACGAGACCTGCACGTTTAGCGCTGACGGGAAAAAAGGTAATACTCGAATGTTTTTGTGGGGGAAAAAGAAAAGAAAGCGGAGGCACAAAGCGGCGGGTTAGAGGTGGCTGCTCTGCTCTGCTCTGCTCTGCTCTGCTCTACTCTGCTCGTTCTGCTCCAGGAAGAAAAGATCACCAGCTTTTTTTTCTGTCGCCGCTTTTTTCCCTCCTTTATTATTTCTTAATGTTGTTTATTTTATTTTTCCAATAGGAAACACTGCATTATTCGAGTTTATCTGTTCATTCATCAGCGCTCGAGCTTCTTTAGATAAAATAGAGCGGGAAGCGTTAATCGCTTTAATAGCGCCGTGGAGCTCATTGGCTGATATTTTTTACTTCCTTTAACGTAAAACATCCGAATTTTACGATGTCGTATTGCTTTCATATCTAAAGATCTTGACATATTTTGCGACCTTGGTGCACCTTCGAGGGCAGTTTATTTCCCCCCCTTTAGGTGTTTGGAGGCCAGACTGAGAGTCGAGCTTCATCATTATAGAGTGTTTCGGCTTCGTTCGGCTTAAAATAATCGATTATTTATTTATTTTATTAGCCATTATGTTTATTTTGCTATAATGAGCCCTGTGCAGTGGTCACCGGGGTCAAAGTTCAAGTTTGGGGCAGAAAGGTTGGTCTCGGCCTTGTCGCTAATCGGCTGTGTGGAAGATTTTGGCTTTAGAATAGAAAAATGACCTGGAAGCTAAATTAGGTCAGTTAGTCTGTATGAAAGCTGCTGTAATTGCGAATCGTTACACAAAATACAGGGAAAATATTTATTCAAAAAGCTTCTGAACTCTACATTTCCGTGTTTCTAGGATATTTTTGTACCTGTAGGCTACGGTTTTCTACATGGAAATGTCTGTTGTGCATGTTTTTTTGCATGTGAAAGCTTTTTACAGCTACTTTATTCATCCCCAAAGAAAAACACATCCTAAACTAATATTTATATCAGGGGTCCGCAAACTTTTCCTTTTTTTTTTTTTTCCCTGTAAGGGCCACAAATGTTTTTCCTCGGATGGGCCGGAGGGACAGACATATTGTGGTGATTTTATTATGATTTTAAATACATTTATTTTCCCTCTCATTGTTAGATTAGTGGATGATTTTGCTACAGATAAATGAGAATTACGTCTCCAGAAATGCATAGAATATTAAAAGGAACACTGTTATTCCGAGAACGCATTGATGGATATTTTTGAAAGGAATCCGTCTGGGACAATTTGGGGATTTCTGTCGCACATTGAGTTGAAAGGCTGTGTGTGATTTCTCTTATTACTCTTACTATTGGTCTTACTTTACTATAGATATGTTTTTCTAATTGTATTACTATTTTATTTATATAAATAAATATATATATGTGTGTGTGTGTGTGTATATATATATATATAATACTTTTAAACAAATAATAAGTTATTATATTGAAATGTCTTTCATTGCTGCTGACATGGCGTAAAATTATAACTAATTATAATAATAGTAAAAAAATGACACCGGCGAACAATAAGCAAAACGTCACTTGTCCACTTCTGGGTAAATTTCCCACGTCCTGATTGAATTCATCTTTTTCTCAACCGTTTGGTCGTTTTGTTGTCTCTTTGAATTTTCTTGCTGGTCGGCGTGCGGTAGCGCCTGATCATCACCGTGGAACCATATGTCGAATGTAGCGTTCTGTTTGTGGGAGAATTTAACGTATAGTTAATCTGTATGAATAATTAAGGGGGGGATTTTAGGTGAAGGCAACCTTAATGAATAAATACAGATATGCTACGATTGATAGATTCAGAACATTTGACTTTAAATCTCTCCCTGGAATTTTATTGTTTAGAGGGCCGGTCCAAATGTAGGGGTGGCTGGATGTGGATGTGGGACATGGTTTAAGGACGCCTGGCTTATATAATATTTTCAGTTATAGGTTAGATTAAAAAAGTGCCATACAAAAAGAACAATACAAGAAAATACAAGTTTTGTGGGTAAATCCTGAAAAAAGAGGAGTTTTTACACGCACCATCTTTGCCTGACGTTCAACTTTTATATTAATGAAAAAAAAACAAGCACAGAATTGCAAACAAGTCAGTGTAGATGCGGCTGCAAACTCCCAGAATTCCCGTGTATTTACATGACGCTTTCTGTCTGGTTACCTGTATGTGTCCTGGGTCGGAATGTAAAGCTTTAAAAACTGGACTTTTAGCACAGCGTACGGACGCAGAGGTGCGCGAGTTCTGAAGAATGAGGCAAAAAGCAATGTAGGAAATGGTTCAAATGGAAAATAGTGATACGTCGATGGAAAATGTTTGGCTTTAATTAAAAAAATGTCCATACTGGATCTCATCGAGATGATGATTAGATCTGATATCAGATTGATTCGCGGGTTTTTTCCCGGTCGATGTGTACCTTAATTCTGTGTCGAAGATGTATATTTGACTATATTTATTAAAACCTCCAGAAGCTTTGATTGTACACGCTGATACAGAACACGATTAGGGGTTTAATGATTAGCGGAACATGATTAATTTTTTTTACCCTAATTATAAAAAATATTTCTGTGTTTAGCTAAGTAAAAGTATTACAAAAGTGTGTGTGCGTGCCCGTGCATGCGTGTGGTTATAAACAGTAATAACACAGGCAAACTGTCTATAGTAAAGACGGATACATTTTTGAGAGTACTAGCCTTTAAAAAAAAACCTATAATTTTAAAAATGTTATTTTAGTATTTATATGACATGTGATTAAAATATATTTTGAAAGAAATCAGTGTAAATATTCCCAAGACATTACTTTTATAATAGATTTATAACATAAACGTATTTAACATGTATCTGAGTGGCATGTGCTTTATATATAAACAGCCTTTATATACATGAACCTTGTGTCCTATAAGAGTGTATAGGAAAAAAATGTTTTCACAGTGTGTAAACACTAAATCCTGATCTGTGTGTGTGTGTGTGTGTGTGTTATAATGCACAGTATTTAGTGTAAGTAAAGACTTTGATAGCCCACAAAAATTATCCTGGTAAGTGTTCTGGTGGATCTGAAGCCTGTCCCAGAAACTACTTTAACCCGGTCCTGCACAACTACAGATAATTTTGAGTGGGAAAACCTGAGAACCCCAAAGGAAACCACAATCTTTAATACTTTGTTTTATTTTTACAAAAAATGGTTGAGGAAAGGAACTAGTACAATTTTTAAGAAATGAACTTCAATATTCAATAGCTGTTACAGGACTAATGTAAATGTCTTCCTCACATAAACTCTACAGCACGGTGAATTTTGTGTCTTCGCATATCCCATCTCAGAAAGTTGGGGGCAGAGCGCAGGGTCAGCTATGATGCAGCTCCTTGGAGCAGGAAAGGGATAAGGGTGTTGCTCAGGGACCCAACAGTGGAGGACTGGCGGTGGGGCTTAAACCCAGATCTTCCTGGTCTTTTTATCAACAACTCAGTGTTTTAATCATTTAAGCCACCACTGCCCCTGATCTTTAGTGTCTTTAAAGACATTTGCGTTTATTTAATTGCCTTTATAATATTAATATTATCATTTCTTAAAATCTTTCGCAGAAAAAATCCGTACAGTTAAGAAATAAGCACAGGATGATTAATTCTCGCTTTCTTTATGGTTTGTTAGATTAAGTGTTCTTGATGCTTATCTAATCATACTTTCTCCTCCTCCTCCTTCAGGTGCAGATTTTGTGTGGCAGGCATTGAGTGATGCCCGCTGCGTGGCGTGTTGTTCCTGTTGCCCCCCGCTGAACCACCCATGACCCCAGGAAGCGGCGTAATGGCGCGCCGAGGCTCCTCCCACTCCAAGGTGACCATCACGGTAGACGAGTACAGCTCGAACCCCACGCAGGCCTTCACACACTACAACATCAACCAGAGCCGCTTCCAGCCTCCTCATGTGCACATGTGAGTCCGAATCACTTCCTGTTCCTGTCCTCGTGGCTGCTTTGCGTTTCGCTCGTTGACCCGATTGATCCGATTGATCAGCGCTGTAAGCAGCAACATCTGGTAGCTATTCGGGATGTGCATTGCTCCAGGTGGCCCGGGGGGGGTTGTATTGTTGTAAATGTGAATGGGAATAAGGTGGGGGAGGGGCTAGTAAAGATTTTGCGGTGTTAAATATTTAAGAAATGGTGGGTCAATATGCAGAGAATTAAATGCTGGAGTGAAAAATTTCTGACTAGGATTTTTCTTATTATCTAGGAAAGTCTTTGTACTTGTATAATATTTCAAGTCTTTGTATGTTTTTATTAAGTAAAAACATATCAATGAATTACCTGGCATCCAAACTGATGATGCAGTGCCACACTTACGGGATTTTCGTACAGATTTAAGATTCGTACAGGGTTTTTTGAAGTAGACGAACATCTCAAACTACAAGAACGTCAGTTTTATTCTTGAGTATCTATGTTAATGCACAATTCTCAAAGCTGATTGGTTAAAAGTAGTTGATTTATTTTCCGTAGCTGCTGGTCTGACACTAGTTCACAACAAGTGGATATTTAACATTTTAAATTAGATTAGATTGAACTTTGTCATTGTACATGTACAGAGCCAATGAAATGCAGTTAGCATCTAACCAGAAGTGCATAAGTGGCTTATTTACAATAAATAGCAGTGTAAATAAAATAAAATAAGGAAGGAGTCTCCGGTTAGCCATTAATACTTTCATTCAGAAAAGCATTTGAACTATGTTTAAATCGTTTTAAAGCGTCACTTTTTTGCCTTTGTCTGCTAAACATTATTGATTTTTAACGTTTAGTAACCTGGCAGTTTTTTTTTTTTGCGATTGATGCGGATGAAAATTCCTGAATTCACAGCAGTTATTTTCAAAACTGCCATGCGTGTTGTTTTTAGTGTGTTTTGTTTCAATGAAAGTTTGGGGTTAAATGAAAATCGCACCAAAGCGTTGCAACTGTTTAGCTCCGTTTTCATGAGGAAATTGTGGAACTGCTTGGCAGTAATTATTTTATTGTTAAACAGGAGACCTTGGCGTCGCTCATCTCTGCATCCTTTTCAAAATAAGCAACAAAGAAGTGCTTTTGGTAAAATCATGACATGATTTGTTCAGCGCTCTACAGTGAATTGCTTAAAAGGCATACAATTTCACGGTGGCATTAGATGCACAGGGATTGGTTAAATTTGTCCAAATTGTTGCGATCGTGACCTTGCAGAATTAAGTAACGACTAGTACATAGCAATAATTGACAAATGGCTGTAGCAGACAAAGAAGAATTGCACATCTAACAACTAGGACAATATGTTTTTAGTCGGGCGGCATAATATATTGAAATTATCGAAATCATAATTGTGCATATCGCTATAAGTCGATGCCCATAGTCAAATATCTGGCATGTGGATGTTTAGTTGAGATATGTGTGCGTGTGCTTTGACGCAAGACAATCAAGAAGCTAAGCTTTCATAGCAAGCTAATCTTGATAAGCCCGAGGCAGCCGCAGCTGTTGCGGACGATTTAAAGCAAAAACAAAGAAGCAGCAGAAAGATACGGCAGAATTCGGGTTGTAAAGGAGCTGATCAAATGCAGACTGAAGTTCTATGTAAACCATGAGTGGCAACGCAAAGAGCCAACACTACAAACCTTTACAATTCTCAAAACCAAGCAGAAAAATCTTCAAACCGGTGGATGTGTTCGAAGAAACATCTCAAAGCAGATTTAAGAGGGAAAAATCTGGGGACATGTGAAAAAGTTGCCAACAAACCTTTTTGAATATGCACCTAATTCTGCATTTTCTTCGATTGCAAAGTTTTGCAGAATTTTCGTTCGGATTATTTTGGTGGTGGTGGTGGTGGTGGTGTTTTCTCCCTACACAGAAAAGAGTAAATGCGTCTAACAGCATTAGGAGAAATGTCCATGCTTTCCGACAGAATATCAAGCTGTCCATTGAGAACAGATCCAGACAGGCAGATTTATGACTTATTTGTATTTCATATCGATAGAATATTAAATGAGGAGGGCAGCTTGGGAGTTGGAAATTGAGAATTGGCACAGGGCCTTTCCTGAATAACGCATGCTGAGTAAAATCACCAGCCGCACCACATCGTTTACTGCACACACTGTCTTTAAATATCGCTTAATTCACTTGCACGTTAAAAATATCCTGAGCAACGTGGAAACCTCTCAGCTCAGTCAGCTGCATGTGATGATGTTGGACTACGAGGTTAACGCTGATGAAGACATCCGGGGCCCGTGCCTCCGCACAGGCTGCCATCATGTTCCTGTACTTATTAACCAGGAGAGGGGTCAAAGGTTAGCTCAGTTGATTAGCCGTTTAACAATGCCTCTTTGACCCGGGAGGCAGAGCTGAGCCTTTTTACTGCCGAGCCTATCGACTGCTGACGAGAGGACGGCGATGATGATGATGATGCTCTAATGACGGTGTGAGGACGGAGAAGAGCAGAGCAGAGAAGAAGAAAAAAGAAAAGCTTTAAAGACTTTTGTTGGCTGAAACGATATTTGATTCGTACACCGGTTAGCGTGTTTTCCAAATGCGGCGCTACAGCTGTAAATGAAAGTCTAAACCACTGTTTCATATTAAAGGGAAAAAAGATGGCCTAATAGAAAAGAAGCGCAAATTTAATACTGTTTTATTTACACTTCAATTGTGCATGCGATGTCATGCATAAAAAGTGTGATACATGGGTCACGATACAATATATTACAATACAACACATTTTACAATCATTTTAAAAATTAAAAATGTAAAACAAAAAGCTAAAAACACAACAAATACAAAGCCGCAGACGCTCTTATTTTTTATTTTTTTTCTCCATGTTTGCTTCTGAGACAATCGCCGTATGCGTCAGTGACATCTACAGGGGTGGAGTAGGAAGTCGTTCTACACACACTTTTAATTAAACATTAACGTCAACGTAAACTAGTTTAAAACGTAATTTACATTTCCAGCATTTGGCAAACGTCCTTATCCAGAGCGACTTACATTTATCTTGGGGATTAAGGGCCTTGCTCAGGGCTCCAGGAGTGTTAACTTGCCTATCTACCAGTTAGCAGCCTGAAATTGATTGATTAGAATAGAATATTGATACACTAATGATAAAATGATCACGGTAGTTAGCTGCCTCGATATATATTTTACACAGCCCTACTCAAATGACGAGTGCTCCTTGAAGTATTTAGTCCCCTATTTAGTGCACATAAGTAGCAAACAGAAAATCCTTTAGATTTAAGGATAGAATTAGAAAGTTTTTTTAGAACCAATACCAGGTGTTTGTGACTGATAACAGATATGTAAAACCAATACCTCTGTTTCTGACCCATTAACACGACCAGCACTTACAAATAAATAACATTTATAATTGTTAAAGTTAAGATTGTAGCATAGTTGTTTATTTATTATATTTGAGATGTTTAAAGTATCATTTATAAGAAAAAGCAGATTATGGTTCCATATATATCAGTGGATTAAAAATGACCAAAATGATATCCAATAATAAAAAAGGTACAAATATCATGAAGAGTATCGGTTAAAAGGTTATCGGTCAATCCCTGTTCCAAAGTATCAACAAGAGGAAGTATATTATTATTTATTCATGTAAATCCAAGTTTTTTGCGCCTCCCATCGCTGTGTTATTAAACCACGTTCTTATTTCATTCCACTTTTTTATGCCTCAATCTTTTATCCCGCCTGCATAGAAAGTGAGACTATAATAGACGTCCGTCACTGCGACAGGCGATTAATCATTTAATCAGCGTAGTGTGATTGCATGATTTGGGCTATTGTTTGTTTATGATTGATGGTTCATTATTTTTTTCCATCTAATTGGCTCTCGTTACGGAGAGTACAAAGATAAAGCGGTGTTGTTCGTACCAAGGAAATATCCGATACTCTTTCCGAGTGTCCGTCATTTCCTGATCCTGCCCACGGTTATGACGAATAACTCTGAGGCAGAAAGACGACTCAATAAGCCACGCTACATAAAGGGTTTAGCAACACACCAGGTGAAAATGTATAGCAGTAAATTGGAACTGTCGGACTCTGTCACAGGCTGGACACCAGTCTAAGGATGGATAATTACTGTATGAGCCTCCATCCACTTTTTTAATTTCCTGCAATGCTTTGTGTTCCACATTCTGTGTACTTCAGGGTCCCTAACGTGCTCACTCTTTCGCTCACTCACACGCTCACTTACTCGCATACTTATTCTCTCGCTCACTCATTTACTCACTAATGTGCTCCCTCACTAATGTCTCTAATGCACTCGTACTCACTCGCTCACCACTAACGCACTCACTCGCTCACTCAACCGTTAACATACTTACTGACTCGCTCACTAACATGTTTACTTACTCACTCAGTTTATGCTGTTTTTATGCTGTTTAGTTGTTTGGAAAAATTTTCTGTGGATCATTTTAAAATTTCTTTGCTTATTTATTTTGTTAATTTCTTTTGGTATTTCAAGTCATTTTTTTTTCTTTTTATAGTTTTTTTTGTAAATTATTTTCCAAATTTCCCTCACAACATCTTTTTAGTGGTCAATTTTTTTTCATATTTGATGATTTTTATATTCTTTCAAAGATTTATTAGTGTTTGACAATTATTATTCTTTCATAGTGTTTTTTTTTTTTTTTTTTTTTTTTATTGATTTACTATCGTAACCAATTTTTTTTTATTTTTATTTTTTCAAGGTTGGTGTTTGAAGCCCCTGGTGCATTAATCGATCCCAGCAGGGCGGTTAGACTTTTTCCCTCCATTACTTCGCCCTAATTTTGGACTATTAGTGAGGATAATTGGATTTTGCTCTGTGTTCTTCTCCGGGATTGTTTCTCGGTTGTAAGACTACCAGTTTTTCTATTTATTCATCATTGTGCTTGTTTTTATTTGTCGTCTTGTTCTGTTCTTCGTGGGTCGCTCAGTGATTTTAGCTGACTTTATCCTGTTTTTCCTGTTTTTGTTTGTCTTCTTTTGAAGTCTTCCACAAGCGTTTTTTATTGGAATTATATTACACAGTCTTAGGACATAATACAAAAAGCATTATATTTATATTTAATTTTTTAACATTTTGTCCAATAAATAAAAAAAACGATTAGCTTTTTTTTAGGTGTTTTATGTGCTTCTAATGAACATGTAGTCATTTGTGAATTAGCAGCCAGACATGCAGCACTGAATACACACTCGACTGTAAAGCGGGACGCAACGGATTGTCTATCAGCCACCAGATCCATTGCATACGTTTAGTAATACGCAGTAACATGCCAGCATGAGTCTCTATGCACCTTACACACCCTTTCTTTCTTTCGTTATTTCTTTCCTTCTTTTAATTTTTTTGATAAGGAGGAGGAGGCTGTTATGGGTGATGAGGATGCTGAGCTGGATGAGAAAGATGAGGATGATGTGGATGAAGGAGATGATGATGATGATGATGATGATGTGGGTGATGGGGTAATGGTCTGCTGAGATGTTCTTCCGTAAAGTAGCTCGTTGGTGTTTTTGTGTAGTTCTGTGTTTTATGTAGAAATTAGTTATGGTGAGAAGGATGGTGAGCATGATAATGAGAAGAAGGAGGATGATGTGGAGGATAATGATGGTGATGATAATGAGGGGGAGGAGGCTAATGAGGATGTGGCTGATGAAGAGTAGAAGGAGGAGGATGATGATGATGAGGAATAAGAGGATGATGATGATAATTACGGTGACGAGTAGGAGGATGATGAGGAGAAGAAGGAGGACAATAATGAGCAGTTGAAGAAGGATGATGATGATGAGCAGTTGGAGGATGATGATGATAATGATGATGAGCAGTTGGAGGATGATGATGAGGAGGAGGAGGAGGAGTAGAAGAAGAAGGAAGCGGCAGGGTAGGAGTAGGAGAATTATGATGCGGCTGAGGAGGAAAATGATTAGGCAGAAGATGAGGAGGATGAGTAGAAGGAGGAATAGGAGAAAGAGGAATGAAGGTGATGGAGATGATGTGGGTGATGGAGATGATGTGGGTGATGGTGCTGATGATGTGGGTGATGCTGATGATGTGGGTGATGGTGATGATGTGGGTGATGCTGATGATGATGCTGATGATGATGAGGCTGATGAAGATAAGAATGTGGCCAGAAGACTGACTCTGTGCTTGTGTTGCAGGGTGGAACCCCTCCCGTACGATGCCCCTAAAGCAGCAGGTCACACACGTTTTGTGTGTGTTTCCGACACGCACTCAAGGACAGATGGAATCCAGATGCCGTACGGTGACGTGTTGCTCCACACCGGCGACTTCACTGAACTCGGCCTCCCATCTGAGGTGAAGAAATTTAACGACTGGTTAGGTGAGGACCTGCTGATCGCTGGCTCTTATACACACACACACACACACACACACACACATTCATGTAGCACGCACACAGGCTTTAATACACACGCGTGCACACACGCGCACACACCTAATACAGCGCACACATACAGGCTTTAATACATACACACACTCTGATGCACACACACACTCTGATGCAGACACCCTTACCCAGAGAGACTCGGGGGCCAGCAGTGGTAGCTTGGTGGTGCTGAGAATTGAACCTCGGTCTTCCAGGTGGTAGTCCATCGCCTTAACCACCTTGCTAGCATGCTGTGATACACACACACTTTGATAGACAGTGCGCACACACACTAATTCAAACATTAATTCAGCGCACACACACACACTGATACACATACTATTACAACACACAATCACACGCTGACAGCACACAAACACACTCAGCAGTGCGTGCTGTATTAATATACTACACACATATTAATACAGCGCACACACTCTGATACACGCACATTAATTACAGCACACACACTCTGCTACACACATCCATTAATACAACACACACACACACACACTCTGATACACACATTAATCGTCATGTTCATTTACTCTCTCATACTAACATCTGATACCACGTGATCTCGTCTGACATAATGAACAAACGACAGTATATAGCAGCGTATATCCAGAGTGCTACATCTTTAACGAGAAAATCCTGCACTTTAGCTGTGCTAGTGCCGAGCAGTGAGCCACGGCATACAAACACACACACACACACACACACACACACACAAATTATAAGAGATTTCTGAATGGAAACTCGGCTTTCTCAATGTCCTGCAGTTCGACTCGACTTTGCTCGGCTCAGAGGATTTTGCTGCATCAGCGCTTCCCGAACCCACACATCGATTTCACAATTCCTGTAACGTTGTCACTACCTGCCCACCATATGGACGCTTTGCTCTTCTAATTAAACTGCCATATTTAACTTGTACCAGACCGTCACTGACTCCACACACACTGCCTCTGGAGTCGCTGTGGAGGTCTCACTTTTGTCTCTGGTCTGTCTGCCTGGGATTTGTGTGCCTTGATTTTTATATTTTGAGTTCACTTTCATTCTTAATTTTTTTTTGTTGTATTTGTTTAATTTTTTCTTTTTGTTCTATTTGCCTTTTTTTTGCTGTATTTAAATAATTTTTTCCTCACCATTATTTATTTTTATATATTTCGATCTGAACGTTGATCTTCCCTTTCTTCCCTGCTTGAGTTCTTCTTTTCTTTTTATTTGTTCCCTTCTTTTATTCTTTCTTTGTTCCTTTTTTTGTCTTTTTTTCTTTCTTTCTTTCTTTTTTCTTCTTCTTTTTCTGTCTTTTTTCTTTATTTTCTTTCTTTCTTTCTCTTTTTCTTCTCCTTTCTTTTCTACTTCCTTTGCTTTTCTTTCATGTTGTCTTTTTTCCATGTTGTCTTTTCTTTTCTACTTCTTTGCCTTTTCTTACTTTTTTTCTTTTCTTTTTTTCCTTTCCTTTTCTTTCCTTTTTTCTACTTTCTGCTCTTGCATTTTTTTGTTTATTTTATTCTTTGTCTTTCCTTTTGTTTTCTCTCTCGTTAAGGTTTTTTTTCTTGTAATGTCATTTTTCTTTTTTGTGATTTCTGTACTTGATATTAAGTATCTGATCTGTTCTTCTTATCTGTCTTCCTAAACATTATGCTGGGATCACATCAGTCCTGTACATGTTACGCAGCTCCTTCACTTCACAACATCGCATTTTTCTATACCTAAAAATGAGTCAAAATTTTCTTTCCTGTCTTTAAACCACAGAAAGAAAGAAACAAGTTGAACTATTGAGCGGGTTTTCACTTGGTTTTGATCGTCTCGTTTCCCCCACTTGCAGGAAGTCTCCCCTACGAGTTCAAAGTGGTCATCGCGGGGAACCATGAGTTGACATTCGACAAAGATTTCATGGCTGACCTGGTCAAGCAGGACTACTACCGTTTCCCCTCGGTGTCCAAGCTGCGGCCCGAAGACTTTGATAACGTTCAGTCTCTGCTCACGAACTGCATCTACCTGCAGGACTCCGAGGTCACGATCAAAGGCTTCAGGATATACGGGACCCCGTGGTGAGTCCCGCATCTGTTTATTTACGGTTACGTTGACGTCATTTGGCAGACTCCCGTATCCAAAGTGCCTGTACAAAAAATGCTCTGAGGCTGTAGCGATAAACGGATCTATACTGGTAGCGCTAGATCACAAAGTGCAACAAACCCAAACGTTTGGAAAAAGAGCAACTTTAGAAAAAAGAAGATCATTTTTATTAAAAAAATTATTCTAAAATTACATGTATCTAAGCGCAACAAATAAAAGTCTTCTTTTGTATGTCATGAATCAGGAGCATTTCCAAACTATTTACCTGAAACCCAAGGCCATTCTTCAGTTAAATTTCAAAATCTGAATGTCATTTCCACCAGTTTTATCCTTTATATTTTCCCCCTTCTCGGGTTTTATGATTTATGCTTCAGTCTGTGGGATAGGCAAGGACAGGCCTTTCAGCTATGGCACTTCATCAATAATGTGATGTTTGTCCTTGGTGTAGTCACTCGGAGGAGAAATTGAATTAGTGCTTATTTTAACAGAAGAACCGAGTGAGAGTCATGTTTGGTCTTCCTGATTATAGGCCGTAAATGATGAGAGCGGAAGTTCCAAAAGCTTTAAGTCCTTGGCGATCAAGTGGCTATTGAAACGCTCCTTTACTTTCAGTTTTTATCTTTTCTATCACACGTATTGTACGTACAAATGGTTGCTTTTTTTTATTTATTTTTTTATCCATTCCTAAAGCCTTTTATATAATTTTTAATGACTTCCACTCAATATTGTAGCTAGCTTTAAAAAAAAAAATATTTTCAAATTCACCATCAGACCCAGCAAAGCCATGCCATGCTCTGGTGAATTCTAGCTATGCTCCTGTTAGTCAAAAAAAAGGCCGGCGCTTGCAGTCGTCTTTTAATGGAGCTGCACAAAAAGGTTTTTTTATTTTTTATTTTTTTTTTGCATCAAGGCCATTTAACTTTGCTCTGCTGGTTTTAAAGCAAAGAACACTTTCTTCTTTTTTTTACTTGATTGTCTTGCCATTGAATTTTCTGATAAGATGTCTTGGCTACTGCTTCTTCATTTATCAAAATAAAAAAATACTACTAAAAAGACCTTAAAGCTAAAAAAGAAATTTTCAGAAAGTTGTTAATCTAAAGGATGGGATTGCTGGTTGTTGGAGCACTTACTCTGTTTGGACAGGAGGACACAAACTTTTGAACAGGCCTATCTTAAACGTATAGTGTATGCCACAGGTCTCGGTAGCATAGAAGTGTTTTTCCCTCCTCTTTCTTTTGTCGTAAGGGTGTACATACTTTTGGGCTTGCCTCTGTTAGCTTTTTATTTCATTTATTTATTTATTTATTTTTTTGTATAAAAAGCTAGAAATTAATTAAGCTCTTTAAAACTCACGGGCCGGTCGTAAATGTTCATAATTTGTGTCTTGAAAATTTGTCATATGTAACTAAAACGAAAAGGAAAATGAAATACAATTTAATTACTTAAGTTTTAATTTTGCCTTGAAAAGATATTTTAAAAATAACCTTTCCCTAAACATCCTATACATACTATCAGTGTTAGTAGTCCAACGGTAAATGCCACAGCTATCCAGGGGAGCAAATATAGCCTCTGTTGTAGCATGCATGTTTCCATAAGTTCAATAATCGTAAAAAGTCAATTAGCGATTCCTGCTAACTGCGTGACCCTTCCCTGTGACGCTGCATAAGGAAAAGTTTTTGCACCACCATGCAACTTAATTTCATACCTTAAGTTTTATAAGTGCTTTATAAACAGCTAATTACCCAAATCTTTTGTTACAGCCTGTTAATTCCAAGCAATTAAATAAAAATAAACCACATTTGTACTACAGATTTGTAAACGGGCAAGGATAATAGAAAAAGTAAAAAAATCCTCTATGGCTTTATGATTAGCTGTATGACTGTCTTGTGTGGAATATTAGGTAGGGGACAGAAATATGAAATAAAAGTTACGGCCAGTAGGAAAGGTAGCGTAGGGCCAAAAGGACGTCTAACTAGCATGACGTAGAGTAGAACTGCTTAGCCGAAGGTCATGTCCTTTTGTTGATTTTTGTAGACACTTGGGTTTTATAAAGTTGCAAATGTGGGCAGGAGCAGGTTATACCAAGTAAACAGGTTTTAATGTTGTCACTTTTTACCGTGGAGAACCTTGTTGTCATGTGTCTGAGCCAGACACGACAGAAAGGACCTTGATGAGGTAAAGAAAAAGAAAAATGGAGATGGCAGTAGAAAAAACTGTTTTAATCTGTGTTTTGGGGAAAATATTACATTACCTGTCTTCCTACAGGGTCGAAGCAAAAACTGTGACTTCTGTCTAAAAGAGAATGAAAGTTATTCATAGAACCAGTCATTGTGAAGAAGATCTAAAGCTGCAAGTGCAGCGCCGTCAAGAGTTGTCCAGATATGATTTCCACTGATGAGTGAGGTAGGAAGTAAAAACCCCGACTGGGCAGGGGCACGTTGTAGTCAAATTTCAGTCATAAAGTTAATCAGTGCTCATCTCTGACAGACATGTATCTGTCTCTCTGAAAAGAGAACAAAGTCTCCATTTTGAAACATTTTATGAAACAGCCTGCTGTTACCCAAAATTTACCTTTATGAATCCTGCTAATAATGAAACAGCTGCTAAACTAAAAATATTTAGAATCCAGTTAGCAGCGTAATATTAGGCTTTAAATTTATTTGGAAAATATATTAATATATATTGTTTGGAAAAAAAGCTAGACAAAATAAAGCGTTTGTCATAATTTCATTGCAACAGTACAAAACTTCCGCATCACATTACTTAATGCTCAGTGTGTGTATAGTTTTACGGCATTTGGCAGATGCCCTTATCCAGCGCAACTTACATTTATCTCTTTCATACAGCTGAGCAATTAGGGGTTAAGGTCCTTGCTCAGGGACTCAGCAGTGGAAACTTGCTGGTGCTGTGAATCAGACACCGAACTTCCAATTAGAAGTCCAATACCTTAACCACTGTGCTGCTACTTGAGAAATGAGTTAACTGGACTCCGGACCTTTGGGTGTTTTAATGTTAAAGTTGTCGTAAATCAGTTGTTTTCACCAGTTTGAAGGAATGGGATTGTTTCTCTGTTAGGGCTGGAAAATAATTCAAGATCAATATATATTGCAATAGAACTTTTTTCAATAACGGTGTTATGGTTTTTGATGCGTAGTGTAACCCTGCCCTTTTATTTGCTCTCCAACTCCCCCGAGCTCTATTCAACATGGCCGTTAAGTGAGTGTGCTCAGAGTGTGCTGCATGCAGACCGACGCGTTGCACAAAACAGCCGTATCTCCCACTGGTTCGGGTCGTGCTATGTGGCCGTAAGCGGCAGTTACAGGCGCAAGATTGTAGCGCATCAAGGGCAGGAAGACGTGAATCAATAATAAAGATAATCTTATTAATGCTGGATTTGGTACTCCTCAACTTTGATATGAAGGAAAAACTCCCACAAATGTATGTGTTTTACTAAGCCAAAACACAAGCATGCAGTGCTTTTTAGGGAAATGTTATAAAGGGAAAATGACGCCAAAAATAAATATACAAATATATATAATAACACAAAAAATGTTACGCTTGTAATAAGTTTTGTAAAGGTGTAAATCAAGTTATAACAGTTTCGTAAGTGTAAATCATGTGTTAAAAATGGCAACTTCATATTAATTTGAAATAATTATGATCTGTATTCTTCTGACCTATGTGTTTTCCGCGCTTACACTTTTGGCACCTTTTTTGCACTGAAATGCGACCTTGCAAGTCTGTAAACGACAATTTACAATCAAAAAGAACTGCAAAACGCATTCACTCTGAAGAATATGGCTCTGTGTGTACAATACAGCTGTTGCAAAGGTGTAAATGACGTGTTGCGTCTGCAGCGCATAACCTTTTCTGAAGTAACCAGATATGCGCTGCACCGTCTTTCTTTGACTCACGCTTTTACTTACTGGAGTTTGCAAGCGGGAGTGTGAAGCTGGGACTTATTTCTGCTTACTAATTAAATGGGGGTTCTTGTTGACTATGCCTTTTTATCTGATTCTCCTAGTAGCGCACCATGAATACGTAACTTGCGTCATTTCGTCTCTGAATCATCCGGCGGCAGCAGGAAATACTATTAATGCACTGCACAAACAGACAAATATAGAGATCTAATATTAATACATGATTATTTAACCATGTTTTATGGTTTATTGATTTCCTCTGGCTTTACTGGAGTAAAACTATAAGGGATGGTATAGCATTTATGTAGATCATTTTATATCTGCTTACACCACTGAACTGACAACTTATTCATTAATTTAAACTTAATTCCATGTTGGGTCTCATACATATAGAGTCTTAAGATAGGTAAACAAATATATTACCACTGGCCTAATTGCAGTAAAACCATAAGGGCTGCTATTTCTGTTTGTCTACGTCTATATTTTACATTTGCAATGTCATGTACACTTTCACAAATATCTGTTATCTCATCTTTTTAGCGTCATTTTACCTTCATAAAATGTCTGTCAATAAATGACATGCTTAAGAAATGAGTCTCTGTTTTATAGGAACCGTAGATTGGGCTCGACTTCAGTGCCACTGATTTATAAAGTCTAAATACAAATAAGCGAAATAAACAAATAAAAGGTTAACGTTCATTTATTTGTCGAGTTATTATTTCTAAAATATTATATATAGTTTTATAAAAGGTTTTATAGACTTGGAAAAAAACATTTTTTTTTTAGATGTTTGTAGGTACAGACCTCCATTGACAGTGTGAAAATTTTCCCACCGTTTAATTGACGTGACCCACCGGTAATACCAGCATCACTGTGGGGAGCGTTGGGGGAGTTTCCCCTTTTTTTCCCCTCGCTTATAATTAGCTCCAATGCCTACAGGGATTTTACTTTTAATTGCTGGCAATTCTGCAACTAAACAGAGAAAAGGCAAAACTCATATTAGGCACATAACTTTTTATTATTTATTATATGTAATAAAATTTGACACCTGCTAATGATCTGTCATGTGACGTGACACGACGGTTAGAGGAGGTGCTGCGGAGGGCAAGTCACTTAACCGGTGTTGCAGTCTAACACGTTTAACACTGTCTATTGCAGCAAGCTTAGTTTTTCTTAATGTTAAGAGATATTTTTGTGCCAAAGCTTGCAATGCCTGCTGTTGAAACTTAGTCAAGTTTAATTGACAGACACTTTGAGATCTGGTTAGAGTGAAGACCTAAAGCGAATGCGGTTAAAAATTATGGACTTGTGTGATTTATGAAGAAAAAATCCTGAAGAATTTGTTTACGTGTAAAGTCTTAATGACGGTGCAGATCAAGTCAAATGCTTCTTTTAAGGACAAAAACCTGTATTTAGGTGTAATCTTTCTTTCTCTCTGAGACTGCCCCTGTTTTCAGGGCATATCTTTGTCCATATACTATTAGTATAGCCAGTCATTATTGTGTTTTGGGCAAGGTTATATTATTTTTCTAAAAATGCTCTGCGAGACTGTAGAGAAGTAAAAAGATCTTGCACAAAAAATGAAAGATCCTCGGCTCTCTGATCACTGAAAGGAAATTAGATTCTTGGTTTAGAGCAGGCAGAAGCAGCCATGTGGGTTCGAGGGAGGGGGGGGACTCTTTTTGGTCCCGATTTTTCCCAGCCTCTCCCGCAGGAAGTGGCCTTTGTTCCTGAACATCCTGCCTCTTTGTTGGGATTGTGGATCAGACGTGAGTCTGACCCAGGCTGTGCTGACCTTCATGACCTCGGGGCCCCAACAAGCACCGAGGTCATTTCCACTGCTTCATTCTTCTCAGTACAAAGAGCTCAGCCAAGCTCGACTCTCCTGGCGATGCTTGTCTGTGTTGTGGGTCCAACAGATACACAAGGTCTGCTTTAGAAAAAAATGTGTATTTATCATGCTCATGCTTTCGTTTCATGGAGGTTTTGACCTTTTACTTTTTCTGACCCAGACAAGCCTGATGATTATTCAAACAATGTTTCTTGGGATATCTTCCATATCCCACACACACACACGTTTTCCCCTACGGCAACTTGCACTTACAACATGGCACAAACTAGCATAAGTTCCTCAACATTGTACTGTGTGTGATATTTAGATAGATAATGTTTATTCCCACAAACAGCCCCTGTGGTTGGTTCAATTTTAAATGATTGAACAACCAGACTTGCAAATCAAACACTGTAATCCTCCAAGACGATTGACTGGTCATGTGACCCTGTTTTGCGTTGACTGCTAGATTTGTGTAGCAAAGCTACAAGAGAGATATTTTTGGAGGAAGGAGCGGTTGTCAGTGTTGCTATGGAAACCATATCATGGCTTTTCACGTGTTGCTGTGTGGCAAAAAGATTACGTTTTTACCAAAGAACTTGTGCTTGTTTTTAGCCTCTGTTGGATTTAAAACATTCTTCAGCAGAAGGAACAGTTTTATTGTTAATAGTTTGGTTGCATTGAAATGGCTTGGCATTCCATCCAGTGTATTCCCACCTTGCAAATAGCGTTCCTAAAAGTCTGAAATCTAGGCAAGAATAAATTAATTAATAATTGCTGAAATGGTCAAAATTTCATGTAGGCCTGCTTTATAAACACTTGTCGGTGTAATAACAATTATTTTCGCTTCCAGCACTATCCTCATGAGTGTGTATGTCTATCCATACACTAGTAATGAGCATTTAGTATTGTGTTGATTTTGGGATTCAGATGGACCACTGCCAGGTGTGAATTGAACAAATCCATCACTCTTTGTTCCTATGCCAGTAATTGGCTCCACTGGGTACCTTAGGAAGCTGTCATTGTTATTTAAACAATTGTTTTTGGTGTCTGAACCCAGCAGTTACACCACTGTTCATGTCCCTTACACTGATACTTCTCATATGTATTCCTTAATCTAGTAGACAGTCAGTCGTAAACAACGATAAAAGGTCCTAAATGTATGTTTTGAATTGCTGTAAACTAAATAGCTGTCTGCATAATTTGCAGGCATTATGCATAATTTAACCGAGAGAGCCTTTGCACAACTACCCGGCTTGAGCGTTAATTCCGAGAGCCGTGTGTGCGCCTGACGGGTATCCAGATAAACGAGCCCCCTTTTGAAGGTTCCTTCCCTGCAACCCGACTCAGGTTTATTAGACAGTAAATCGTGTGAAATATTGATTTTAAGATTGATGGAGCATTGAACAAGGTCTGCCTTAGGAAGTTGCTGCACTACATTTTTGCTGTGGTTCTACGGCATGGTTACAAAAGGATTATGCATCATTTGATCCGAGTAGCTGCAGAGCTGATGTAGCAATTTCTAGTTTGATTAGGTTTGTTTTAATCATAGATCATGCAGATAAAGGGGCAAACCTTTTTTTTTTTCTGCATGTCGTATTCTGAAGGTCATTTTACACGAGCAGATTATCAACCCTTGATATCTTGATATTTAAAGTGTTTGAAAGTAAACTGTTAGCAAAAATATAGTATTACATTTGAACGGTGCAGTCTTTTGTAGACCATCGGGGCTCCCAGCGCTTTTCCAGCACTGTGAATTATGAAGTGACTTCTACTCCACCTCCCAACCCCCTCTCTGGCACAGTCATTTGTCAGGTATTATCACCTTGGTTATTTTCAGACCTATGAGTGAGGGCTTGGCCTTTATTTTTCAAGCAATACATTACCTGGGTTACTAGAAGCTCTATTGAGTCAGACCTTTTTTAGGGACCTTTTTAAAGGGTAGATAATACATTTGGTAAAAAGGTTTTAAAGGTTGACCCTGAAACCATATGCCGACAGCCTGTGTTAGACATTGCAACAAAGAAGGTACATACTGAATTGTTGAGGGGTTTTTTTCTGTGCCTTAATATCATTAAAGAAATCTAGCATCTGGTACAGAGACTACTAGTTTGGGTCAGTGCTAAAGGCCTGAGAGTAAGTTAAATGCCTAATTATAAAAGAGGGGCTGGAAAGAAATCCTGAGGGGGGCAATTATAGCCAGAGGGGAAGGAACTTGATCAGGAAGTCGAAAAGCCTTTTTGCTTAGTAGAATTAAGTCACAAAGGATTTCACTTTTCCCATAGACACTGGGCTATCTCCAGCTTTTTCTCCAGCACATCCTATTTTAAACGTCTAATTCTGCAGGTCTATCCATAGCCTGTAGAGTCAATGGAACATTTCACACTTCAGTCAGCGAGACTGCTTCAGACATCTCAAGTTTCCTGTTAATCTTTTTGCTTCTTGAGTTGTGGTCCAGGTCTGGTGTTCTTGACCTGGGTGACCAACTCCTGGTGTTTACACCTGCACCTTTTCTGCAGGCTTCTACACCCGCAGAAAAGGCCTCGTAATATTAGACTCTCAGGAAAGGTACGGTCTTGTACACCTGCAGGAAGACCACAAGAGAGGCCCGGTGCCTCTTCACCCAGGTATCTGGTCAGAAATTGGAGAACCCTTATAGGCTTCTATACCTAATGAACCTTTGGGATTTTTGATTTTAAAATGTAGTCAGTATATTTTAAATCAGAGGTCAATGCTTTCCAAATAATTCCCAGCTGTATCTTTTATAATGGCAGAAGACTATGATAGTCGAAGTTTGAGGCAATGTATTCTTTGTTCTTATGCAATATAAAAAAGAACAAGCTTAATTGGTTTTTCTTTCTATACTTTTTTTTTTTTTTTTAGTTTGAGGGTAGCTTTTAATGGAGGTTTGTCCGAGTTAGTTTTGGATAGATTTGTTAGGTTAGTGCTTCCTGTCTTTTGTGTGTCATGAATAATAATGTCCTTAAAGCGTTGTTAAAATGGACGAAAGTAATTTTTTATTAAGCCATTAAAGAATAAACAAGATTACTAGGTTCTGTGGCGGCAGGGACCACTAACCCTGTGCAGAAACATTGTAGACAGGAAATCCCAAAGTTCTCTCATTTCCTCTCTGTTTCTTTCTCCCTTGTTCTCTTCGAGTCCTCGCTCTCTTGCTCTACCACTCACCCTGAAATGACCTTGTGACCAGTCGCTACTCGTCTTCTTAAGTAACCTTTTTTTTGTCTTTATCGGTCTTCTCTCTTGTTGCTTACAGTTTCTCTTTCTTTTTTTCCCCACTGTTACGCTGTCAAGGTCAGCTAAATATTTTACTGAACTTTTTGTCGATTGCTGCTCTGCTTCATAAATAACCTGAAGGGTCCAGCCTATTTGTGTGTGTGTGTGTGGCTGGGTCAATAAGAGTTCACTAACCCGAAGTGCTGAGGAAGCAAAAACACACAGTTGCACTGTGAAGGCTCACTAACTGACAGGTTTGACTTCATTCTTTCTCTGTCTTTCTTTGGAAAGTTCAGAAATGCAAAAGTCACAGATTTTATTCTCTATTTCTATTCAAAATAAAGCATTTATAAATGTATTCACCTTTTGCAGTGCTTCAACTGTTTATTTTTCTGTACATTGATATGTTATTCTTGCTTACTCCTCACAGACTCCTCACTCTTTTTATATTTATATTCACAGTTCAGCGGCACATTTTACTTCTTATACCACAAATTTTTGCCCGCTTTTGACATGCCACATCAACACCTTGTATTTTGATCCTTTGGTTGCTCTTCTGCCAGGAACTTAATATCCCTAAAGTATAGTCAAAAGTCATTTTGTGCAATATACCACCAGGGCTCGAAGCAGCTGCTCACCTGTATTTACTCTCACATCCATCATTTACCTCCACACATTCTTTCTCTGATACTGGTAAAGAGGTTTGCCTGGCCCGTTCTCTGTATCGCATGATATCTTAAGCATTACAGAAAGGAATAAAAGTCTTATTCTCACACATTATTTAAATTTAACACAATTTACACATTTGATAGAGGGGAAAAATCTACATGGAAGATTTAAGGTCCCCAGTTACTGAACCTTTTGACCAAATGACCCTTGATGTACAAAAATGGGCCAGAATAAATGCATAATATTTAATGGAACCGCATATTTTTGCATATTTCTAAATTATGCATCAATTTTTAAGTGAAAATGAACCAAGTTTTAAATAATTTTTTCCTCTTGTATTTAAAAGGCAAAACTTGATGGCTGACTTTCGACTAGAGTTTTAGTCATTTCGAGTAAAGAATGTCCTGTAACACACACCCTCCAGCAAGTTAACACCTGCAAGACAAAATTTGTATGTAATTTGCAATTCGTCTATAATAAATGTGCAACAATTGATTTGTACTATTGTTTGTGGTTAGTGTGTTTTTTTTTAATTAGTGGTAGTTATGGTTAGCTTTGTACACCAGTATAAAATAGCAAACTAATTGTTTGAATCCAAATTGAATTGTAGCTTTGTTTGGCAGATTAGCATAGCTTTACTGTATGTGCTTTTTTTCAATTAAAACCTCTAAAAACTATGTAATAAAATCAATCTGTTGCATGTAGAAACTAAATTTGGCCTAGTATAGGACGGTCAAAACACACCTACTATATACTAGCTCATTTTTTTAGATATTTGTTCATTTCTTGCTCTCCTGAGTCTTGGTTTATTTGCAGATTGTTGTGCTTGTACCAAAATTGTGGCATTTGCGTATTGTTGCATAACAGTGGTCATTTGTCGGACCGTCTCGTTACCGGTGTAAATGCAAGGTTAATGAAACATCAGTGAGTATAGACATTTTATAGCATGACTGAACTTTCCATGATTACAGTCGCATTACTTTCAGCATCACCGTTGAAATCAGTTCTATCAGTAATAATGATTTACGCTAATCAATGACATTTTGACAATCTCTGGAACGTGTTAGTTTGTTGTGATTTAGTCTGGAGTCAAACTAACGCAGGTTGATGAAGGATACATGTTTAGGCAGCATATGTTGATGGAGCCGTCTCTCTCTAGCTCTCTTTCTCTCTCTTTTTCTGTCGCTTATCTGTCGACCGGGGTTGTTTTAGTAAACGATCGCAGTCTGACAGCTCTTCCTGGATATGAACTGCCACAAACCACAAGCTGGCAAACAAGGTTTTGGGATGTTTTTTCAATCTTTTTTTCAGCTTGTATTTAGAGTTCTTTTGTTCTCTGAGAAATTGTTCATTGTGCATTGTCCTTGTTTTTTCTTACAGAGGCTATAGACTGGCCGCGTTGGCATTTTTTTGATCTTTTTGAAATAGAAGGAAGAAATGTTACACAAGCTGTGTATTCAATATCTAAAAAATTTCGTTTAACTTTTTGTTTAACTACAAAACCAGTACAAGTTTCGAAACAAGCCTGTATATAGTACAGTGTGCAATAGTGTATAGTATAGTGTGGAGTCTGTGTAGTGTGTAGTGTCTGTGCCTTCCGATTTTAGAAAGTATAATTTTGTTTGTGTGGAAACATTAAAATAGTCAATTCTTACAAATATTTATACAGAAAGTGTTTACATATAGTATTAGTGTGTAATATATGTAAATATATATGTATAGGGTGTCTTTTTTTTTTGTTTTTTTTATCTGACAGGTTAGATTGTGAGTATGTGTAGATATATCTATATAATCCTTATTCTTCAACAATATAGAAAGTTAAAAAGTGTACATATAGTATAGTGTGTATTGTGTAGCGTCTGTGCTTTTGTATTAGAGTATGTATGTCAGTCTTATATTCAGAAGGTATGTGTGAATACATGAATAAATTCCATACAGTAATGCTTCTTTTAATGTGAACAGGGGTCTGACAGACTGAACTGCTCAAGCGCTCTGCTCTTTCTTCTTCTGTAATTGGCCCCCGGCTCCCGGAGCCCAGCATCAGTTTCAAAACATCATTTAAAAAGCAAAAGAAAGGCATGCGCTTGCTCATGTTCCTCAGTTCCTCCAGTGCTTGCTCAGCGTAATTTATTAAACACAGACCTCAGTCAGGTCTTGTGGTCTTTAGGAGACTGCCCTCTACACACCACCCACACACACTGTTTTAAAAACCCACCGAGATCTGATGTCCTCAGGTCACGCCGCTCCACGTGCGCTGAAACGTGTACATCAACAGCCCCACTGTTCCAGACAGGATCACATACCCATACAATACACACACTGTACCAGGATCTGCTTCTGCTTCCTGAAGGCTGTGTTGATGTTCCAAGCGTTCGTTCTTGGTCAACCCAACCCCCACCCCTCACCCCCCTCAAAAGAAAACCGGTTCGGAAATAAGGAAATGGATTTTTTTTTAAATAAAATAAACAAGCAAAGAAGAAATTTGAGAGCTGCTTATAATTCTTATACATATATACATCCCCCCCCTCTCTTCTTTCAGTTTCTCTCACTTTCCTCTCTCTCTCTCTCTCTCTCTCTCTCTCTCTCTCTCTGTATCCTGCTTCCTCTCTCTTTCTTTTTTTTTCTTCACTCTCTTACTCTTTCTTCTCCTGCTCTTCATTCGCTTTGCTTCCCCCTCCTCCCACCCTCTCGCTCTTTCTTTCTTTCCTTCCAAAATCTTGTTCTCTGTATCTCTCTTCTCCTCTTCTTTCTCTCTCTCTCTCTCTCTCTCTTTCTTTTTTCTTTTACTTTTCCCCCATCTCTTTCTCTGTATGCCCTGTCCTCTCTTCTTTCACAGTTTCTCCTCCTCACACGATTCCCGTTATTAGCACAGAGCTCCTTTGGGACTAATCAGTGCTTCCTAATGTGTCCATTAACTCCATACTTTAACACTGTGGTCGTTTAGCTGTAAATATAAAATACCGTCTTGATGTACAATCCACAGCGTTCATTAGGATGATGTAGCAATGCATAGCAGCCGCTAAAGTCATGATTCTGATTGTGTTCTTGGAATTAAATTCGTACATACATAAAACAGTTAATCACATAAATTGCAGATATTTTTAACCCCTAATTATACTGTGATACTAAAAATAAAAAGAATCTGTAAGATGTATATATGGAAATATGGTATAGAAAGATTTATCAGTCTTCTAAAATTAAGTGTAAATCTTTTAGGACTAATAAATTAAAAATTGTCTGAAAATGTTTTTGGGATCGATTCTTCAATCACTGCCAGAGACTTTGTCCCGCCTCGACAGCCTTCCAATATGATGTAAGGAATCCAGCGATGTAAGGAATCTAATCATCCACAGTGCAGCGTGGCAAAACCAAGTTAGCGCCCTGATCACGTCTTTTCGAAGGTTTTTCTTCAACACTTGAGGTGCTTTATTTTCCCTCATCACAGCTGAATACAGTACCTCGCTCATGTAATCATCCGCTGGCTGTGTGTACGGTCGTGCACGCATTTTTAGCAAATTGTTGGGTTTTTTTTTTTTTTCTTTTTAGGGCTAGACGTGGCATGCCGTGCGCTAAAAGCCGCGTTTGGTTCCTGCCCCGTCTTTATATTTATATCCAGCCGTCACTCAGCATTACTTCCCAGCGCGGGACCCTGACCTTTTCCCCCCCTCCCTGACCTCATCCAAACAGCCTGTCAACGTGGTCTGGCCTCGATCAGCCCGGGTCTGGACTGGGTTAGGCATGTTCCCCAGGGCAAATAAAAACTCGCATTAACAAGCTCCAGCTCGGCAGCGCTGACAGCATGATCAATCGGCCGCCTTGGACCCGACCTCTGCTCCGGTGTCGCTGCTCAGGAGATAACCTCTGCTCCGGCTAGACAGTGGCAATGGCCTTGATATCTGATAGCACAAACACATTATGTGTAACATTTTTCTTTTTTTGTTCTGGAGTAGAAAAAGACTGATGTACTTTGTGGTGATATTCATAAAGTGTGTGTGTGTGTGTTTCTCTAGGACGCCCTGGTTTAATGGATGGGGCTTTAACTTACCTCGTGGTCAATCTCTGCTGGACAAGTGGAACCAGATCCCTGAAGACATCGACATCCTCATGACTCACGGGCCTCCATTGGGTAAAGTCTACTGCATTTATCTTTGTGTGTGTGTGTGGTTTTTTTTTTTGAGCAGCAAGGTCATAACATCATTATAAAGATAGCCCATTTCTTTCAGTAAGAACGAACATTTGTCTGCTCGATTCTCTTCCAGAAAAATTTCTTCTGACATCTTTATTTATTTTTTTTTTGAAGTAATTTAGTTTTAAGCTACGTTGAAGTTTTTTTTTTTTTTTGCTGTTGTTTTTTAGATCATTAAACCCTCAACAATAAATCATATTTATCTCGATACCTGTAGCCGCTCAGTGTATAAGCACTAAATAGTGCAGGTTTTTTTGTTAGTGTGGGGTTAAGGATTAGGTTAAATGTCGCATGTGTAGGATTATGCGTTAAGGGTCATCTGGTCATGGTGATGGTTATTGTCCCACTGTGTGTGTTTGTGTGTCTGCACAAGTGTTTAGCCCTCCGGGGGACTCAATGGGCTCCTAATGAAAAGAATACATGAGAATTCTGACCTTGAAGACATTTAAAGAGTTTTCCTAAAAGAAAAGGCCTTTGTTTATTTTTTTCCCTCTTTTTTTCTTTTCTTTGTTTGAAAACTAGAAGTTAGATGAGTTTTGTGGTTAGGCTTAATATTATGAACAGACTTGATGTACCAAGAAACCCCAAGTGCTTTAAGTCTGTTCAGATGAAATTGTTTAGAAATTTAAGTCTTATAAAAGAAAACGTCAGTATTTTTTATATAGATGACCTGATTGGCCAACATCTTAGCTGAATTTGTAGCTGTTTTTTTGCACTCGCTTAATAATGGTAAATCTGTGTGTTACGTTAGCATGTGCAGTGATTTTATAAACTCTGTTTTGGCTTCAGGGTTCAGAGACTGGGTGCCGAAGGAGTTGCAGAGAGTGGGCTGTGTGGAGTTGCTCAACACGGTACAGAGAAGGGTCCGGCCAAAACTCCACGTCTACGGGGGGATCCACGAAGGTGAGACTAAACGTTCTGCCGCATGTGGATGCGCCCAAATTGAGTCCAGCCACATTTACTGTTGCTTTTTTGCGTCGAAAGTCTTCAGCATTTCGTTATAAATATCAGTCGTGTTGTTGCCGAGTGTTTCTGTGTGTGAGAATGAAGCATAACTGAAAGTGAAAAAAAAGTAATAATGCAGCAGAACCTCAGTATACCAGTTTAATTCGTACGTCGGTCAGTTCTTACGGCGAGAATTCGAATTACGATTCTGCGATTTATTTTCCATAAGAAGTAATATAAATGCAGATAATCTGATCCAGCCACCCAAAACTATTACCAATATAATCAATTTCCAACACTGTAATCGAATTTAAATATGAAAATGAAATATAAATTTGATAGACTTGCAGTATGAATCTGTCAACCCCAGAAAAATAACGTGAAAAATCGCGTAGCTATTAAATGCATGTCGAAGGCAACGTTGTGTTTTTTTTTTGTTGTTGTTGTTGTTTTTTTTTTTAAACAGCTGTTCAATTGGAAAACATTTGTAAACTGGATTTGCTTGGTTTTCCACTGACGCAAAGTTTTAAATGGCTTCGGCATTCGGTTTGTTCCTATGCCAAAAAGTGCTTAGTATATCGGCGCAAAATTTTAATTCTTAAGTTGAAAATTCGTAAGGGAGGGAATTTATAAGATAAAGTTCCACTGTAACAAAAACATATGTCAAACATTTGCTTTTTGTGCTTCGTTCTACATGTGACCTCATAACCTATCGAGACTATTTGTGTGTTTTGTCTCTCACCACACAGGTTACGGCCTGATGACAGACGGATATACGACCTTCATTAACTCGTCTACGTGTACAGTCAGTTTCCAGCCCACCAACCCCCCCATCGTATTCGACCTTCCCAACCCAGGAAGCTCATGAATGCCCCTCTTTAATGACCCTCATCTTTTTCTAATCTCCAACTGTTCTTATCTTTAATGTCTTTTTGTACTGCTTGTATTTAAAAAAAAAAATGAATGCATGGATATGTAATATTTTTAAAAAAAAATAAGATCATACAATTTAAATAACAATTTGCTGGGGGGGAAGGGGGGTAGATAAGGGGAAAAAATGGTGAGTTCATATTTATGATTCATTTGTATCGGTTGCCTTGTTCGCTTTGTTTTAGTCTGTATCTAAAGTGCATTATAAAATACCATAAAGGCTCAGCAATATACGGTCTCCCGGCAGGAGTGTAGTAACGAAAACAAATAATCCGCGTCTGAGATAAGATAACGATACGAAGGGTTTGATTGGCGTGACTTTTTCTAGACTCGTCACCTACAGAATGATTTGCGGTTATATTTATTGATACGATCAATATCGGTTTTTTGAAACGATATTCTAATCCAAAACATTTCAAAGTTTTTTACACTAATATTCACCAACTAAAAAAAATTACACGGTACTTAATTAGAAAATCTGTCTAGATTTAATTTTCGTTTAGTTCCTGGTCTTTTTGCACTGCGTTTTCAAGACACTTAAAAAAGACAAAATTCTGTGTTTTGTTTTTTTTTTTTAAATCTATCCATTACACCCTAACAAAGAAAGAAGAATAATAATAATAATATCTGGTCCGGATTGTGCTGATTAAATTTAAAGTGCTTTTTCCTGCCTTGCGTGAGCTGAGACTTGGTCTGTTCTATGATATTGATTTAAAATGTACAGATTTTTTTTATTGTTTTTTTTTTATAATTAAGCCAAACGTAAATGTCGCTTCAAAAAGGAGCTGGAAAAAAAATCTCTGCAGCTGCTTTGGTTATTTCTCTGGTTCTGGTTTACTTTCCCATCTCCACTTGGTGGCTCGTGTTGTGTTTGTTGTACGTCATGCAGACAGGACAAAATATATATATATTGCCATGATGTCATTGGTGCCATTTGTCAATGCCTTGTTTCTATGTTCATAAGGCTTTTTTCTTAATTCATCGTGTCATTTAGCTGACTTTATATGCAAATAAAAAACTGCAAGATTTTTATCCCACGATTGTGTGTTTTTATTTATACCAGATCATTTCTGCTGTAGTTTCACGCAGGGGTGAGAACCCTCAACTGTCTGTGCTCCACCCACTGCTAATTTACCTGTATCAGATTCAATTCTGTTCAGTTTAACTTGTGTAGCACTTTTAACAATGGACATTGTCTTAAAGAAGCTTCACAAAGAATGTAGTAAAAGTGGAAAAAGTGCAGGTTTGTCCCTAATGGGCCAGCCGGTGGCGACTGTGGCAAGGAAGAAAGAAACCTTTAGAGTAAGCAGACTCGAGAGGGAACTCATCCTCATCTGGGTGACACGGAATGTCTGGTAATAACTGTAATTCGCTTACTAAGGATTCGGATTTACTACTTATCGCCTTTATCCAGGGTGACTTACACAGTTTTTATAAAACTTAGCGATTGGGGGTTAAGGGCCTTGCTCAGGAGCCCAGCAGTGGCACCTTGGTGGTGCTGGAAATCGAACCACAATCTTCCAATTGGCAGCCCAACGCCATAACCACTGAACTGCCACTTCCCCACATTGCCATTGCTTTAACAAGACTGATTTAGTAGAACATCACAAAGGCTTTGTTCCAGGGGAACTGGATAAAGTGTGACGCAAACGGTTTGTGGGCGTGGCAAAGAAAATGGTATAGCTACCAGTTTAGCATTGTGCATACTGGCAAACCGATCATTTCTTGTTTGTGGTTTCTTTGGATTAGCATGAGGTTTGAGCAAAGTAAAAGGACTAAAACGCTGCTGCGTCATTTACTTGAAACATAAAATCCAGGTGCATAAGTTTGTTTACATTTATGGCAAGTGGCAGACGTCCTTATCTTAAGCAACGGCTAGTTTCTACACAGCTGAATACATGAAAGAAATTCTAAATCAAATCATACTTTGATTTATACTTTTGATTTATTTGTGCTTGTGTATTATTGCTTTGATTTAATATACTGTACAGGAAGCATTTCCCAGCTAAGTGAAATATTTGGCAAAAAAAAAAAAAAGAAATATGTCTATTTTGCATTACTTATATTTAAACCCCTGAAAGATTTTTTTTCCTGTAAACTGGGCTGTTTGCGGGTGTTTTTGGCACAGTGCCAGCATTTAGCATCACCTCCGATTGATTGAGTCCATTAATTACCCATCATTGGCTGGATTTAATCTGCCCAGTCGTCGCGAGCGACCCTGACCTCTCGCGTTCTCCTGACAGCTGCTATTGATTGTGGGAAATTTGTCAGCTCAAGGAGCGAGACGTCGGGGTTGTGACCCTGTGTGTCCATGGCGACGGATGAGGACTTGTTTGATCGCTAACTGTAGTGATTCATGGCTTGACCTTGTAGCTTTTTTAGACTTTACTATTTTTTACTTTGTTAATTTTTAGACATGTCTTTAAAGTTAAGTTAAAACTAATAAATTGGATTTACACCACACGCATGATTAACTCTATCCAGGATGATGAGGAAAATGCAGTTTTCTAGATTGGCTAGAAATGAATTAATAAGTGAGAGCCGCTAGAAATATCTCAGCTCCCGTCACCTGGATTTCATTTACAGTGTAGGATTTTTGGTCTAGCTTCTCCAGATGCTCTGAACATTAATGCAGAACCTGCACGCGTTTTCTGATTTATGTCTGTGTAGATGTGCAATGCCGTTAGCTTTTAATGCAACTGATGAACTGTATGCTTTCGCTGTTAGCTTTGAAGTGTTTGACTGTGTAAAGCTAGAGTTTGTAGAGAGCTACCATTTTCTACAGTTCACTCTCTGCTGTGTGTTAGTGCAGTGTAAAATACGGAAATGACTGATGTTTTGACGGACTCAAAATGGATACTGAAGACCCCTTGGAAATACTTTTTACTTCAGGATCTTGAACACTTTGGTATCTAGTACATTTCAGCACGTCCTCCTCTGTTGGCCTAACGTTGGTTGCTAGAGGAGGAGAAATTGACTTGGTCTCAGACATACTTAAAAATCTGTTTTTAAGGTGGACTTTTCTAGAAAAGTTTGTCATCGTGAGGAGAGTTTGTCTCAGCGCGAGCAAGAGTTTGTTTGCTGCTCCAGACCATTGCGACGACCAGTACCACTGGCTTACAGCCTTAAAATGTATTTTATTTAAATTGTGTGTGTTTTCGTGATGTTATTAGAGCAATTCTGAACTGCTTCAGATGATGTACATGGCACAGTTGTGGTCGTAGTTTAGAGGTTTGGGGTTGTGTTAACAGGGATTCTTGCTTAAATAAAAATGTTTTTTACCCTCAATACTTAAAATGTCTCTCTCTCTGTAATGCAACAACGTGTGATATATTGCGTTTTTGTATAGTATTGCTGGTTTCTATAATTGCGACTTGATAGTGGTGGTATTAAGAGTTGTATAAGTCGAGTTCTCATTGAAGGCCCAGGTACCAAATGCACAGCCCGCCACTGTATTTTAGTAATCTGTACAATTTTCTGTACAATTAATTATTCTGTATACTTTACACCTTATTATTTACTTTAGTATTTTATGCAGGTCAGTATTTCGTACAGCTAGGTATTCTGTCTACTTCAGACAATTTAGTAGTCCATGCACTTCAGTATTATATACATTTTAGTATTTGTTACGTCAGTATTTCTTGCACTTCAGTATTTTGTACAACTTAGTATTCAGTGTCGCTTCAGTATCTCATGCAGTTTAGTATTTTGTACACATCAGTCTTTCAAACAGTTCTGTATTTGTTCTAGTTCAGTATTTTTACAATTCAATAATCCATACACTTAGTATTTTGTTTAGTTACCCCTTTCCAGGTCCCTGTTTCCCTCCTTCCTGTTTCCTCCTTCGTTCCTGGCTCTGTGTACCTCCTCCATCTCCGCATCATTTCTCCATCAGGTTTCCCGTTCACTATTGTCACCGGTTGACCTCCTGTGTTTCTCAATCTGGCATTTCATTACAATGTTAGTTAACAGTAGAAAATGTTAATGGTTCTTCCTGCATAAGTATTTGCTAACAATGAACTATTAATTCAAAGCACAGGTGTCAAACTCAGGTCCTGGATGGCCACCAAGCCACAGAGTTTAGCGTTTAATTAATTGAAATTAATTGCACCTGATTCAGCTAATCATAAAGACCATGTTTTGTGGTTTGGAATAAGTATAGTATAGTATATTCAATTCATTGTCATTGTGCAAGGTACATGGACAGAGCCAATGAAATGCATTTTTCGCATATCCCATCTTAGGAATTAAAAACTGCAGGGCTTTGGCACTCTAGGGACTGAGTTTGACACCCCTGAGTGTTAACGAATGTAAGGGTGGGTCGTTCTTGAGAATGATTTCTTCATTTTAAACGAATCTTTTGATTTGGGGCGCATGTGGTTCTCTGTCCTGCTCAGTCTGCATTGGTTAAGTTTCTGGGGCTGTCATGTGATGAACAAACGATTCAAACCCGAAGACTTGTCAGATAAGAGGTGAGGTGAGCTAATCATAGACTGAAGACCCAGATAAACAATAAATTCATCTGCTCTGTTTTATAGCATTATAGTTCTGTATTGTTTGTAGTGTGATCAAGGTTTGGATAAATATGTTATATGTTAGGGAGGTAACACGTAACACTGTAATTATGTTTTGCTAAAAATTAACAAAATGACTCGTTTATCGATTCATTCGTTCATTTTGCTGAATGAGACTCAAAGATCCGAGTCGGTACAGTGAGCCGAACTTCCCATCACTAAATGAATGTTGTGTGTTTCGAGGTTGGTATTAAAGCTTTGGTCCTACAACTGTTTTTATTATTTTTTGGACAATAGATTAAACATTTAAAGTTTGAAATGACGCACCACATAAACGATGGAGCTCTGAAATCAGTCAGAAAAAGTTAAAATATCAATCTGAGCCGCATGTAAAGCTGTAAACATTCCTCTGCCCTGCTCTTATCTTTCCGGTTTATAAATCATGTCTGCTCCTGGCTCGGGTTATGGAGATGATGGAGAGCTTCTGCTGGGTGGATTTTAAGCGCTCGGGTTATGGAAGTCTAGGCCCAACAATGACATAATGCTGAGCATAATTGGATCGGATATTGAAAAAGTTACAGTTGATCCATTAGAGTTTTTTTTTCCCCTTTGAGGCATTTTGGAGGACAATTAAAGCACCAGGCTTTGTTCAGTGACATTTTCATTCAGATGAAATGTCAGTTGTCTGGTTTTGATTTGTCATTGTGGCACTTTGCCATACAAGCACTTACTCTCCTTATTCTGCGGGTGTGTGTGTGTGTGTGTGTGTGTGTAGCCATTATGTTGAACACTTACTGCTCTCTCTCCTTCTTTAAAATGTTTGTAAGATGATGATAAAACGTGTCTCCTCCTTCAGTGCACCAACCAAACTCTTTACTTCTTATTAACGTAACATAAAGAACATTTAAAGTTAGAAATTTTCCTGTCAAATATAAAGTGTTTCTGTTCATGACGGAATCTCATAAGTGGTGGCACAGTGGTTAAGGTGCTGGACTGCTAATTGGAATATCAGGAAGTTCGACTTCCAGCACCACCAAGTTGCTACTGAAAAATGTAAATGTTACAGTATCTGTGATTATTATAATAACCCATCCAGGCGGTGAATTAGAGAAACTAAGTAGAGGGGTGGGGAGGGAAGGGGACGGTACGAAGACAAATCCTTATTCGCATAGTCATAAAATGGAGATTTTTGCTTGCATGTTTAAAACATATTTTTTGTGTTTACACTTGTGTTGTCAGTTGAAGTGGCGGGTCAGACAAATCCTCATTTAACTACTATATATTATATAGTATAGTATATATAGTATATAATTATTAAAAAAATATTGTTTTTGTTTTCATTTTATTTTTTTATTAGAATTTCTAAGTTCTAAATAGTTTTTGCAGGAAAAAGGTATCAAATGAGCTACAAACATTTTTTGTCTGTTATGTGGATCAGAGTTTATCTTTAATCAGCTTTGCATTTGTATGGAAAATTGAAAAATCATTTTTACTTGTACATTTGCTGAACATGCTGAAAATCTTGATGTTAAATCTGAGCTAAAATGAAACACATAATGGAGAAATGTTATGACATCATAAAACTTAGGAGCCAATGGGTGATCAATATGCAAATACAGGCTCTGTAAATAAAGCTCTGTTTTCCTGGGAAAAGTCCTAAACTTGGTTGTAAAATATGCATGTTTAAAGAAAATACGGTTTTAATACAATAAATAATGATAAATATACACAATTTGTTTAGAATAATTAAATTATAAGTAAACTTTAAATTTTTATTATTAATGCTTGCTTGATGTTTTGGGTTTTCTTTGGGTTTTTGAGCTTTTCCACTGTTTTTTAAAAAAAATTGGTGTGTGTGTGTGTGTGTGTGTGTGTGTGTGTGTGTGTGTGTGTGTGTGTGTTGTGCACTGCTACTATTCCGGATGCGCTGCGGTTCCATTGCGGCTCTGACCAACAGGAAATTCTTAACTGATAGCGGCTGTGCGAGTCAGATAAAATCTAGCTCCCTCTTGTGGTATAAATCAGCAACACCACTTTTCTTTACATTTGCAAGACCAAGGCGATGTTTATACAAAATCAGCTAATGACTATAAATGTTATCTATTAAAAATAAATACTAAAAAAATATTATTTATTTCTAAAATATAAATGGGACATATATTTATTTTTTCTAGGCTTAACCTTAACCGAAAAATCCAAGTTGTTTTTGTATAACGTTACTCATTTCCACAGCCAGTGGACACGAATATTGTCATATCACATACTTACAATCATTTAGTTTTATTATTATAGAAATTGCAGTCGTACCACATCCGCCATGTTGATCAGTGACATACGACATCCGACCTCACAGCAGCGGCAATTTAGGATTAGAAATAAGGGATGTTAAAACAAGCAAGAAACATCACAAAAAATAACATCATAAAAAATAAACAAAAATTTCTTGATTAGTTTTTTTGAGATTGAACTGAAATCTCCTGCATTTTAAAGGTCCAGCCAATCAAAATTTGATGTTCAGTAAAAGCCCGCCCTCTGGGTCTACTGATGTGCCCAGTGCTACCTCCAGCATGTTTTTGAAATTTACAGGGTATGAAAAGTGAAACCCAATAAAAAGTAAATGGCGGCTGCAGTCGGAGGCACCGTTACACCAGTTTTTCCTTTTTTTTTTTTAAAGCCACAGTTTTGCAGAAAACAGAGACATTTTTAAAAGAAATTCCTAAACCCAAACTAGATTCGCTAACAAAGGCCAGAAAAGATTCTTTGTGCTATAAGATTTTAACTATAAGAGACCCAAGAATGGCTAACAGCTAGCACTAAGCACATCATGCTAATTTGTTAGCCGCGCTTACTTTTTAATACGAGTTTAAAGGGACACGGAATGATTCTGTCTATGTCAGTCTGAACTGCTTCACCAAAGCAAGTCTTAATTAATGAGCCTCCAAGTGTCATATAATGTTAGTCATGTACAACATGGTCATTATTTTCATATAGCTGTTTACAGTGGCGGGCGGCGCATTTGGTACCTGTGCCTTCAGTGAGTATTTACCCGACTGACACATCACTTAATACACCACTATCACATCGCAATTATAGAAACTTTCAATACTTTACACAGCATGGAATTACAGACAGAAAGACATTTCACATAGTGAGGATAAAAACCATTTTTACTGAAACAAGAAACCTCGTCAACACAACTCCAAGCCTCTACACTACAACTGCAACTGTGCCACATACATCATCTGGAGCAGTTTAGAATCAATATTTATCTAATGACATCACAAAAAAATGAAAGATATAGATAAAATACATCACACATTTAAAGCGTTACCGGTCGTTGGCACTGGTCTGGGAGTGGTGAACAAACTCTTTCCTGGGCTGAGACAAGCTAGTTATCTTTTCCAGAAAAGTCCACTTTAAAAAGTGTATTTTTTTTTTTAAGTTTGTCGAGACCAAGTTAATTTCTTCTCCTCTGTCAGCCATTGTGGACGTAAAAATTCTAATTTAACTGTAAAGATAACCGAACTTTTCTGTGCAATAATACTCTATTCATTTTTCATATAAAAAACATTTTACTCTCTTTTTTATTCTTACTTTTTATATCTATCTTACTTAAAAACGCAACAGATAAAATGAATAACGGGTGTGTTAAAATTATTATCAAATAGTAGGTCATCTGGGAACTTTTTTTTTTTGCATATCCTTATTCCTTAGTTCACATACCAAGGATTTGAACATATTATTCGCTTTGCCTAATCAATTTCACATACAGCTATATGGTATGGAAGTATGTCATTTTAGATGGCGTCGAACTGCCACTGAGCTATTTTCTGGGCGTGGACTCAAAGTGCTAACAGTTTGTAAAAAAAACAAACAAATGAAATGATAGAAATATTGAACAAAATAAATAAACAGAAATTCATCCGTCCATCCATTGTTTATACCCGCTTACTCCTAATCAGGGTCACATGGATCTGCTGGAGTTTATCCCAGCTGTCATTGGATGAAAGTCAGGGGTCACACTGAACAGGTCACCAATCCATCACAGGGCGTCTTACTGACAAACAACTACACACACTCACACTGGAGTAAACACACACAAACACAGGAAGAACATGCAAACTCCACACAGACACAGAAAGATACAAACCTTGGACCTTCTTTCTGTGAGGTAACAGTACTATAACCACTAAGCCACCATGTTGCCCATCAGCAAATCAGTCAAAAGTTAAAGAAAAATGTACCTTCATGGTGTAATTATCAGTTAGAAGTGATATTCCTGCATCGAGAATTTTCCAATTTCAAGGTTGACTCTCTGAAAGTGCTTTAGTGAGATTGGGGGTCAGGCGGTAAATTAGTGTGAGGAAACTGCAGGCTTTGTGCAGAGAACAAAAACTCAAAAAAAGTGTTGAGCTAAAACAGTTCGGTGCCCAAAGTGTTGTATAAAGCGTGGAGGGAAGAAACGAGAGATCGAATGGATATAATGGCGCCGAGTCGTCTGGAAAAAGCACACTGACTAATCAGTGATGAGAGACGCTCTGCTGTCCTGGAGTCTTAGATGGTTAAACTACTGAAACTGAGTGTGAGTGGAATTAAAGCAGAGGAAAGTATTTCATCTTATTGTGCTCGCTGATTTCATAAGTCCAGGAAAAAAAGCGCCCCAAAATAAAGAAGAAACATTGTAACTGACATTAACTAAACAAAGCTAACAAATGATAAGTGTTTATTTGGCTTGTGTTGTGCTATTTTTGATATTGTGTCTTTGGAAATCTTTACAAATCTACTTATCTTACATGCTTAGTCCTGTTATAACTAAAAAGTCGAAATGATCACATACTTAAGTTATAATTATGAGATAAATAGTCGAAATTATGAGATTTAAAAAGTCTAAATTATGGCTTGCTGATTTGCAGGCTCATTGTTTCGACACGGCACAGACTATTCCAGTCACACAGTGATCACAGAAATATTAACAGTAATAAAGGTTTAATTTATGTTGTTGTGATGTGCATATACGTAAGTCTGATTTTATTAAAAAACGATTAATTTAATGTATACTATTCATTTGTCATTGCATAATACAATCCTCGATTCAGTTTGCATGTTCTTCCCGTGCTTGCGTGGGTTTACTCCGGGTTCTCCGGTTTCCTCCAACAGTCTAAAAACATGTATGTTAGGTTGATTGGTGATTCTAAATTGCCCATAGGAGTGAGTGTGTGTGTGACCCTGTGACTGGCGACCTGTCCAGGGTGTCCCCCTCCAGCCACTACAGAGATGACTGGGATAGACTCCAGTAGATCTCAGTGACCCCGAATTGGGAAACAAGTATGTATAAAAGATAAATAAATAAATGAAATAATAAAATGCAGGAAATACCAGGAGTGATAAAGTCATTAAATGTGAAGAGGGGCCCTGAAATATTTTCCTGGGGAAAAGGGGGTCTTAGACAAAAAAAAGCTTGGGAACAACTGGTCTAGACGGCCATCCAGACAAAACCATGGAAACTTTGCTGCAGCTGTCTGGTCAGAGGAGAACTGACCCCCAGACAGGAGGTTTGGTTCTTTGCTGCTGTCGCTTCTGGCTTGCCTAGTTGGGGACTGAGTCTTTTTAGTGAGTGTGAAGCTGCTTTGATGCAATCTTTATTGTTAAAAAGCTCTCTATATTAATAAAGATGACAACAGTTGACTGGACTAGAATTATTAAGCCTTCTAGGATGGATAAACTTGTAACTTTTTTAAAGTCAATGAATGTTTTCAATAACATGTCCCTACATGGGCTGTGATTAATAGAAAGAAATAAAAAGCAGCCGTGATTTACAGTGTTGATTCAATGTAAAATAATTTAAATTGAACAAATATTATTTTATGTCCATTTTTGTTTATTTCTATCACCGAAATAACATTATTTTTGTGTGCAAACCTAATTATTAATTAAGGCTATATTGGTTCAGTAACAACCTGCTATCTGGAACAAGTCATCAGTTTGACTTTTAAAGACATCATTTTGACTTTTTCTCTCATAATTATAGGCGTTATTTCGACTTTTTGTAATTTTTTTGGGACGGCGGAAACGGGCTTTTATAAATAACACTTTTTCGACGCTAGAAATAATTGTTTTTTTTTGTTTTTTTTTTTTTAAATCACATTAAGCAGGAGGTTAATGAGGTGAACTTGACGCAGAAATACTGCCCTCTAGTGAAACACCGCGGTATTACCGTACATTTCATGTTGCTCGATTAAACAGGACTGACTGAAATAAAAAAAAATGTAAAACAGAAAAACTTTATAAACACCACAGGACCATTTTATAGACTTCAGAGAATCTTACAGATTTTCTTGTAATTTGTGCAGCCAAACATGCTAAATTTTGCAGCTTTAAAAATATTTTTGTGTTTTTTCTATATAAAATGACGTGAACTGGTAGATTTTCCAGCACAGGATGCTTGCTTTAATCTTTAGCATCCGACAGTCTGATCTCTGTCACTGTAAAATGGGTTGTTTTAGTATTTTAGAATAGTTTTAGTTTAAACTTTCAGTGCTGGTTGGAAATTCCTGTTCTTGAGACAGATCAGAGGAGAATGAGCAGACGTGTGTGTGTGTGTGTGTGTGTGTGTGTGTAGTGAGCTGACAGGAAGTCTGCAGTAACACACACAATAAAAGTGTCTTAACACGTCAAAACTGAAGCTGGAAAAGTTACAATAGCAGAAAACCACATACAGAAAAACACACGTCTCTTTGTCTCCTGTTAGCAAGGAAGACTTTCACCTGCTATAAGTTGCCAATTCTGGGTCCCTGAGCAAGTCTCCTAACCCCCAGTTGCTCAGTCGGTATTATTAAATTTAATGTAATTGCATAAAATTTATATATATATATATATATATATATAAAATAATATAGAATTTTTTTTTTAGAATTTTTTTATTTATATTATATATATATATATATATATATATATATATATATATATATATATATATATATATATAAAACTAGTTTAAATTCTATATTATCATTTAACTGATAATATAGAATTTAAACTATGTTTTATATATATATATATATATATATATATATATATATATATATATATATATAAATAAAAAAAAAAAATTCTATATTATCATTTAACTTTTTGTTATTGACAATTACAGTGAAACGCCGCCACTAGGGGGAGACAGCGCTCCATCACTTACACATGCAACATTACTTTCTTTCTTTCTTTCTTTCTTTCCAGTAAGGTGTATAAGTTCTTAGTCATTTTTTTTGTTTGTTTTTTCGTATTTTTTTCTCAACACCACACTGCTCTACACAAAATCATTTACATTTTTGCCATTTGACAGATGTCCGTACATTTATCTCATTTACCCAACTGTACAGTTGAGGGTTAAAATCCTTGCTGGGAGGCCCAACAGCGGCAGCTTTATGGTGCTGGAAATGAAACACATGATAATGCGCTGAATTGGAGGTGTTTTCGTAAAGAAGTGCTGCGTGAATAGCTGAAAAAAAGAGACAAATTTGAAACAGTAAAAAAAATAGTTAATTAATTTTAGAAACAAAAAGATTAGAATGTTATCAAAAACACTAAATGCTAAATAATTTAGTAAACAGCAGAAAAAATGGAGCTGAAATGAGAAAGGTGTGAAGGAAGGTCATTTACGCTGACTCTCCTCTCAGCTGTCAATCAAACGTTCTGTAATGACATCGCTAATCTGCTTTATCTCTGTCTCTGTCTTTCTTTCTGTTAGTCTCTCTGTGTGTAGTTTACAAATTAAACTTAAACCTTAATCTAAGCCTTAACAATTCTATATTCTAATTACTTAATTCAAAAGTCCTTCTGCTTCATTGATATATCCTATACTAAGGATATATTAATATTATATTAGGGATATACTATATACTATATATTGAATCTGAAAAGTCCAAAAAAACAGCGGTGTTGTTTTATGCTAGAACTACCCACAAGCCTCTATGTTTAGTAGGGATGCACCGATACCAGTGCTAGTATCTGAGGACATGTACTTGTACTCGGTACCCATAAAAACACTCCGATAACACCTGTTGTGACGGCGGGCTTAGCAGTGTGAAAATATTTCAGAATGAATGATGACAATGCGAACTTTATTTCCCAAAAATATCAAGAGGTACAAATAGTACTTATAATACCAGTTATCCGATAAAACGTCTGAAAAGAGCACGGAGAATTTACCGCTAGCAGGAGCGTTAGTACACGGCAACCGACCCTGCAGCAAAGACCAGATACAGTAACCCGAGAGCCATACTAATAATCCCACACCCCAAAAACGATACAGGTATCAGTATCGGCGAGTACTGACAAATAAATATCGATACTCCTAATCTGTAATCATCCCTAGTTTTTTTTTCTCACACTAAAGTCTTCAGTTTCTTTCTTATAGAACAGAAAACTGAAAACACTTTAAAACTTTAAAGTTTCTCTGATTGGCTGGATGTGACATTCAAAATGATGTGATGCTCACAATACAGGCTTTAACTTTGGGGGAAGTGGTAGCACAGTGATTAAGGTGTTGAACTGCTACCTGGTAGATCAGGGCTTGATTACCAGCACCACCAAGTTACCACTGCGGGGCCCCTGAGCAAGGCCCTTAACCCCCAGTTGCTCAGTGATATAAATGAGATAAAATGATAAGGACATCTGACAAATGCTGTAAATGTAAAATTTTACACCCCAAAACATCACGATGAACAAAAATCTAGTTGTGATTGGCTGCTTTAAATGTCTTCAGACGCTCTCCTGGCTAATAAAGCTGATATGAAGTCCAGACCTTCTGCCATTAGTCTGATGTTCAGGCTATGTGGAATGAGTTTTTGATAAATTATTATCTGATGAGACGTTTGAATCTTTAGTTATTTACATGTTAATAATTAAGTTTAATTAATGGTCTAATGCAGATTTATATTAACAAAATGTTGCTGATTAGACTTCGAAGCTTGTTCTTGTTCCTCAGCTTTTTCTCCTCCATAATTAACAGCTATCGAATTTTCTTTCATCAGCTTAAAAACAGACTTTCAGTGCGTCTGGCAAAAGTATTTTTGTTATTAGTTATTAGCTTTAGTTGCTTTGATTTGCATTTAAGCAACTTTTCCCCCCTGAAAACATACAGGTGATAATAAAATATTTACCACTGTTGCCCTCTATTTTACCACCTCATTTCAACCCCCCTCCTCCCCAAATCCACTTCTGTTTCAGACCTTTTAATTCCCAAAATAGCTTTTTTGGAAATTACAGGCCGATGCGTTTGTTATGTGACCAAAACAATTATGAGAGTCTAAAGAGTCGGCTAATTGAAGGGTAATTTTGTCACATCAGATCACCACTCTCTCTCTCTCTCTCTCTCTCTCTTTCTCTCCCTTCCCTTAGGGTTTTATTTAGGGGGTGGAAAGAGAGAGAAAAAGAGAGAGAGAAGAAGAGAGAAAGAGAGAGAGCGAGAAGGAGAGAGAAAGAGAGATAGAGAGAAAGAGAGAGAGAGAGAGAGAGAGAGAGAGAGAGAGAGCGAGAGAGATAGGCCCATTAGGCCCTGATGTTTAAATGGGCCGATGCTGAACACATGCAGAATGACAGGACTTCCTGCTGAGATGATTAGCGCTGTGCTAGGCTAACTGGTTCCATTATGCAGAAAAGGAGCTGTGCTTCTCACCTGCAAGCACACACACACACACACACACACAGGACATTTGAGTGAGCTAAAGATGGGAAAGATAGACCCATACCTAACACGCCCCCACAAACACACACATATTACTGAATACTGGGAGAGAGAAAGACCACATGAAGGTATTGAGGCATTTACATAGTGCGTCACAAGAGGAACAACATTTGAGATTCAGTAACAGTCAAATGATTCAATGATTCATTAAGTCCCTTTAATAAGGTCAGTGTGTTATTGTAGTGTTTGTGTGACTGATTGTGTAACTGTTTTATATTAAACATGAGATGTGTGTTAACATTTAAATATCCATTTGCGTTGAGAAACAATATTAAGAAATATTATAAATGATATACAGCTTATAAACATATTTGATTTCAACAGTGGTGAGTGTGTGTGTGTGTGTGTGTGTGTGTGTGTGTGTGTGTGTGTGTGTGCGTGTGTATGACTATTTTTGAATATTTTCTAAAAACTAAGTAGTGCACAACATAAGGAACAGGATTTGATTCATAAAGAGTCAAATGCAAAATGATACAAGAGTTAATCAGTTATATGGCATATGACAATTTTATTAGGAAGACATAGAATATTTGTGTATAACATTAAAAATATAATAATAAGAAGAAAAGCAGTAATAATGATATATTAAATTATTTTTAAAGCATTACAAGCAAAATGTGAATTGTTTTAACATGTAATTTAGAAATATTATAACTATTAAAAAAAATCAGAAAAGACTTGAGTTCATGTGTGTGTGTGTGTGTGTGTGTGTGTGTGTAAATGTGTGTGTTGCTGTGAATAGTTGATGCCTGTTCACATTACTGCTGCCTCCTTATCACCACTGTCTAATCACCATACAAACCATACAGATCTCTCTCTGTCTGTAATTCTTTCTTTCTCTTTCACACACACACACACACACACACACACACACACACAGGTAGTGGTGTGTAACAAAACAGCATGTGGCAGGTCAGGACTGATCACCAGGGGTCAGGGAGGAATCCGAGCGGCCGCTCAGCTGAAACCGAAACATCAGCAGCAGATTGTTTCTGACACGAGGGCCATCAGGAGAGGTGACGATAGAAAATAAAACCTACACTGAGAGGGACAAGAAAGACAGAGAGAGATGAATATTCAAGGGATAAACCTACATAATAAAAACCAAAGTGAAAAGTAAATAAAGAATCATAATGAGCTGAGGACTGAGGTGGTGGTTATATTCTCCTAATATGATAAATAACATAATTGCGCCTGAAATAAGACGAGTTGGAAGAAGTCAGAAATAAATTTTTCAAAATAAAAACAAAAGTCTTAAAAAGAAAAGAAAAAACGTTGGCAATGCAAAATACAAAATAATCTGCAATGAAAAACAAAAATTGTTGATGAACAAAAATTGATAAATGTAAAATGAGAATCGATTCAGTTCTAAAATTACAATCAAAATTATAGATTTTCAACTGAAACATTTTATGAACGTTCGAATGTTGATAAGGCCGCGTCATCATCTTGATGCTCATTTTATGGCTATAATTTTTTACATAAAATGTAAATGTAAATAAACATCATCTTTTAAAACTAACGTCTCTGATACCTGCATTTACACTATTTACACTATACACTATACACTATACACGACAAAACAACCCCACATAGATGTACTGACCAGAAAAGGAAGTAAATATAATTGCGATAATCAACGAAAGCAATGGGCAAAGACCAAGTGTTTATTCAGCATGTTACTTCCGCATTATATTTAAAGGTCGGCAGAACAATGATCTCTTTAGAAGGAGAAAAAAAAGAGAAGAGTTCTTGTTGCAGTCTGGGAGAATGTAGCATTAATTGCTAAGTTATAAATATATTTTTTTGATAGTGTGTTAATTTTTGTCTTATGTTACAGACAAAACAGATTTTAAGTAAAACAAAAATACTAAAAATATCAAAAAACACAGTTGGGTTGAGTTGTATATATATATATATATATATATATATATATTTTATCGCTGCCACCTGTGCTTATTTAGTGACATTCAACTCGCATTAACAGGTGAAAATCTTATCTGTCTGCTAACAACGCAGACGCTATTGCACAGATCCGATTTATTTCCACATATGAATGAGGCCTGAAACCGATTTGAAAATATCGAAAGATCCATGTGCTTTTTTCCTGCTTACATGGTCGTCAGTCGTATCCCATCTGTGCCATATTAAAGGAAAAAAATCGGAATTGGGTCACTTGATACATGCAGTGTAAATGTGACCTAAAGCTGGATATGTTTTGGGTGTTTAGAAATTTTCGGCACTAAACAAAAAATATTTTAGTTTGATATTTTAGGACAACCTCCAGATTTTCCAGGTCAATTTATTCATGATATGTTTTCAGTAAATATTTCACACATCACACTGCACATCGTCGTACTCGGTGTATTGTATAATGCTAATGCATATTTATATACAGTCTATTACCGTACTGCTTATTAGATTGCAGATTAGGACATACTGAATATTCGCATTGGAATTGGAATTCACATTTGTCACATTTGAAGCTGAATTTCGGAATTTAGCTGACTCCTGTATGTGTGTTGATGGTGATGTGACGAAAAATAGATGTGATTTTATTTTATTTTTTGGAATGTTATGTAAGATGTGAACGGATTTTGTAGATTTGCTGCCGGATCAATGTTTATAAAGTGCAAACGTGTCTGGTGTAGCAATAAATTATAGCAATTTAGCATGAATTACCGCAAAGATCCTAATAAATTCTCTTCAAATTTATTTTATTTGTCGAGCAGGTTTACACGTTTTTGGTTTAACAAAACAATAGAAATACCTGTGGGCAGACTTAATTTGGAAAGCTAAAGAAAAAAGCTAAAAAGTTTTGTTTGCGAATCAAAAATGAGCATTAAAATCTTAAATATGTATGTAATAATAACAGGTTATAGCAGGTTGGCAAACACATTGATGCTTTTAAAAAGTGTGTATGTATTTGTGTTTATGTGTGTGTGTTTATGTGTGTGTGTGTGTGTGTAATAGAGGTCAGCGTGTTGCAGACGTGATGTCCGGCGTGGTCCCTAGTTGTTTTTTACCTCCATCCTTGACTCGGCCCTGTGCTGCCTAATGCAGCGTTAATGCACCGCTCCTGGCAGCTTAATTACACAGCCGCTCCAAACAACATGGCACTAGAAACTTTTCCATCCTCCCCTACTCGACTCGGAGACGGGCTACGTGACGCCCACTGGCAGGCCAGGGCTTCAGGAGCCCGATTAATGAAAAACACATTAACACATTAACATGCCACGGCACTAAGAGAAACGCTCAAACAAGCAGGAACCTGAGGGGAATTACTGATTAATCATCTTTAATGATAGATATTAAGGTAAACTTCCCAAAAAAACTGTCTGTATATCATTAAACACTGGCCAAAAAAACAGGCAGTCAGACAGACCCACAGACAGACAGACAGACAGACAGACAGACAGACAGACAGACAGACAGACAGACCCACAGACAGACAGACAGACAAAGACCGACAGACAGATAGATAAACCCACAGACAGACAGACAGACAGACAAAGACTGACAGACAGACAGATCCACAGACAGACAGACAGACAAAGACCGAAAGACAGATAGATAGATAGACAGACAGACAGACAGACAGACAGACAAAGACTGACAGACAGACAGACAGACAAAGACTGACAGACAGATAGATAGAGATAGACTCACAGACAGACAGACAGACAGACAGACAGGTAAATAGATAGATAGATAGATTGAAAAATTGATAGTTTGTTAATAAAAACACATAGAACATAAACTGTTTGTGTTTAAGATATATTAACAGAATAATCTTTTAGAAGGACCTCATCTATAAATTCTGTCTGGGGCCCCTATTTTATCTTTGTTTACAGTGGCCCCTGGCGTGGGATTATAACAATATATTATTTCTTGTTTTATTCATTAACTTTTACAGAACCACCCGAGTTCCGGTCTCTACTGTGATGATTTCTTCTCGTTTTATATGCATCATCATCATAATGTTTTAAACTCCTCATCAACTGCGGGTTTAGTTTGGCTCCGGATGACCTGCTGGTCAGAGACCGCACAAACCTCGTAAAAAAAAAATTTAAACAGCTCGCGTTTGCTCCCTGAGCCCCGATCATTCCGTCCTGAACTAATAAGAGCCGAAAATAAATCTTTTGAAGGACAGTTTAATGAGCACTAATCATTAACCAGACAGTGCTATTATATTTAATAACCTTTATGAATATCGTGTTTAAATGAGACTTGGTTGCCATGGCATTTATGCTTGGATGGGCAGAGTGTTTGAAAAATAATAAGCGTTCGCTGTTTGAAACCATGTCTGATCAACTGACGAATGCGCTTATGAAATGTTCGAGTTTTGGGCCTAGTTTAACTCTAGGTGGAATTTAGTGAACGGGTGAGGAAGAGTGTGATATGTTTGTGATACAAAGACACAGAGACATTTAAACAGCCGTTTATAGCCAGAGCTGCATTTATCTGTAACAGTTTAATAGACAGACAGACAGACAGACAGACAGACAGACAGACAGACAGACAGACAGACAGACAGACAGACAGACAGACAGACAGACAGACAGACAGACAGACAGACAGACAGACAGACAGACAGACAGACAGACAGACAGACAGATAGATAGATAGATAGATAGATAGATAGATAGATAGATAGATAGATAGATGTCCAGACGGACGGACAGACAGACAGACCAGCAAACCAACTGACAGACAGTCAGACAGATACAGACAGACCAAAGAAACAGACGGATATATAGATATACAAACAGACAGACAGATAGAGACATACAAACAGACATACAGAAAGGTTAACAGACAGACACACAGACAGACAAATCAGCTTTCTTTTTACACTGAGGTTAATAATAACAAATGTTTTTTGATTAAATGTAATGTAATGTAACATAAATTTAATTAATTTAGCTGTCAAACACGTTTGGTAACCAATCATGGTCAAAAATTATATTTTTATTGACTGAACGACAAAAGACAATGAGAAAGAGGAAATGTAGCTTTTATACAACAGTAAATCAGTTGCCATAACCCTAAGTGGCTTGTTTCTATGCAACCAATAGTAAATAAACAGTTTCAGTGAAGACTAAACTAGCAGCTAATATACATTTACTGTGCCTGTTTTTCTTTACATCATGCTTACAAGGTGTGATTATTTAATCGATAAAATAGCGCTTAAGCAATAACCTGCTTTACTAATACTTTTCCTGTTTTGCGCCTTGTTTATCATCAGATATTGTCATCTTGTGGCCGATTGTCAGGCTTGCTGGTGCACAGCAGGCAATGATGTTCTAGTCCATGTGCTCAATGTTTGTTTATGTCTTGTCATGTGATTCCCCTGTCTATGTGTCATGTCTTTATTGGTTTGTTTTGGTCATGTGTTCCTCATTGTGTTTAGGTGTGTCTCGTTTATTTGATTGTTTTCCTTCTTAGTGCTAATATTGTTACCCCTTGATTTTCGGTCTGTCTTTGTCTTGCTTTACTGCGTGTCACAGTCTGCTTCTATGTCATGTCATGTCATGTCATGTCATGTCATGTTATATTTCAAAGCCGTGACAATGTTTTGGGAATTGTACGCATGACGGTATTGCAGTGTGAAAATAGTGTTATATTTAATAAAAACAAGATAATGATTAGAATATATATCCAATCTGCATATCAGTTATTGACCAAATAATTATGCAGATCATTGGTATTGGTATCAGTTCTTAAAAAAATAAATAATCGATCGATCTTTACCACAGGAGCGATTTGTTAAACAGAAATCTAAAAAATGGTAATATATACAGTCATTAATTTATTAAATCATTAATTCATTCATCTTCTATACCTGCTTATTACCTAATTTGGGGTCACAGAAATCTATCCCTACCATCTCTGAAAGGGCGAAAGGCAGGAGAGGTACACCCTGGACAGGTCATACATTTTTTGGACTGTGGGAGGAAACCCGGAGTAAACCCATGCAAACATGGGGAGAACATGCAAACCCCACACAGAAAGACCCATGACTGATGCTAATAATATAGCTAGCTAGCTTGTAGGCTTTTTTTAAAAATATATATTTTTGGGGCATTTTTGCCTTTATTGATAGGACAGATCAAAGATGAAATGGGGGAGAGAGAGGGGGGGCAGGACAGGAAAGGACTCGAGCCAGAATGAAACCCAGGTCGCCAGAGCACAACAGCGACTGTGTACCGGCGTCTGCTTGTGGGCTTTCTATGACAATAATAATACAGACAGCATTAAAATGCGTTCTGTGCGTAAAAACTAATATTTTTTATGTTATCACAAGGTTTCTTACCATTAAAATGTTCCGAGGCTGTGTTTGAATGTAACGTGGAAAATGTATAGCATTATTTTTTTGTACGCTGGTATTTAAATTTTACACAACGTTACAATGTTCAATACTAAAAGTTTTCATAAAGTCACCTGACATCAAGGTGTAATATTTCAACTCAACACATTTAATTGATTCTTTCATTCATTTTACGTTCCAAATCCTTAATTTAAATGTATCCATGTTTACGTTACATTCATTCACGTTTAGAATTCTATCACACCGTTTTCTGATTCTCTTTTCCACTAAGTGTGTGTGTGTGTGTGTGTGTGTGTGTCCATGCTGTGTGTATCCAGGGCCTAATTTCAGAAGATTTCTAGAAAACCAATTATCTCCACCCCTTCAATCTTGGATGCTTCATCTATTACCTCTGAGGGAAGAGCTTGACAGAAATATCATGGCAGAGAGACGCTAATGTTCCTTAAAATAAAAGGCGTCACGCTGTTGGCTGATGGAGATGAAGCCTCGCACATCTTTAATGGCGCTCGACTGCTGTGACAGGAAGCGGCTGCAGCAGTGGCAGTGGTGTGTGAGGCGTGGACAGAATCTTACCTGAGAGGGTAAATGCTTCCTGCCTGCTTATACACACACTTCCTGTTTCTGTCTTTGCCTCAATCTAAGTGTGTGTGTGTCATTCAGCTTTCCAGCTGGGGCATTTTGCGAAATGCCAGTGAGCATGGGCCGCTTGCTTGACTAGGCGCAGTTGCAGAGACAAACACACACACACTGAGTTAGGGTGTTCTTGGGGGTGGACGATTCAGACATAAACACACACACACACACAAACACAGAGTATCATATAAGATATGGACATGTGCATCATTGATTATTGGGTCAGTCAGTCAATAAAAAATTGCCCTATCGCTCTGCCCTTCTTTGATATGAGTGTGTGTTTAATTTTAACTGTGTAGGTTTTAACACTTTTCTAAATACATTCAAGCCTTTTATACATAAGAATGTGTGTGTGTGGTGTGTGTGCTTGTGTGTGTATTCATTGACAGGGTAAAGACTTAATTACCTCAGCGGAGGATGGCCTGAGAGATGGAGGCTGCTGCCCACTGTGCCATCAGCACACACAGAGCAGAGGGCACAGCCCTCTCAGTGCCATGCCACAGGTGTTCCCGTCTCACACACACACACACACACACTGTAAATGTTACATGTAAACACAATTCAATTAAAAAAAGGAAAAAGAAATAGAAAGAAATAGATAGAATAATAGAGGGAATCAGACAGAGAGACAGCGAGCGAGGGGAAGAGAAAGAGAGAGAAGGACACAGGAATATGAAAGACAGGATGTCCCTCTTTTGCATCTCACCATGCTGTTCTATATGAGAAACAGCAATAAGTGTGTGTGTGTGTGTGTGTGTGTGTGTGTGTTTGTGTGTGTGTGTGTGTTTAACACACTTAAATGTGTCATTTGTGTTAAATGCTAGTTGAAATTAATTTTAAAATTAAAATGATCAGTTTAAACTGTAAAAACGTAGCAAAAAAAATCCACATTTGGAATTTTCTGGAATTTTAATTAGTCATTTGAGCTCATAAACCATCGATTTGCTGCAGCCACAGCGACCTGCACACACCCAAAATTACAACTTTCCAGAAGGACGTAATTCCAACTAAATAAATAGCACAACGTAGTGTTAGTGTTATAGACTGAAATTGCTGGAAAAAAAACAATTTTACTTTAAAACAAGGTTAAAATATTTTTTTCCATATTTTGTTTCAAGCTGCATCACAAGACCATTACTAATTTTCCTATAACAGCACATCCTATAGTGATTTATTCCTTAAACAATACATTACTATGGATATTATAAAGCGTCTTTAGGCCGCTGTAAATAATTTAACTCTTACAAGATAAATCATTGTATATTTTTAAACAATAATTTAATCTCAAACATCAACAACATTCTCATTTATGGGATCACTGATGTATCAAATAAAAACTCCTCAGACAGACAGGCTGTGTAAAACGCAAGTGCATTAATAAGCGCATTATTTACAGTCAACAACGCCAAGCAGAGCATAAAAACCCCAAAAACATCAACGAGCGCAGCCGTGTCACAGCTCATCTAATGAGTCCTGCAATTCATGAGTCCTGCAGTGGACGTAACTTCACATTAAGTTACACAGCCACTGAACACAGCAGAACCACACTGAGCATCTGGGTCCGTGACGATACCCCAGTGTGGGTCTATGTACGGAGCGCGGCCTTGTAACGAATCATAAAGCGCCGAATGCACCAGTTCTGAGGGAATCACGTTGTGTGTGTGTGTGAGTGTGTGAGTGTGTCTCTGAGGTGTTTCTCTTTCAACATTACAGTGGACTCTAAACGCCATAAACACATGGTGTGTTATCAGGATTATCATGCCTCGATTCAAGACAATTTTACTCATTATTATAATAATATTATTTTATATAGGTAGTTTTTATCCAAGAAATTGGTGTAGATATTGTAAAAAAATTGTTTCTAATTATTATAAATGCAGATCAATTTAAAACAACATTACACACACTACAGTGTGAAAGAGATGTAAAGAATGAAAGCTAGTGACAAGTATATAATTTTTATATAGTTGTCATATAAAAAATTGGTGTAGATATTGTAAAAAAATTGTTTCTAATTATAATAAATGCAGATCAGTTTAAAACAACAATACAGCATGAAAGAGAGCTAAACTGTGACCAGTTTATTGTGAAAAGACAACATTTTATTACTGAATTAACACCTTTAATAAATGATCAAAAAAAATGTGAGTTCACCACTAAACTGCCACTGCTGGGCGCCTGAAAAAAGCCCTTAACCCTCAACTGCTCAGTTGGATTAAAATGAGATAATATACAGTAAGGTGTTCTGGAGTGCCTGCTTAGCCCCACAAAATCAGATTTTGTACTTTGCTTTTCAGTTTTCCCTTTTTTACATAAAAATATTTTACATTGAAAGTTTTCTTTTCAAAAAGTAAGCTAGAAAAAAAGAAAGAAAAGTCAAGTTCCTCTGCTTGACACTGGTTCACTTAATGCTACTTAGACTTTTTTTTTTAACTAAAGCACCCAAGATCTTAACTCATCTTAACACCGAGAGGGTGATTATCATGAAGAGGAAGACTCCAGCCTCAGAGAAGAGCCGCTGAAGAGGAATGATTGTTCAGTCAGATATGTGAGAGCGTAAAGTGGATAATCAGTGACCTGGGATATCTGTTAGATATCAGAGTCTAACACAAACATACGCTATAACAGTATCAAGTTGCTGAAAATTCCTGATCGTTGCGCTTCAAAGCACGTTGTCCGTCATGGCCTAGCTAACAAACCGTGCTGTAAATGTGACTTAACGCAAGCTGAACTCAACGTTAGGTTGGTGATAATCCATGCGATATGCGATATTGGGCAGGAAAGTGTGAAAATCCAGACGAGGGCGGACAGTGTCACTTCAGGTGTGGATCTGTGACCGGTTCAGCAAACACCCACGGTGAATCCTGACAGACCAAATGAACCGGAATTCACCTGAAACCAAAAAACAATGGCATCAACATCAGTGTTATTTGTCCCCAAAATACAGATGTGCTCCATAACAGCGTACTGAAGAGAAGACATTTATACAAACGGATTAGAACGTTCTGTTACAGTGCTGTTTCAGGGTGTGGCATGGTGGTGCTGGGAATAGAACCGAGATCTTCCAATTAGCAGTCTAACACCTTAACCACTGTGCAACCATTTCCACCTATTAACACTGTTTTTTGGAAGTTTTTGGAACAATATTTTTTAACATTTAAAAAACATTTTTGACCAGTTTTAAAACTGTATTATCAGCATCTTAAAAATACCTATCATTGAATGGATGTTTAAAAGATAATGGATAATTGTTCTACTGATGATCTGCTACACTAGATAAAAAAATGTGGTTTGTCTTTTTTTTACTTGCAAATACAGAAATACAGTTTAAAAACCCAGAAGCGGAAAGTGCAGGTATAACAACATATAATTTAAATTAGCATAATTTCCTTTTTTTTAAATGCCATTACACACCCAAATACTCAGAGAGTTATTTCAGATGAGACAAATCCGGTTGAACGTTGAGCCTGATTTGAAGAATCTTTTCAGTATCAGATTCGGATTAGTGACAATTGCAGAATGAAGGAGAGTCAGGAGATATATGCTAACGCTAATGTTATTGGATGGAACAAATCTCAGTCAGAAGAAGGCATTTATGAAAATGAGATAAACTTAAAGATTCAGAAGAAGAAAAGCACTGAAGAGCCTGCAAACCCAGGTACACATCACACACACACACACACATAGTCTAATTAATTCTACTTACAAATCTCTAAAATATGTTTATTACTCACTTCTGATCACAAAACAGGTTAGCGGTTTCTATTGTGTGTAAACAAAGATGAACTGGAAACGTTTTGTTTTTTTAAGCTTATGTTGATATAAAATTTTTACAATTTAGATTTGAATTCAACACCTTTGTTTATTTGTTAGTTTATAATAATGTTGGTTGAATGTTTATTCTTTTTTATTTTCAGGATTACATACACACATATATATGGTATTGTTATATTATAGAATTATATTTTTAAATAATAGTATTATTTTATGAAAAAAAGCTAACTGCTGTCAAAGGGATTTCCCAAAAATAACTTTCAAAATATTTGTAATAATGAAAAACATCTATACATAAATCAGAGGCGACAGTGCATTTAGTACCTGGGCCTTCAGTGGGACTTACCGGACTGATACACCACTTAATTCCACCACTATCACATCGCAATTTTGCAAACCATCAATACTATACAAAAACGCAATATAACATGGCATTACAGACAGAAAGGCATTTTATATATTGAGTATGAAAACCATTTTAACACAACTGCTAACCTCTACACTACCTGTTGGTACCTGGGCCTTTAGTGGGGACGCAGTAAAACACGGCGTGGCATTACATAAAGAGTTAAAAGGCATTTTGCTTATTGAAGGGTGAATTTTTGTTTTTAAAATTTTAATTTTTATTAGGAAACTCCATCAGGACTCCTTTGTCAGCCACTGTGGGCGTAAAATTTCAAAATCAACTGTATAACTGTGAGCACACGTTTATTCTACACAACGTTTCATATTCATCAAACACAAAACTAAATAAACTTAACAGCAAACTGGGATGTCCTGCATTTATACAACATCCAAACAAAATCAAAACAGGATTGGAATTGATTTTATTTCTACCTAAATAATGTATCTACATACAAATAAAATGTATGTACAAAAATAAAGACAGAGTTAATGTTAGAAAAAACATCTGAGTGTGTTTGAGGTTTCATTGTAAATGACAATTGATGTGATGGTAATGTTCATCACAGGACTGAGAAAAACTTTACTTTAATTGAACCTTTTTTCTATAATCGGAACAGAAAGAGGAGATGTGATGAGAAAAAAAAGTAGTTTGAAATTTAGGGTTTTTGCTTTTGTCAATCAAATCAGAAGTAACTGGTAACTAACTACTTGAGAAGTTTTTTTTATCAGATACTTTTCAACTTTTACTTGAGTAACTATTTACTTGTACTTTTAGTTGAGTACAGATTTTGGATACTCAATTCACCTCTATACATGGTATTATTATATTATAGAATTATATTTTTGAATAAAAATAGTATTATTTTAAGATAAAAAACTTCCCAAAGTAACTTTTTTATAACAATAAACAACACCACAAACACTACCAAAAATAACAAAAGAAGAAGCACTCATAAGTGATAGAGGGGGAAGTAGAGGGAAATGAGGAAGACATAAATGTCATACAGGGAAAAAGCGTTTAAAAAAGTTTTCCCTACAAGTGGTCTGTGCGGTTATTTGCGGCCGATATTGTGGTCTATAACTCCTCTCTGAACTTCCTGCTGCTGGGTATCTTGCCTTCTCAATGGCTGTAAGTTATTGTCGGGGTATTTTTTTAAAATTCGAAATCATCTCGGTTACGTATGGTAACCCTCGTTCCCTGATCGAGGGAACGGAGACATTGTATCGGGTGACGACACTAGGGGTCACATTTTGGGAGCCTGAAATAACTCTGATCTTCCGGTATAAACAAACCGGCTGCGATACTGCTCATCGTTTTGTCCTGAGGAGCTAAATGCCTCTACTCCCCAGAGGCAGTCCTGCGCAGTGGCATGAGGGACACAACGTCTCTGTGACCTCCATCAGGGAACGAAGGTTACCATACGTAACCGAGACGTTCCCTTTCTGTCGCTTACTCCGACGCTGTGTCGAGTGACGACACTAGGGGTCCCTATCCAACATGCCACTGCTGCCGGACTGCGTCAGGGGCCTACTGAAGGTAAGTGCCGGCATGAACCAGCATGTCGAAGCCCAGCCTTACTCAACCTTATGATCTACCAGCAACCTAGAAGCTTCATCCCTCTCCCACAAGGCGGCGGGCTAATGTAGGCAAAATCTACAGCGTTAGCCTTTTCATTACACTTACCTTATATGTGCACGTTGGAACCCACGTGCTGGGACCAGGCCCTTTCCCAAGGGGGCAGGGGCCCTATGGAGATCACATCCCACCAGCTAGGGGGGTAGTAAGTAAAGAGTCGCCCAATGACTGACAAAAGGCAGTACTACCTAGGGAAGGCCCCGGGGTGGGCTCCACACCAGGGGGAGACGACCAGACCCAGGGACCCAAGACCTAGAATGCTTCCAGAGAGAGAGGAACACTGTACCAGAAACAACTTACCTCAGTGAAAAACACACATGGGGCTGCCAGAGGAGCCACTGCATGCGCAACTAAACCTAGCGAGGGTTCCGAGGGAACCACCTGGCTCTGGTTTTCCCTGGCTAGTCCCTCCGCTGGACTGGCTGGGGGGCAGTTTGATAAAAGGATGAGGGGAAGTCCTGGGTCAGGAACAGACCCATGCAGGACCCAAGTGGCACAATCCTTAGGGGAGGGGCGCCAGTGTCAAGCACTTCGCCCTACCCGTCCCGAGAGTCTAGGGCACCGCACAAGACTCTAGAAGATGCGGGTTCCATCCGTAGGTTGTAGAACCTAGTGGATGTGTTGGGAGAAGCCCAACCTGCAGCTCTACATATGTCTGCTAGTGAAGCCCCATTCGCCAGGGCTGATGTGGTGCCAAACCCCCTGGTGGAGTGAGCCTTCACCCTCAGGGGGCAGGGTAGACCCCTGGTCTGGTAGGCCTCAAGAATCGCCTCACTATCCAGTGGGAGATCCTTTGTTTGGAGACAGCATCCCCTTTCTGCCTTCCTCCGTAGCAGATGAAGAGCTGTGTCTAAAACTCTGTGTGCGGTCCAGGTATGCCCACAGGGCCTGTACCGGACACAACAAAGGCAGGTCGGGATTCCCCTCGCTGTGCTCGCTGTGAAGACGCGCATTCGGCTCAGAAAAACAGAACGATGAGCAGTATCGTAGTTGTATCGCATATTGTTTATGAAAGTACGGGGCATTACCGGCTATGCAAATTCTGCTCGTCCAATTTTATTAGCCTTTTTAAAATAGATCAGAGGTATTTTGGGCTCCCAAAATGTGACCCCTAGTGTCGCCACTTGACACAACGTCGGAGTGAGCGACAGAAAGGGAACAAATATTTATCATGCTAAATATTTCACTGGTCTTGGCGACGTGTCAGCGATTCTCTTAGATCGTCCCTTTAATAATTTACACTGCATGATTCTCACTGGTGTGAACAAGCATGGGTTTGCCTCCAATTTCAGGCAACTGTCTGAGAGTTTGCAAAACCCGTTGGAAAGTGAAAATCTAGACTAAAATCATGCAGTGAAAACTCAGCATAAGTTTTTCTCTGGATAAAGTCACCTGCCAAACCAAAACAATTTTAAATGTCAAAACATCTTGGCTAATGTTCTTAATGTTATCCGTTATCTTCTGTAGGACTCAACACCAGATGGAATAGATGTTACATACTGACTGGAGTGTGTGTGCTGCTGCTGTGTGTTTTTCTGCTGGCTGCCGTCATAGTGCTGTGGGTCAATTACAACAACCTGAACATTAAAAACAACCAGCTTCTGTCCAGTAACAACAACCTGACTGTAGAGAGAGACCATCTCCAGACCAGTTACAACAAGCTGACTTTAGAAAGAGACCAGCTCCAGGCCAGTAACAACAAGCTGACTGTAGAGAGAGACCAGCTCCAGGCCAGTAACAACAAGCTGACTGTAGAAAGAGACCAGCTCCAGGCCATTAACAACAAGCTGACTGTAGAGAGAGACCAGCTCCAGGCCATTAACAACAAGCTGACTGTAGAGAGAGACCAGCTCCAGGCCAGTTACAACAAGCTGACTGTAGAGAGAGACCAGCTCCAGGCCATTAACAACAAGCTGACTGTACAGAGAGACCAGCTCCAGGCCAGTAACACCAAGCTGACTGTAGAGTCAAGAGACAGCTCCAGCCATTAACAACAAGCTGACTGTAGAGAGAGACCAGCTCCAGGCCATTAACAACAAGCTGACTGTAGAGAGAGACCAGCTCCAGGCCATTAACAACCAGCTGACTGTAGAGAGAGACCAGCTCCTGGCCATTAACAACAAGCTGACTGTACAGAGAGACCAGCTCCTGGCCAGTAACAACAAGCTGAATTTAGAGAGAGACCAGCTCCAGGCCATTAACAACGATCTGAATTTAGAGATAAACAAGCTGCTTCAGGAGAAAACTGTAGTGAATTAAAATATGACTCAAGCATTTACAGGCTTACTAATGCAATGATGACCTGGGATGAGAGCAAACTACGAAATCTGCGAAAATAGCTAAACTGTAATTTACCCATAATAAAGTTGGTCTAAAGGCCTGGATAAATAATAACAGACATTCTGACTCTCTCTGTGATTTAGGTTACCTTATAACTGGTATGATTATCCCTGTAAGGCCGCTCTAGCTGGGTTATTTGAACTAAAACTATTATATTAAAAGTTAAAAGCTGAGGTTCTTTGTTTCAACGATATTGATACTTTTTATTATTATTTAAACTCCTGAATTCAGAAACTGTAAAGAAAAAAAATAGCAGATATGAATGCTAAATATTTTATGAGAAATTTTCATTGCTCAGTATGGAAGTAATTCCTGTTTTTCTTTTGACCTTTTTTTTCTTTCCATCCTGTCTACTTTAATTTCATTGTGGGTGAACATGAAAACGCAATAAAAAATAAATGGTGTCTATTCAGGCTGCACATATATCGAAATAATCAAATAATGCAATAAGCAAAATAATGCAATTGTTTTTGCGAAGCATAAATAACCATGATATGCATATTTGCATTGTTTGCAAATTGCGATTTAAGCGATAAATAAGCGATTTATGGTCAAATAATAATGTAATTCGGTCAAATTTCGGTCGATGCAAAAGTAAAATATCTGGCACACGAATAATAATTGGGAAATGCGTGCACGCTCAGCTCAGCTGTGAAGCTTTCATAGCAAGCTAATCTTAATAAGCCAGAGGAACCCGCAGCTGCTGCTGTCAATGATTTACTGTTAAATTAAAGAATATTGCATCTTGAATATCTTATTACATAGCATGTTATTGCATTTATCTTCAATATTATGCAACCTTAGTCTCCACTCACTTTGTGGCTGTGTATCAGTGTATAATATGTGAACAAACTGAAAAGTGCAAAGGAACCAGAACCTGTGCAAAGGATCCAGACCCTGGGGATCCCCGGTTGTTGAGATTTAGGCAACTACCTCCCTCCATGATATTTAAATGATCTTCCTGTGAGACAGAGATGTTAAATACCTACACCAAACAGGGAAACAGGAAGATACAAGATTTAAGGCTTCAAAAAGTGGATTTTAAAGACAGACTGTTAAGTGTCCAAGGCTTCGTCTTCTGTGTTTGTGAGTTGATTAAAACAGCTTCTTTCAAAAATATTAGATAAGAATAGGAGGGCGAGAGGAAGGGGAAACCGGCCAATGGAGCATATGCAACAAGCTGCAGGCTTTCAGCACAGCTAGCTCTTCCTATCTCAAGAGCTAGTCGGCTTTTAGCACCAACCTCAGCTAGCTCTCGAGAGAGCCAACCATGCTCTAAACCCAACAAGCCAAACCTTAAGCAGGAGCAGGGCCAGCTACTGATTTACAGTCTGAGTTGTTATTTAACAAAAAACATTGCTGGAATCTCACAGTGTACAAACAGCTTAACTACCAATCGGCCATTAAGTATTTTCCAGATTGTAAATTCTTTATTTTTCATATTATGCACAGCGAAACCATCTGGCATATATATAATAAAGGACTGTTTTAAATGAAACAAATTTAGATGAAAGTTATAACAGTGGGATTGTGGGTAGTTGAAGAAACTCTTTGGAACGCTTTCTGATTAGAAAACACTTGCAGATTTTCACATCAAACTATTGATAAAGAAGTCTTATAGATTGGCCACCATTTTTAAAGATGTATACCTGTTCCTATATCAACTTTATTTCAAGTAACTTTGTTACAGTAACAGTTTCATTGAATCAAATCTCCAGTACTGAAAATACCACCGGAGCTGTAAGTAAATAAAAAAAGATGTATAATAACCCACCTATTTGTGAAGCGTCTTTATCTTGAGATGAGTCTTATCTAATTACACGTTATAAGAATGCTGCAGTTTCGACAGCGCCCCGCTGTCGGCTTAGAGTAGGGACCTGCCCGCTTATGATGGTGTCAGGTGTCTTCCTGAAACGCACCTATCTAATTAATACATAACGTGTGCAAAGACATATCATCACTGGCAAGAAGAAGTTTCACTCTTCTGCAAGCTGTAATTATTATCTGAGCTATTTAAATGCATTTATTATTGTCATCATATGCAGGAGAGTCTGTGATGCTTCGCCCGCATTTGCAGCTTAACGATAAAGTACATTTTCTGTACTTTTTTGAAACAAATTAAAAGAACCAATCGCATGCGAATAATACTAATATACTCAGACATTCAACTTTTTTAAAAGAGTATAACAACAAAGGCAAAATAAAGGGAATTTCTTTAGTTGTTTTAATTAGTAAAGTTATTTCGTCAATAATGTTTTACTGAGTTATGTAATGTTATATTAGTATACATGTATATTATATATATATAAAAAAATACATTATTATAATAAATTGTAAATATAACAAATGTTTAACTTAATTGTAACGCCTACTAATCAGGAGGTTGTGAGTTCTAATCCCAGGATATATAAAATTAAACATAATTATAAAATAATTAAAATAAAATAAAATAATTATTTGATCCCCTGCAGATTTGATAACGTTGCCCACTAACAAATAAAAGGTCTATAGTTTTGGGTTTATTTTAAAGGATAGAGACAGAATATCAACAAAAAAAAATCACATTCTATAATGTAGTTGCATTTCAGTGAGTGAAATAAGTATTTGCTTTCCAAGCAAAACATGACTTGGCCTGATACCATATATATATATATATATAAATATATTATATATATATATATATATCTATATATATATATATATATCAAAAAAATAAAGGGAACACTTCAACAACACAATGTAACTCCAAGTCAATCACACTTCTGTGAAATCAAACTGCCCACTTAGGAAGCAACACTTATTGACAATTAATTTCACATGCTGTTGTGCAAATGGAATAGACAACAGGTGGAAATTATAGGCAATTAGCAAGACACCCCCAATAAAGGAGTGGTTCTGCAGGTGGTGACCACAGACCACTTCTCAGTTCCTATGCTTTCTGGCTGATGTTTTGGTCACTTTTGAATGCTGGCGGTGCTTTCACTCTAGTGGTAGCATGAGACGGAGTCTACAACCCACACAAGTGGCTCAGGTAGTGCAGCTCATCCAGGATGGCACATCAATGCGAGCTGTGGCAAGAAGGTTTGCTGTGTCTGTCAGCATAGTGTCCAGAGCATGGAGACGCTACCAGGAGACAGGCCAGTACATCAGGAGACGTGGAGCAGGCCGTAGAAGGGCAACAACCCAGCAGCAGGACCGCTACCTCCGCCTTCGTGCAAGGAGGAACAGGAGGAGCACTGCCAGAGCCCTGCAAAATGACCTCCAGCAGGCCACAAATGTGCATGTGTCTGCTCGAACGGTCAGAAACAGACTCCATGAGGGTGGTATGAGGGCCTGATGTCCACAGGTGGGGGTTGTGCCTACAGCCCAACACAGTGCAGGACGTTTGGCATTTGCCAGAGAACACCAAGATTGGCAAATTTGCCACTGGTGTCCTGTGCTCTTCACAGATGAAAGCAGGTTCACACTGAGCACATGTGACAGACGTGACAGAGTCTGGAGACGTCGTGGAGAAGAATCTGCTGCCTGCAACATCCTCCAGCATGACCGGTTTGGCAGTGAGTCAGTAATGGTGTGGGGTGGCATTTCTTCAGAGGGCTGCACAGCCCTCCATGTGCTCGCCAGCGGTAGCCTGACTGCCATTAGGTACCGAGATGAGATCCTCAGACCCCTTGTGAGACCATATGCCGGTGCGGTTGCCCCTGGGTTCCTCCTAATGCAAGACAATGCTAGACCTCATGTGGCTGAAGTGTGTCAGCAGTTCCTGCAAGACGAAGGCATTGATGCTATGGACTGGCCCGTCCGTTCCCCAGACCTGAATCCAATTGAGCACATCTGGAACATCATGTCTCGCTCCACCCACCAACACCACGTTGCACCACAGACTGTCCAGGAGTTGGCGGATGCTTTAGTCCAGGTCTGGGAGGAGATCCCTCAGGAGACCATCCGCCACCTCATCAGGAGCATGCCCAGGCGTTGTAGGGAGGTCATACAGGCACGTGGAGGCCACACACTACTGAGCCTCATTTTGACTTGTTTTAAGGACATTACATCAAAGTTGGATCAGCCTGTAGTGTGTTTTTTCAACTTCAATTTTGAGTGTGACTCCAAATCCAGACCTCCATGGGTTAATAAATTTGATTTTCATTGATAATTTTTGTGTGATTTTGTTGTCAGCACATTCAACTATGTAAAGAACAACAAAGTATTTAATAAGAATATTTCATTCATTCAGATCTAGGATGTTATTTTACTGTTCCCTTTATTTTTTTGAGCAGTGTATATAAAACTATGTTAATAAGGTGCAGGATAACAGCCAGAATGTAAACGATTTACGTTAATGTTGATTAAAGAAGCTGATTGTAAACCTAGACAGATCTTGGAGCGACCAATTAAAAAACTCAATAATTGCTATAAACGCTAGGCTCGCGATGGTGACTAAACTGGTTAAAATGCAGAAGAAAGTTTGTGAATTGCTTATTCAATCCTTGGTTACAAATCACTGCCACTGGGGACCCCTATCCAAAAACGCTGGAGATGATCGAGCACAAAAATGTGATTAATGAAGTCTACAATAAACTCAGCTTTGCAAATGGCTAATCGGATTAACTTTAAGCTTCATCTTGTTGGTATAAGGTATAAGGGATATCATCTCTCAGGCTTTGTGTGTTGCCAGATGTTAGGTGGATAACCCTCAGAAGGTGCTCAGTTGTAGGTGGGTAGAGACTGTAGGTGTTAAATTAACACTGATGCTGTTACTGTGAACTTGATGATCACTGCAGCGGGAAGCATAGGGGCTTTGTTAACCTGGGTTAGTGAGCGTAGGGAGTAGGTTTTCTCTGGAGGATGGGCTAATCCTAAATTAAAACCTTTCCTAGTGTGCACAGCGAAAGAGAGAGAGAGAGAGAGAGAGAGAGAGAGAGAGAGAGAGAGAGAGAGAGAGAGAAAGAAAGAGACTCTAAGTTAAAAATTATTTGTGCAGAGACTTTTTTCAGTGCCGGTCATATAGTTGTTCATTTTTTTAATGTGGGCGAGTTGATCTGTAACCGGTGGGTAATAACATGTTACATTTACTTGAGTTGCTTTTTGGGAAAAATCTACTTTTAAGTTAATTTTTAATTATAGAAATTTACTTTTACTTCGCTACATTTGATGGTGTTCCTCCGATACCAGTAAATGATTGAAAAGTAAGAAGAAGTGAGTATAACAGTGGAGACAGCTAGGCCACCCATGGACTTTTTATCATTTACATTTATGGAATTTGGCAGACACCCTTTATCCAGAGCAACTTACATTTATCTCTTTTATACAAGTGAGAAATTGGGGGTTACAGCCCTTGCTCAAGGGCCCAGCAGTGGCAACTTGGTAGTTAGCAGTCCAACACCTTAACCACTGCGCTACCGCTTTCCCCAATCAATCGATACTTAATAATGTAATGTCCTCTATGTGGCCAAAACAAGTGATCATATCAGTTTACAGGGATTCCAGCTACAACCTGAGAAACATCTTACAGTAATTTTTATGATAATGACTATTTGATGATGGTTCTGTAACTATGGACACTTTAATCTCACTGTAAGTTACTATAAAAATTTCACACAGTCACTTCACTTCACTTTTTCGTTTTTTTATGTGTATTTTATGTAGTCGATCGTTAGTATACTTTTTTAGATTGACGATTTTCACTTAATGTAATCAGATCCAAAGTAACTAATAATTCACTATTTGAGTAATCTTATCATTTCAGACTTTATAACTTTCTTACTTGAAACACTTTAAACATTAATACTTTTACTGTTACTTGAGTCATTGTTTTTATAATGGAACATGGAACTAGATGATGTATAAATAGGAAACTGTTTGGTTCTGCGTTGTGATTGGTCGGGGCTTTCTACACCTCTTCCTCAAACATCTCAACACAGGGTCCACCTTACACTGCATTTCTCAAATCATAAATTGTACAAAAATATGAAAAATACTTGTATACTGCAGTCTTTACCAAATTGTGATGTTTGGGTGGGCTCAGCCCATTCCTGCCCGTGCCTAGAACCGATCCTGGTCATCATAACACAATTATAATAATACACATGTTATTTAAGTCACTTTTTTAATTATTAGCTTAAAAGCAGCCATGTTTTTTTTTTTATTTTAAACAGCATTAGTTGGATTAGCATGCTAATATAGCTCAGTAAGGTAAGCGTAGCTAATATTGCATTCTCTGCAATCGAATCAAGCGATAAGAACACAAAATGGCACCACAAAACGGAATTAAGGATGATGTCTTTAAACCTGACGTTGTCTGTGTTTGTTAGGTTTAATTGTGTTGTTTGTGCTCATTTCAGTTACACAATACCTTTAATTATTCCTTTTACAGACATTGAAAGGACGGCTGAAAAAAACACATCTTAAAATGTGCGTACATTTTTACCCTTGATTTAATGTTTCCCTTTGCTGTCAGTTATAAAAAAATAATTAAATAAATAAAATAAGTGACTTACAGCAAAATTACTCTAATTAGCAAGAGTGAGACATTGACGTGCTTAGATAATAGCTTAATTTAATTAAAAACAACATTTCTCTGCTCATAGACAACATATTAGCGGATTAAAGGGACATCGAACCTCTGTTCACAGTTAGCTCAGCTTTCTCTTCTCCTATTTACATCTCAGTTATTTTCCAAAGCAACTTACGTTCCCCTAAATCGGTCTGCATTTATAAATATAATAGTTAAAAAACTCTGCAACTGCACAGTGGTTTTCATTCCTAGCACCACTAAGTTGCCACTGTTGGGCCCCTGAGCAAGGCCCCTTAACTCGTAATTGCTCAGTTGTATAAAAGAGATAAATGTAAGTCGCTCTGAATAAAAATAGTTCAGGTTCATATCTTACAGGGTGTCTACAGAGTTTAATAAACTAAATGTAGGGCTTTTTAAGTTCTTTTTAATACCAACCTTTAAGACCACCAAACCTGCAATAAAAATACACCTACATCAATACAGATATCTTCTCTTCTCTTCTCTTCTCTTCTCTTCTCTTCTCTTCTCTTCTCTTCTCTTCTCTTCTCTTCTCTTCTCTTCTCTTCTCTTCTCTTCTTCATGCATTCCGCCACATTGTATACATTTACGGCTTTAACCACCACAAAACGTGCATTTATCCATAGCAGCTACCTGTAGTTTGACCTAATCAGTTTTGTCTGGTGATGCAGAACTAACTACTGTGGGGAAAAAACATCTTCTTTAGAACTTTTTAAGAACCTTTTTAACCACCCTGTGTTAAGAGGTACGCATGTTCTCCCTTTGGCTTTTTTTCAGATGTCCTTTTTCTCTGGTTTTCAAAATCAGGAGGAGTTTTATTGATAAGTCTGCTCACACACACAAGGAATTAGTTTTGTTAACATGAGCATCTAGATACATACAGATAGAATCGTCATATATTGTGTGTAACCTGTTATACATGTAGAATGTCTAGCCGGAAAAGCTTGACCTAATCCTCTTTATTTTTCTTGCAGTAGGCTTTTACCCTTTAACCCCAGGAACTACGTTAAAGGTCAGGGGCTATGGCCTTGTTTTCTAAATGGAAACCGTCAAATCCATTCATCAGAGCAAGTTCTAAAGAGCAATGACGTTAATTGATGTTAAATCAGTGAGACTGATTAATATTGACTCTTCAGTGATGCTACCAGTGTTTTGAGTAATATGACTCACATCGCTGTATACGATGTATATATAAGGTTGACATGTTTAAAAGTAGTTTCTGATTCCAAACTCTGTAAATGTATTGCATTGCATGGCTCAAGTGTAGCTATTATTAATCAATCATGATGAATATCCAGGAATTGAACAAACATTAGGTTAAAAAAGAAAAAAAATTAGAGTTATGAAGAAGTGTGTGAGATAAATGTAGGTGTAAGGAAGGTGGATTATTTAAATGTTCCTGCCATTTTTCAACAAAGACATCAAATCAGAAGTGGCTAATAGCCGGGAGCACGGGATTCAGAGAGACAATCACACACACACACACACACACACACACACACACACACCTAGAGGACATACGCCAATCGCTTCTGCATGGCTGAGCAGTATGACCTGCGGTTGTGGGCCAAAGCCGTTCCCTCGCTAGGGAACATTAACCCGGATTTCCAGAGGCCCCAGACTCAACCTCAGGCCCTTTAAGAAAAGAAGTGCACTTTCCTCACAACAATCTGTCATTCAGACAAACTGCTAAAACAGCAGAGCGTTTGGTGTCAGATAGCATTAGATCAAAAATAGAATAGAGTCTGTAAAAAAACTGGTTTATTTAAGTGGGGAGAAATTATTTTATTCTCAGCTTGCATCATGAAATATGCAATATAATTGTATAATGTTAAACTAATTTACAATTAATCCAATTTTAAGAAAGATTACAATCATTTATTGGAAGAATTGATTCATTTGCTGTTCCAGCATGACAATACTCCTGCGCACAAAACCCCTGATTTCCATGAAGACAGCCTGCGTTCTGATTGGAGTGGAAGAACTCTCATTTCAAAGTGTCTTGACTCTGACTGAATCCCAATAAACACCTTTCAGATGAACTGGAACACCGACTGAACCTAAGACCTCCTCACCTCAACATTAACGTCTGATCTCAGTAATAATATTGTGAATGCAAATCCTCACAGTCGCATGACACAATCTAGAGGAAAACTATTCCAGAAGTGGGAAGGTGTTTATAGAAGTGTAGAATGTTTAAAAACACATATGGATGTGATGATCAGGTGTCCCAATACTTTTGTTTATATAGTGTATAGATCCCAAGATATAATTTGTTTTGCATTCATTTTTCCTCAATTGAATATTTGTTTGCTTTGACGCTTACATTAGAAATAATCTCAGCATTTTAGGAAGCAGTCCAGGTGTTCATGAAAGATCTGCCTGAGCGATACATTCATTCCAGTCAATAAGCAAATCTTCATTAATCCTTCTGGAATACTGCTCATCCCTGAGGAGGTCTATCACCACAAATAAACACCACCCCCACACACAAACACACACACACCGACACTTGAAAATTATACACAATATAATACATGACTGCACAAATGGATGTTTTGCGGTGTGCCTTAATTCTAAAAATGCACTCCTTTCTATTTGCGTTTTTTTGTCAAATAACGTCGTCTGATTGGACGAAGGAGACTTGAATAAATACATTTGGTATGCAATTTGCCCAAATCTTTCCTTTTTTAAAATAAATATGAGGCATGCAAGGGCAGATGATGAGGATGTGCAGGAGGAGAAGAAGCAGGTCACGGCGACAATGACAGGACCTCGAGGCCCCCCGGGCCCCCTGCTGATCTCCCATCTGCAGTCATTACAGAGACTAGTCAGACATGAAGAGGAAAAAACCTCACTCGCTGCTCTTACTGTCACACGGCCATCACAGAGGACAGCAGAGATTGAGTGAGGGAGAGAGAAAGAGACAGAGAAAGAGACAGAGAAAGAGAGAGAGAAAGAGAGAGAGAGAGAGAGAGAGAGAGAGAGATGTCATGCAGTGATTCAAATGCCCTGCCCCAAACAATTTGCTGTTAGTGAGAGGCAATACAAAAAAAGTGATAGAGGAAACTGAATTGAAGAGAAAATAATTATATATGGTACTTTTTTTAAAAGTACCGGCTATAAAAGAGAGAGAGTGCGAGACAGAGATAGAGTAATGATTTAAAGATGCTGCATCTCTAACCTTAACCCTGTAATAAAGATAAAAACAAAGAATGAATAGGAAAAGAGACAGATATAAATTGACATAAAATGTCTATAGGCAGATAATAGAGAAAAAAGAGAGGAAAGAGTGAGGGATTGACAGCTAGAGAAGGGAAAACAAAGAGGGAAAAATAGACAAAGGGAAAATTTTCAGGGAAAAACAGACAGAGGACAAAGAGAGAAACAGAGAAAGAAGTAAAAAAATATTTTTTGAAAATGACAACGGCTAGAAGGAGAGCGAAACCTGCATTAAAAACACTTCTGGGTTGTGCAGCACTGCATTGCATATATTATCAGTTCATATTTGGGTCGTTATTCTTATATTTGGGTCACGCCTCCCAGTATGGGAACCACTACTTTGAACCATCAACCAAAAACTGCTTTAAATCAAGCCGCCACCTCATCACTGATTATTTTCTTATATCCACATGCCACTGATTGTTTATTCCTCGTTTTTATTGAATCATTTCTCAAGCTAACCCTGAATTTAAAAATAAAATACTTTTGTTTTATTTTTTATTAGTTATTACACGATTATTACATATTAATATTTTTGTCTTGTTTTAAGAAACTAATCCTAAAATGTTACAAAAAGAAATCCCCCATCCTACTCATCAAGAAATGGTCATGGTGGACACAGCCTGCTGCTGAGTTCACCTTTGATGGATTAACTCCAGATGCCAGCGAACACGACAACTTAAGCTGGGAATGAAATAGAGGTTCCGAAATCTCTCAGCAGGAGTCGCAATCAGGGCTCAGTCCACCCAGCGGAAAGCTCTACAGTGCATCTCCACCACCAGTAGGGGGCGAGAGAGGATAAGTAATAAGGCTTTGACCTTTCAAGTGTGAAAGCTCTGGAACTCTTGACACTCCAATAGTAGAATTACAGGGAGCAGGCAGGTCGAGCGTGAGAAGGGCCGAATAGCTGATCAATTTCAAACCACAATTGTGAGGAGCTTTTATTAGACCTTACGATTGCACACGTTTTCCAAATTCATTTTTCTTGAGCTGGATGAATACTGGACGCTGATATCGCTGCATGCACAAAAGATCCAGGAGAAAAAGCGACAAAGGAGTCAAATGAAAAGTTTGCCAGATGTGAAAATGTCATGGTCTCACCATGCAGTTCATTGTCCAGGAAGTCGAAGATTCTTAGCATTGAGAAGCTGCATTATAACTCGATTTTAGTTCTGCAATTTTACTCGGTGCGACATTTACCTCCAAACCTTAACTCTCTATTTACAACATGGACTGGATGTCTTGGTGTAATATTGTAACATGCATAGAAGAAATTTAATGAAATATAAAATACACAATTTTTCACTAACTATAAACTGGAATCACTTGATTAAATTGAATAAATTAGCCAAAACATGTTTGTTAGCATTAATGATTTTGCAGCAAATCTGTGACACCAAGTAACATGAAAAACAGAATACTATTTTATTAAGAAACATAGTGATATACTGATATAATCATAAACAAAACCTTAAACCAAGTGTAGTTAAAGGTAGTGTTTTGGGGAGGCCATCTTGGATAGCTGTAATTACTTTTTTGTTATCCCTTTATAAATAATAATAAGAAGAAAAAGAAGCAGAAGAAGAAGAAGAAGAAGAAGAAAAAGAAGAGGAAGCAGAAGAAAAATAGTGTTATTATTATTATTGATAATAATAATGTTTTATATTTAGGAAATTTGAAAATTAATTATTGAATAAAATAATATAGTCTGTATTTTTCAACACTAATATAAATCTAATTAATATTAAATTAATTAAACATACATTTAAAATAACTCATATACAATTGATCTGTAATCAAATTTTAAAAAACAGTCGAAAGATGAAAATTACATATTTGCAAATTTGCATGTTTATTTATATCTCCACAGATTTTTAAAAACGTATTATCGTGTTACAGTGTGGAAATAAACTGATCGAATGTGATTATTATGTGATTTAAGGTCCTAAATGTACACAAATTTACCATAAAATCATACATAACAAAACAAATTACTAAATTATATAAAACTGTTTCGACTGCATAAATATTTGCCCCCTCTGAACTTTTCTATGGTTTATTTAAAGAATATTAAAAGTTATTTATTATGAAAAATTATTAAATACATTTTTTAATTTCATTAATAAAATAAAATACTTCAAATTTTGGTCTAATTTGACCTACATTATGCAAATGTTTTATTAAATGGCTTTTCGAAATATAGAGACATCGTTTCCAACAAAATTGTGTGTAAAGCAGCAGCTGTGGGCAAAAACAGGGAGCACAACAAATATTCACTCTCATGGCCCTCATCAGGTCAGATAACAACGACACAGTGAGTGTCCTACCCTAGGAAAGCACCGGCTTTAATCAAGAGGTGAGAAGCAAATGAGGCCAGACGCAGCCCAGCTCCTGCTTTGCTCTGCTTCAGCCGAGAAGCCGAGGTCAGTGCTCACTTCACACCAGCACACACTTCTCATCACAGTGTGCCTGGCAGGAGTGGGGACGGCAGTGTGAGTGTGTGTGTGTGTGTGTGTTTAAGAGTGAACACAAATTGCTTACTGAGCTTATTGCTGAGCCAGGAGAACTTGATATCACAAGTTGTTCGAATGAATGACAAAGATTTTATTGAAATTTCTATGACTGAAAAAATACGAAATACGCAACAACCGTCATTTTACCTCAAACTAATTTGTGGAGAACAAAATTGAAGTAGGGTTAATTTTCTTGATTACATATGTTATGTATGGAAAACTGGAAATTTATGTATTTACAAAAAAAAATATCTATGAATTCGTTTTTAAAATTTACACTTTATATTGCGCATATTATTGCAACAGATTTTTATTTGCTAGTGTCTGTAAATGTAGTGTGTTTGATGGCTTACAGCCAAAAAAAACATAGTCTTTTCTTTTTGCAATTTTTACTGATTTAAGTGCCTGATTATACTAAGATAACCAGCCAGGCAAACAGCAACACGCCTATAGTCCCCTGTCCCTACCAGGTCCCACAGCAGTACTGCTTGGTAAGCCTGTAGCATTGCCATCATATTTAGGCATGCTTCTGTCTGACCTGCTAATATATAAATGCCTTTCCCACCAAGGTGGATGTTTTTTTAACGACTTGGTGATTAATTTATGGGCCCCCAAAGACAATGCTGCACCCGGGGACAGATAGCCGGCTAGCGTTTGCTCAACCCGTGGCATCGCCTGGTAGCCATAATCCCTAGCTTTAGCTATGATAGAGTATGGCACATACAAAGTTGCGGTGCGACTCATGCTTATTTAGCGTTACTTCCTTGTCGATGGCATCACCCAGGAGGTAATGCTTTTTGATTGGACAGATTACACATCTGCTTTAGGCCCAAGGTTATAAAAGGGTGTTCCCACGGCGCTTGGACACAGCTCGAGTTTCTGAAGAGGAACTTTAAAGTAGGTTCCGCTTTATTTGACTTACTTGCAGGTCCTGAAAGGCGAACTCATTGATTTTTTTAGAGCTGCTCTTTAATTTAAAGTACAGTTCACTAAAGTTTTTTAATGAAACATTACTTAAATTTTTTTTTAGGGCAACCAGTTTTCTTAAATTTTAACTTCAATAATCTGGGTTTACAGTGTTACAGTATTAAGCCACTGGGTCACGGCACCAAGTCAGGAAGTGTGAATTTAATGTGTATTTCGACACATTCAAACAATCCTGTTCTTAAAGGTAACAGTTAGCAAATATTTGTTTTGTTTCTTTCTTATTCTGTTTATAATTATAATAAGTCTTATTTTGTTCTATATACAGCACATCGTTTTTTTCATATTTTTCACATATCACAGCTTATTAAGAAAGGGTCGGAGTGCAGGGTCAGCCCTGCTTCATTTACATTTCTAGCATTTGGCGGAAACCCTTATCTAGGGTGACTTGTCAATTTTTTTAAATCTTACTAAACAGTTAAGAGATGGATCCTTGCTCAGGTCCCCACCAGTGGCAGCTTGGTGGTCTCTATCAGCAGTCCAACCTTAACCCCCAAGTTACCACTTCCCTGGTGCAGCACCCCTAAAGCATTGAGAGGGCAACAAGCTTAAAGGCCCAACAGTGGCACTTTGGTGGTGCTAGGGATTGAACCCCACCTTGCAGAACAATTACTCAGAGCAAATAATGTCAACAGCTTACTGAATTGGTCTCATATGGACGTTAGTAAAAGGACAACCAAACCAATTCAACCTGGATCTGTAATTTACTTAATTTACTAAGATCAGATTTTAGATTTCTTATCATTCTATATCATAAAATTTAAGGCATGTTTGCTTCTCCAAAGGATGTGGGTTTGGGTTAAATTCAAGCCTCTGTCCTGTCTGTGTTGCTCAGAGTTTGCATGTTCTCCTTGTGTTTCAGGGGTTTCCTCAGGGTTCTCTGATTTACTCCCACAAGTTCAAGGGCATGGGTTGTATGCTAAATATCATACCTAAATTGTCTGTAGTGTATCAAGGGAGGTGTAAATGTATACAATTGTGCCCTGTAAAGGGTTGGCACTCTGTCCAGAGTGTCTTTATCCTTTCTTGTGCTCTGGGTGTCTTCTGATTCCTCTTGACTGCGGTCTTCTAAAAAAAATCTATCTAATGAGCAAAAGAGAAAATGGAAGGATATCAGTTTAAACCCTAATTTTATACACCCTCTATTTTAGGGCAACAGAGCTGCCTAATTCTACTTTATTTTCGGGGAAACAGATTCAACACAAAAATTTTAGTAATTTTTTATTATTTAAATTTGCAATACAGCTCCCAGCCAGCAGATGGCTTTAAATACAACAAACTGTTCCTTTAATGTATATTTAGATTCACTAGCTCCTTTACCTTCAGTGACCTAATAGCACCAAGGCCATTCTTTAAGGGCATTAGAGCCCTTGCTCGCAATGTCACAGCAGTCATAAAGCATTATGGGGGTTGGATGATTGTTCAGGGGCAGGTAGGCAGGGGGTCAGAGAGACTTTACCGTCTTCACTACAGCTCAATCACTGTAGACTCCCCGGGGCTGTGACCTCTACAAACATGTCACAGCACCAGGGTACGAGTAAACAAGTCAGAAGTTTAAGTTCAGTACATGGAACACTTTTCTAATAATTTACTGAAGTTGTGTGAAGAGGTTTAAAAAGGGGCACAAAGGAAATTCAGGATCGTAAAATAATACACAAGTCATTTTTCTGTCCATTTTTTATTAACTACAGGAATTATTTTGTTTCTACAAACTAAAGGGTTGTTAATCTGTTTAGTGTTTTTTAGCATATTTTTCTGAATATAATCAGATTAAAAACAGTGTTGTCACCCATGATATATGTGAGCTTTCTAGTTTATGTAAGTTTATGTGTCGTTTATGTGAGAATAAATCTTTACTATGAATCTGAAACAACTGAATTAGTTTATCTACCGATTTTTTTTTTACACACACACACACACACACACACACACACACACACACACACACACACATGAGCCGTGTATGAACACAACAGGAGCCTTTGGCCTGCAGGAAAATGGCACGGCACAGCACGAGAGCCTCATTGTTGTCCAACATCCTCCCAACTAAATCCCATCCAAACTTAACACACTGTGGCTCGTCTGAACCTGGAGCTCTCCTCTGGAGTATGTTGTTGTGACCGTAAGCCCCGATGCGTTCTTCCAGCGGTGTGAAGGCCGAAACTCCCGCCAGCCTTCATTCAGCCCTCGCCACTATATCCAACCTGACGTAAAGGTGATGTGAAGGTTCAGGAGGACTTTAAAGGCCAGGCTGATTCCCTGTGCTGTCAGAACTGCTGCCCTGCTTTAGATCTCCTGACTGCTTAGTGTGTTAATGTTCTCACCGCTTAAATAACCAGGTTGGGTTATATTTAAGGAAAAGAACATATGCAATTGTTTGAGTATAGAGTACTGAAAATAATTTTGAGATGCTAGCATGCACAGGATTAGCAAACTGCAGCAAACAAAGGCTGTGACAAAAATCGTATACTGCTTGAGTAGGTCTTATGTTTGAGTTTTAACGTACCTCCAGACTGTTGCCCTCTGGTGGACAACATTAGTATTATAGCGTTCATCTCTGAATCCGATTAATATAAATGGCTGAATTATTTAAATAATTAACGTGATTAATTAATTACTGATAATAAACCCAGATTAAACTAAAACCACTGTTTGCTTACACTTAAAGTCAACAGACAAGAATTGCATAAAAAAACCCAATTTTTTTCTGTCATTTCCAAATGTCATCTTAACTGTAGACTCATGGGAGACTATAATGTGCATCGTATGCGTACCTTCTTATTTAGGTGCAGGTAGTAGCTCATCCTGGTACTTTTCTTTACACCTAATAGTTGCGAACGCGAAATAGAAAATTAAAATCACTAAAATGCCAAAGGAAAAAAAAGGCTCACAAACTTAGGAACTATTTCTATTTGATAAACTGCTACAACATGTGTCATCATCTGTAACACCCACATCCTGTGCGTGTGTTTGTGTGGGTGTGTGCGCGTGTGTGAAAAGGTGTAAGATAGAACGTGAGACAGAAAATGAAGGAGAGTTGAATTCTGTCTGTCACACCTATTACCCTTGAAAGATCATTAAGAGCAACATATCAGAGGTGTGTATAAGGGGGTGAAAGGGTGTGGAATGTGTGTATGTGTGTGTAAATGGAGATGGAAAGAGTGTGTGAGAGTGTGTGTGAGCACTGAAGACTTTGACTGTCACTTGTCACAGGTTAATCAGAACCCACAGCCTTAAATCCAGAACAGGAAGCACTTTCTGTGTGGGCGGGGTTTAATTCTGCACTCCACTGGAAGCTGCAACTCTTCTTAAATGATAAATAAATGTTTTTGTTACTAGCTAACATTTTTGCTAACTTAGAGTTCTTAATCTGATTAGCATATTAGCTAGCGGTGAATAGACTCTAGACATTAGCGTTTTCAAGTGTTAGCATTTGGAAAGTAGTGTTTTTGAGTCTGTTTTTAGCAATTGGCTTCACTATAACTGCTTATACAACTTGATGTCTAACTTTTTAACAGTATTTACAGTTTTGCAAAAAGGGAAGATGGAAGGCTGTGATTTCAGATCAAGAGGCAGCTGAATATGAAAAATTCCTTTATCGAGTTCTGAAGTCTATATGCTCTACAGAAAACATTGATCTGAACTGCCGTTTTTTTTTTAAGACTGTGTGAAGCCACAAAATAAGTTTCCCTTATTTCAATAATAAGGATTAAAAGACCAATACTGATTTTTAAGAACCGATTATTTTGTTTATTATGTTTATTTGACGAATAACTGATATGCAGGACCAGTATGTATTAATATTAGATATTAAGATATTATTTTGGACATTTTACCTTTATTTATAGGACAGACAGAGATTAAATGGGGGAAATAGAGGTGGTGGTGTTGATAGGGGTTTGGCCAGAAATAACTTGACCCTGGTTTCAACTGCGCCTGTGCGTGCTGGCGCCTTAACTCATCACCTCATGGCACTGGCCGGTTGTTTTTCTTTTGTTTTTAGCACAATATGACATTAGTAATGACCTGAACAAACATTTTATTTTTAACACTGTCAATGCTTTCATTTTACTCCATCACAGCAAACAAATAAAAACAACTCTTAATATTGGGGAGGTGGTAGCGCAGTAGTTATGGTGTTGGACTGCCAATTGGAAGATCAGGGTTTAATTACCACTACAACCAAGCTGCCACCATTGGGCCCCTGAGCAAGGCCCTTTACCCCAATCGCTCAGTTGTATAAAAGAGATAAATAAGTCGCTCTGGATAAGGGCATCTACCAAATGCCGTAAATGTAAATGTGATGTAAAGTGTAAATGAATTGGCCTAAAACTAAAAGAAATAGAAAATAAAGAAAAATAAAGTGCACTATAATTAAGTTTACAAACAGCAACTAAAAAATGCAAACATTTCTAACAAATTGAAAAAATATTCTAAATTATCTGAATTTAAAAAAAAAGCTTCTCCTTGTTCTCCCATATAAATTGAATTCATACTTTATTTAACGTATTAGAAAGTAATGCCATATATTAATTAAAGCTAATCAAGTTTCTTACTGTCCCATGTCATAACAGTGGTTTTGCGTGCAATTCTGAATTTTCTTAGATATTGGGTATAAGCTCTGTAAACCTGATTATCAGTCTTTAAGCTTTTTATGTTCCCTTCTAATCCCAGTTCTAGTATCCTGACACTTCAGCTACACTTACATCCCAGAGTTTCGACAGTGAGATGAGTTTAAACCGTAGCATGTGCAGGGAATTCACCGGTGAGTGCCGCCTTTATCGTTTCAGAGGCATTGAGATTGGCATGTTATGCATCAGTAACCATGTGCCATTTCCAGCTGCTTGCCGCTCTCGCCATCTTTTCCCGCTTTGTCTCTCGCACAGGGAGAAGCGTGTGACCTGCTAAACTCAGGGTGTGACTTCACAGTTTCTGAGATATTTTTTTTTTTTTTTTTTTTAAAGAGAGAACCTAGATGATGTGGTGGTCCCAGGCTAAATGAACACACAAAGGCTCTTCTGGCAAATCTTTGTCTTCATGTTACAAGGAGATAAAATGATTTATAAATTGACTGTACACTGCAATAGAGTATAAAAGTAGATAAAACATGTGGAACCAAACTTTAGAGATCTTCATGGTGTCCATCCATCCATCCATCCATCCATCCATTTATCCATCCATCCATTCATCCATTCCTCCATTCCTCCATCCAATCCAACCATATGTCCACCTATGCATCTATCCATCCATTCATTCAATCACTCATTGTCTGTATGCTTAACTTACACGGGGACCTTTGAGTGTATTTCAGAGGATTCTGGAAGACGCTGGACAGGGTGCCAACTTGTGATCCAAGGACAAAAACTTTCTGTTTTTTCTGTTCTTTTAAAAGGAGTTTTATGTGTAAGCAGTTTTCTAGCTAAGTAAAACAAACTAATTAGATATGTTGTTGTCACTTCGGAGGCCTAAAACAGCATGAGAAGTGAACTGAAGGACAGGGAGGTGGTTTAGCAGCTTAGCGGTGGCCCGGCTGACCTGCACTGTGGGGAAAGGGCCAGACAGCTGTGATTGCAGTAGAGATTTCACACAGTGTAATTACCACACTGACACCATGGACTGAAAGGTGGTGCTAGGAGCATGTGTGTGTGTTTATCCTCATAGGTGTTCTGGTTTGTGTGCATGTTGCTGTATTACTGTATGTATGTGTTTATAAGTGTGCATGACTCATTTTGTGTGTGTGGTGACACAGAAAAGGCGAGAATACGAGGGCTCTACAGGTTATTAGCCCTAAACACTGAGGGAGATGAACCGCCGCGGCCTGTGCGTAATTTGAAGGCCCATCAAGCCTCATCAGGAACAGCAGGGAGGAAAGTGTCTGACTTCATCAGCTCATTCTCCCGACTTGGGCGGAAAATTACAGTAATTAAAAAGCCAGATAAGTACCGTGTCTCACTCTCGAAGCTGGGTGTGTGTGTGTGTGTGTGGGGGACTCTTTCTCCGTCCCCTCATCCCTTCGTCAGCTTCGAAGGGTCCAGCCTCGCTTTCGTGACCCCCTGACTCCTTTGTGTGCACTCAGCACTGGGGTAATTACCGCCTCGCTGCCACGATGCCGTATTGATCAGACGAGAAAGGTGGCGAGGCGAAATGAGACTGAGCTGAGGCCAAATCGAAAGGTAATTCAACAGCTCGGCCCCCTCAGCTCCGGAGTACCCTTTCATTAGGAGACAGCTGTGATATTGCCCGATCGATAGCCAACACCGGATTGATCGAGAAGGCTCTCTGCTTCTTCACAGAACTTAGATCGGTAAGCGCTGAACGCTGTAGAGTGAACAACGGCCTCTTGATCCTAATCCTCCCCAACGCTGCCATTCAGGGAGGACAGGATGAAAAATAGCTGGTGCATCGTCCTCCCTCATGTCTTAGCCCCGATGTGGCATCATTGTCCTGATAGCATTTTGATCAAATAGTTTTTTTGGTTGGTCTGTAATGCCTGTTTGGAGTTGTCTAAATGAAATTTGCTTTTTGACAAATAAAAGCAAAATAGCAGCAGCTCAGTCTGACCCAAGGCAAACAGATCAATGCCAGGGAGAAACTGTGAGTCCTTCTGTTTGGTGATGGGAAAAAATTTTAAAGAAAGGAAACATAAGTTCCAATAAAACAGGGAGAAGAGATCTAGGTCCAAGCAGCTCTGTCGATAACTACAATCTAAGTTAAAAAATATTATTTCTGAAAAATATGTCTTGAAAGATTAAAAGTTCATATAAAATAAAATAAAATTGCCCATATAAATTGCAGCATAAATAAAAGGGTTGAAGTCTTCAGACACCAACATGACAAGCAGAAGTTGTTTTTTTTTCCAGAGTAATCAGCAGTCTCCGCAGACACAGACTCAAATTAATCCTTTCAACTCGTCAACATCGAGTCATGAGAGAGAAACGCACCGCACACTGACTGATTTCAGCATGTTCACTGCCAAGAAAATGATGAGAACATCTATAAGTTGTTGTCATACAGGAATTAAACTTTATGTAGTGGATTTTAGACTTGGATCACAACTGTACGTTCTAAACAGCCTGGTAACTATGTAGCAATTATAAGAAATTAAAATGTATTTATAAACAGTTGTCTGGGGTAGGTTTAGGGACCGCAACTTCAGTTATTCAAATAAAATGAACAGCATGTTCTTTATTTAAAGTAAAACCATTTTAGCTTACTGCGCACCTAATAAAATTGAATTAGAATGAGATTTACTTCCAAATAAAAAAATGTCACAAATATTTGATTGCATTATTTTTTCTCTGAGTTCTGACATCTCTGTATAATTATTTGTTTTACTTTTCCACTTAAGCTTTGATAAATGTTATGTATTTACTTAGTACTTATTCTGAACTGATTGCATTATTAATTTATTTATTATTATTTTATAAAAAATGCTTTAAATTAACACTGCATATTAAATATTTTATACTATATATATATATATATAAACTTGCCTTGTCTTGCCTTATATGTATATTTTTCATGTCTATTGATAAAGCATTACATTTTTTAATGAGCAGATTTAACCTGGAAAAGTGGTAAGTCAGTTTATTTGTATTTATCTATTTATTTATTCATTCATTCAAAAAAGATAGATAAGAGAAATATCTGCATTTTCAGTCCTCAGATCTGGTTAAATAAATTACCTGAATATATATTCGATAAGGATGGGGAGTTTAGAGTTTGTTAATAAAGTAAATTGCTGTTTAGTAGCTGTAAGAGAGACACACTGTGATATAGCTGTAAAATGCATATTTCTGCACTAACTTGCCTTTTAACATAAAATAATGTAGGTAATATTAAAGTATCAAAACAATTCAAACAGCGCTTTATTTTAAAATAGTCCAAAATTGTAGCTAAATGAACAATATAAAATTGTATGCAAAACTAAAAAGAAGACCAAAATCGCTAAGTATTTAAAACCAAATATAACAAAAATATATAATATAAAACAGATAAAATTGTAAAAATTTGCAAGCAAGTGAAGCATGCAAATACAATTAGGTGTTTTATAAAGGATAAAAAAAATCTATTTTATTGCGTAATAAAAACTAAGAAAAACCTGAACTTAAAATCTCTCTTAACAGAATACAGGACCTGGTTTTATCTTTTTTTTAATACAGCAGCACAAACCTGACCTGCGATCAGCTGTATAGCATGGAAAAGATATTAGGACTCTCGACAAGAAGGAATCAACACTGACTAATAAAAAAATAATAAAACAACTTCTTGATGTATTGAGTACCTGACCACACAGTCTAAACAAAAACCCCTCATTTCTTTTTTTCCTGCTTTTTTCTCCAAACAAAAGAAACACACAGTCGATTCTCCTGTCTGCGTTGAGTGAAGACTCTTATTAATGTACTTTAGTTTAATGTTAGCAAGACTTCAGAGACGTGGACCTCGTGTCCATGTTTATGACAAGACAAATCTTTTTTGACAGACAGAAGGACTTAAAAAGAAAAATTCAGGTTAAGGATAAGATAATGAGCGAAAAACGAGTCGATGATCTCAGACAAAGGTCTGACTGTTGTCAGAAGATTTATTATGTTGGAGAAACTTGGACTTAATAATAGCAATTGCGAAATGCTCGGCGGAGGAGTTGAGCTGTTATACACCAGAGGTGATATGATCCCACTTTTTCACTTCAATGGATCATTATTTCCAGAGACAATTCAAATAACCACATAATAGACCATTGATTATACCAGGAGGATCAGAGATAGACAGCTTTAAACCCAATTATGGTGAAGGACCAGGTCCGTGTGTATGCCGCCCGATTGAGATGAAAGAATTCTGACGATTTAAAAGCATTGTTGTAAAACCCAAAACAAAAAAAAAAAAAGCTGTGATATAAAAGCAGCCATATTCAAAACATCTTTATAAAGGAGATGTGTGAGAGGCTAATATCTGTTCGGTCTTCTAATCATTTAAGCTGTCAAAGGAAAGAAATGCTTCTTTCAGATGAAAAGCAGAGATGAGAATGAAATTCGAACAGGCGCATGGACATTCCAATCAAAAATTTGCCCTATAGCCCTTGCACAGTCTATTGGCCATAATAATATTCCTGATAAAGTGGCACCAGTATCACTTAATCAGCTTTTGTTAATAGGTAGAGTGTGTATCTTATTTTTATTTTACACAATTTAAAAAATAAAAAATATTTTCTCACACCAATCTCACATTAATTTCTCAATGTTATTTATGTTAATGAATAAGCAGGTATAGAAGATGAATAAAGAAATGTTATTTATGTAAATGAATAAGCAGGTATAGAAGATAAACGAATAAATGTTATTTATGTTAATGAATAAGCGGGTATAGATGAATGAATAAATGTTATTTATAGTAATGAATAAGCGGGTATAGAAAACAAATGAATAAATGTTATTTATGTCAATGAATAAGCGGGTATAGAAGATAAACGAATAAATGTTATTTATGTTAAAGAATAAGCGGGTATAGATGATGAATGAATAAATGTTATTTATGTAAATGAATAAGCGGGTATAGATGAATGAATAAATGTTATTTATGTTAATGAATAAGCGGGTATAGAAGATAAATGAATAAATGTTATTTATGTTCAATGAATAAGCGGGTATAGAAGATAAACGAATAAATGTTATTTATGTTAAAGAATAAGCGGGTATAGATGAATGAATAAATGTTATTTATGTTAATGAATAAGCGGGTATAGAAGATGAATGAATAAATGTTATTTATGTTAATGAATAAGCGGGTATAGATGAATGAATAAATGTTATTTATGTTAATGAATAAGCGGGTATAGAAGATAAACGAATAAATGTTATTTATGTTAATGAATAAGTGGGTATAGATGATGGATGAATAAATGTTATTTATGTAAATGAATAAGCGGGTATAGAAGATGAATGAATAAATGTTATTTATGTATAGACATTAACTGATTGCTTAAGACAGATTCTTTATACACTATATGTCTGTGGACAATCACCCCATTTAAGTGTGTCGTCCCCAAAATGTTGCCACACAGTTGTCTAGAACAGACGTGACCAAACTCGGTCCTGGAGGGCTGGTGTTCTGCAGAGTTCAGTGCTAACATGCCTTAACACACCTACCTGCAAGTTTCAAGTTCATCTAGCAAGAATTTGATTAGCTCGTTAAGGTGGGTTTGATAAGGTTTGAAGTCACCCCTGGGGTAGAAGGTCTTTGTATGTTGTAGCATTACATTTAATGGAACTAATAGACTCAAACACTGTTCTAGTATGACAATACCCCTGTGCACAAAACCCCTGAACTCCATTAAGACATGCAGTGTTCTGATTGGTGTAGAAGAACTCTTTATGTCCTGTACAGTGTCCTGACTCTGACTCAACCTGAAGAGCATTGGAATAAACTGGAACACAGGCTGAACCTGTGACCTGTGATCTGATCTCACTTATACTTTTGTAGCTAAATTAGAAAATAATCTTCTGGTAATGAGACTATATTTGGAATAAGATGTTCAAAAAGCACATATGGATCTGATGGTCAGGGTGGTGCTTTTGCCCATAAAATATGTGTAAAATAACAGCTGATTCGGAAACATGGCCACACTAAACCTGTGCTCTGATCGCAACTTCTCGATTCATTCAAGAGTAATTTCTCTTTCTTTCCATCTCTTTCTCTCTCTCTCTCTCTCTCTCTCGGTTGCTCACTCCTACCCTCCCTTCCCTTTCTCCAGTCACTCTGAACAGAGGCATGCTGGGAGCGATTGCCATGATTTTCCTGCACTCTATTGACACCATGGCAGGTGTTCTCTTCACGTCCGCTCTGTGGATGCTGGGAGATGCTAATCCCCCTCAGGAGGTCTGGATCTTCTGCACCCCTTTTTCCAAATACCCCCCCAGCCACCCCCATCTGAGCCCGGTGCATAATACATCATTTAAAAAACATAACAACCTCAGCTTTAACCTCCAGTGTCTTTATACCATGTTAGGATTGGTGTATATTTGATAACAATCATAACATATTTAGAGTCTGGGGGCATTATAGGAATAATTTGTGGTCCCATTCTTAGCCAGGTAGTCAGAAGGACAGACAGACAGACAGTTAGATAGATAGACAGACAGACAGATAGATAGATAGATAGATAGATAGATAGATAGATAGATAGATAGATATGATGTGTTGATTTCTTGATTAGCTGTTACAAATTATTTTACGATACAACGAAAATTTTACTTGTCACAACTCGTTTCTTTGGTTAGCCAACACAGAGCAGGTCACGCAGGAATTCCAGGCAGTTCTGACCTCACAGCTTGAGCATGTTTCTGCATGACATTAGCGTGCGTGCACCTTTAGCCGAACACAAACACAACGTGTCTCTATTAACTCACTGCAAGCCCTGGTCTTCCAAGTCATTTAACCCAAAATGGCTATTACGGAGCACAAATAATTACGCAGACCGCGGGAGAGAAACGAGCTACGATACGCTGCATTGTGTTCGGATTATTGATCGGCTGCAGGCGTGTCTAATCACCTATATGAATTCTATATCAGATGAAACAGTAAAATGTCTATATTTCAGCACAAGTCAATGTTCTTTAAAGAAATCCCTCAAATATTAGCAGTTATTTTATAAATGACACAGGAGTAAAAAGAAAAGTCTTGCACATCTACTAGAAATAGACTTTAAAGATAGCTGTGTGTTAAAACTCCTCATTTTTTATTAGTAATAGGTTAAACGTAGAGATTGGCCCGATTTCTTTATAATCGATACCGATACTGATTAATTGCATGTTTATGTGTCTGATAACTGATAGGCAGAACTGATATTTATTGTCAATTCAACCAATAAAACAAGTTTAATATTTTTTATATAAACAGAGGCATCTAAAACTGAAAAAAGGTAATTAAGGGTTAAACGGGCAAATTAAAAAAATATTCTAAACCATCTAAATAAAAAAATCTTAACATTTTTACTACTTTAGTATGATTTTATCTAATTTGGTTTATTTTGGACCACCAAGCCGCCACCACTGAGCCCCTGGGCAAGGAGTTTAAACCTTAAGTGTTCCATTAAATAAAATTGTTGAGAAATGTCATAATGTAAAATTCAGTCTAGAAATATAAATTCTAATATAAGTTAAAAGTAATATTAATGTTTAAGTATGACTGTGGGAAAAAAGTTGTAACAAGTTTGTCATAACATTATAAATAATTAAAACATGTTCTTCTGATGTTAAAAATGTTCTTGAAACATTCTCCTTATGCCATTCATACTTGCTAAATGTTCTAATAATGCTGCAAGGAAACTTTTTTAGAACCATGTTCTTGGAACATACTTATGATGTTATTCAGACTTGACAAATGTTCTCATAATGTTGAGAGAAAACCTTTCTTAAAATAACAACATATAATAACTATAAAATAATGTTCTACCAACGACATTCACATTTTTAAAGAACATTTTCATTCCCAAAACTAAAATAGAACATTCAAACAATATTTTCAGAACAATAATTAGTTAGAATTATGTGTAAATAAAAAAACCCAGACATGAGACTGGATCTACTTTTTTCACAGTCAGACGAAGAGTTTTTTTATTTTTTTTTTTATTTTTTGTTGGACTTTATCAAGCAAACCTAGTGGTAGATGTCACATGTTGCGTGCTAATTGTCAGATTTCAGGTCATGTGCACTACCCCCTACCTTCGCTTTGAAAAGCAGACATCTGCGTCCAGCTGGAATTCCAGCCCATCTCCATGCCTCTCTGATGTTCCTCCAGAGCCTAATGGATTGTGAAAAGTCTGGCAGGATGTAATCTACAAAAAAAGAGAATGTTTGCTCTGTAAATCGCCGAGTGGTGTACTATAAAGTAGAGAAAAATATTAGCCAAGTTTTATGCGGCCTAAATCATTTGAGATAGACCTGGAAAGAAGAGATCATGAGCCATTAGCAAGAGGTAATAATTTGATTTAGATTTTTTCTATATATTTAAAACTTTTAAAAATTTTACCAATAGTGATACAAATAATTTTCTAATTGACTAAATTACTATATATATATATATATATATATATATATATATATATATATATATATATATATAATATATATTCATATTCCATATCTAGAAACCTTGAAATAACGAGATACTTTCTCATAATAATTAAATACACTTTTGTAATATGAGATCATTTCTCGTAATATCAGATTCTTTCTCGTAATTTTAGATACTTTCTCCAAACAGTGAAATACTTTCTCATGATAATGAGATACTTTCTGTAATAATGAGAATTTTTCAAAATAATCAGATGCTTTTTCATAGTATGAGATACTTTCCTGTGATAATGAGAAATGTTATCGAACTTGTTTGAGTTATTGAGGTTTGGCTTCAATGTAAATGACTTTATAAATAATCAAATAATTGGGATCTTCATCTCTAAAAGATCAATAAATTAATAACTCATGGCTAGGCTTTACAGATCCCACTTTCATAGAAACAGAATCTCAGACAGCTCAGAACAACAGTGTCATTGCGAGTCAAGGAACGGCACCAGGGGATGAGGGACAGCAGGAACCCCCGGGCTGGGCTATGCTAACAACAGGAGGATTATTCGGACAGAAACGGCTGCAGGCTGGTGCCACTGCTGGAAAACGTTTATTCGTTTCTGACGTCCGACTGAAAGACTGGCGTTCCCTTCGGCTACTACGGAGTGCTGTTGCAATAATATCTAGTGACAGAAAGCAGACGGCCCACATCTCCCCTCGTGCCGTTCCGCCCAGGACATCACAGCTTAAGCGGCTCTCTGCTAAATTGGGCGTCGGGGAACAAGGGGAAAAAAACAGCAAACATCAGCTTTTTCCTCTTTATCTTGGGTGACTCGCACTGCAACGCTGGCAGCTGGAGGGCCTGCACAAACATTCGAGTTGAGGCGAGAGTTTAATACACCGGAGACAGATGGAAAGATGTGTTTTAGAGCACAGCATGCCACGGTAGATAGGGAAACGGAGATGGGAATCGCTATTTTTACGGTTTTTAGCTTGTCCCTGGTTAAAATATGATGCTGTCATATGTGCAGCTGCTTGCTTAGCATTACAACATCACAACAATCAGCTAATCTGTTTGTTTAACAACATTTTTTAGTAGTGACCCTGTGGCAGTTTTGTAAGAAAATATCATAAGAAAAACATGTGGGACTAAATTGCTATAAAAATAGTTAGAAGTAATCCGTAACATGACAAATTAGCAATTGTAGATTTTTTTTTACTTTGAAATGACAACAATGAACTTTTAGGTCATTGTTTTAAAATGGTGTCCTCTTTTCAGTGGTATGTTTAGTTGAATTTGTCTTGTTAATTTAACTAACAAATATCTAGCTTGCTAATACAGCAAAAAGTTATACAAATATCCGGGAATATTGACTTCCGTTTTTATATTATTAATTGCAATAAATAATGGTGGGGCTTTAGGATAGTATGCTTTCCAGAGGTCTTTATCTCTGGACAAAACCGACACCAGACCATAACTAAAAGGGGGGCACATTTAAACAAGGGGCCACACCAAAATAAGGCATAAAAACAACCAATACAGTTCAAGCACACATTCATACAACTAATACTGAATTATCAGTTCCATTTCCTATAAAGTAAACAAGAAAATCACAAATTAATCACTAACACCACAATCACATCACAACGCCAAGAGTCACATTTACGTCTTAAAGAAAATAAATAAACACGCTCTTTGAAAAAAAGATAAATACACGTAGCTAAACACACATGTTAATATGCTAAAGATGTAATGACACACAGGATGCAATCAACCAGTCAGAGAAACAGGTTTATTTTAATTAAAGAACAAACACATACAATGTAGTTTCTCATTTTTATTACCTTAAAAATTATGAAACGTTCATAGTTTATCTTATATCAATAATTATCATCGATATATTAAATGAATGAAAAACAATGTGAGAGGCACATCAACCTTTTTTTTTTGTTGACCCCACTCCTGTCTTTGGAATATAGCATTAATAGATTGTCTTGGAGTGTCTCAAAGCCTAAATATGTTTATTAATTATGACTTAACATCCAAATAATTAATAGGTCACAGTTTGGGAATAGAGAACCAGCAAACCATTTAAAAAAAACACCCAGAAAAAACAAACCGGCAATAATGACAACTCAGATATTAAATCACAAATCGACCAACTTTTGTGCTGTTTTTTTTACCTAATAGGTTTTAGGAACTTAAAGCCTCAGCCAGGTCCTTTACTTGAAAACACACTGGTCGTAAAAGTCTTGTCTTTTAAGACAATATATCGTCTTGTTTTGGGGCGTGCAGCTGCGAATCAAATGACCAGTGAAATCCACCGGCTGGTGTGTTATTTCACGCCGAGGGCGGCGACTGTATGTATTTATTTTCGCACAAAGGAAACACAGCCAGGCCAGGAGCTCTTTCATTTCCGTCCACAGGGGTGGTGGCTCTCCGCAGAGCGCAATTAACAGCCGACACCTCCTCAGCTATCGTGGCCTTTGCCACTCATGACAGTGATGCTATGGAGAGCCCCCCCTCACGCAGGAGCTAAAATTACAGCCTCACACTGGCTCCATTTACTGCCGTTTTTATACATAGGCTAGTGATCCGAAAGCAAGTAGATTATAGTAGAAATACACTCTAAACCGTAAGCTTAATATCTCAGCTGGAGCAGCGATTTCCTCTATGGGATTAATATTCAAATGTATATTCTTTCATCTTTTCGTTTATCTGTTTATTTATCCATCCACCTACACATTTATCCATCTGTTAATCAAGATAATGCTGATCATCCATCCATCTATTGTTTCCTCTACCTGCTTTTGCAATGTTTTATGCATCCATTTATCCATCCATCCACCCACCCATCCATCCATCCATTCATTTATCCATCCATATTTGTATCCTTATTCATCCTGCCATGCATTCTGCTATCTACCAATCTGTGCAAATATGCTTTTGTTCACCTATCAATTTCTTTTCATCTTTTTCTATACCTTCCTGTACAATTTTCCATCCACTCCATCCATCCATCCATCCATCCATCCATCCAACTGTATTTATATCTGGACTGCTGGAAGAATTTTAATATAACTGCCTTTATCAATTCAGTTCTGTTGATCTACTGTTCTTTCCATCTGTTCATCCACCCTCTGACTGTTCATCCATCTGTCTGTCCGTCCATCCATCCATCTGTCTATCTATTTGTACATTTGTCCATTTATCATCCATCCATCCATTGTTAATGTTATTAGTTGCCTATTTAAAAAAGCTTTAAAGCAGTAAAATTAAATTAAACATTATCTATTGTCCACGGTGTTATTTTACATTTTATGTCTCATAAGTAATAACTTTAATTATACATTGCTAGAAATGTACAAGAAATCCTTTCCACCCTGTATTTGCCCATGAAACAGTGCCTACCATTGTTGACAGGTGCCAGTTGGAATAGAGCAATAGGTAAGTTTAAAAATCTTTTCATACCAAAGAAAATATATTACCCTAAAACGTATAGACCAACAATCACAAACTTTTAAAATGATTTTTTATTTCTTTCAAAGTCAAAATGATGGGCGTGCACTTTGAAATCCCAATATAACCTCATTCACGCAGTATAACAGTCGCTCCACTTTCTTTGGCAGTCATCAAAAAAATGGTCTGCCGACTTTATGACACGTCGCCATCCATAGCACAGACATTTATATTTACTTGTTTGCTCCTTCGCTGCCCACCAATCAGCCTTGAAGGCTTGATCACACCCAAATAGCCCCTTGTCAGTTTGGTAGACACAGATTAAGCCTAGTCTGCCACAAAATTACACTGTCAAAGGGGGTTTTCGAGTTGATGATGCTTTTTAGTCTGAAACGTAGCCTAATAGCCCTTGTGCTGTTATTGGATTTGAGTGGACCGTGCCAGAATCTCGGGTCAGCTCTCGTTTCATGCTTTGTACCTGTTTAAGCCTGAAATTTTTTATTGATTTAAAAAAAATAAAATAAAACTACATTATAATCAAATGATATAATTCATTCAGTGATATCATTTTAAAGTGTAATAGAAGCTTTTCTTTCCAGGCTGAGTGAGAAATTATATTTTCTGATATTAATATTTTCCTTTGCTTATAAAATATTACACACACTATCATTCCAAATATTATTATTCCAAGCATCTGGCCTTTCACCCTCCCCAAGATAGTAAAGCAGCCCATCTCCACCACCTGGAGCCATGTTTTAGCCGGTAGAATCACTCTGATCTTTTTAGACACTGGGGGAATGTTTGGCTGCAACTCACGTCTCGTGTGCAGTGACATTTCAGCTCATCACTGCAGATACGACGCTGAACACGGGCTCATATAGAGCCTCCATCAATGACGGATACTGAAGGAAATGAAGAACGGAAAGGAACGAAAGAGGACCGGACAGTTCAGGGGTTAGATTTAGATGAGGCTATCATATTACCTTAGCATATTATCTCACAAAAATGTCAGGAGTTGTAATCTTTCGTTATCCATAGTTGTATCTATACATCTATCAACAGAACTGGTGTGATGTTTAGTGGTGTACTTTTGTTTTGTTCTAAAACTATCAGCGCATCCGTCCTTCCATTCCTCTAACCGCCTAGTGTCTGTTTTCCGCTCATCTAGCAATTATTCCCTAATCCAATGCTTTGTTAGAAGCAAATTTTGTCTATACAATCTTGTGTTGTCTATTTTTTGTCTATTAATCCAGCCTGCAATCCACCAACATATTAACTCACTTTTTATTTTTGTCCAGGTGAAACCAAAAATCTTTATTATGCTAGTTAAGTCCAACTTTTGGTCGTCCAGTGATCCACTAATAATGATTCACACAAATCCCTTCATCAACTGAAAACCGGGTTTACACTATGCGATTTTAGCCACAATTTGGTCGTCTGAGACAAATTTTAAAATTTTAAAGGATTATTGGGAAGGTTTGTACTGTGTTTTCATTTTCATGTTCTTTAAGTTCCTAGTTTTGCCATGTGATCCTTGTATCCCATGTGTTTCTGTCATGTAATTCCCTTGTCCTTGTGTCGTGTTCTCATTGGTATGTTCATGTCATGGTCCCGCTTTGTCTCGTGTATATATACATCTTGTCTCCCTGTATTGTTCTCTGTAATCTCTGTTGGGTGAGTCTACATCTGTCGTCAAGTTGACGAGCTCTAGTCTAGTATTTATGGTTTTTACCACATTGAGTTAAATAAAGCAGCACTTGGGTTCAAAACTACTCGTCTTGTCAGTGGGTACCCTAAATTCCTACAATCCTACGCTAAAATCTGTTGTCTTTGCATTCATTTTTTTCCTCCGATGAAATTCTGGCAGTGTCAGAAGATTTCAGACACTTCTGTGCAGCGTGATTTCTCCTACGATGACCGTCAAACCATGAATCAATATGCTCAGCGAATCTGATGACGCAATCAGTGCAACAACCACCGGGGGGAAAACGTTTGGTGGACAGAACAGAAAATAAAGGTTATAAACCGAGCAACTAACAGTGAATAATATTTTGATAACTGATCAAACACAGCCTTCTTTTTTAGGCAACTCTGACAGCTAATCACAGAACACAGAGTACACCCATTAAAGCCTTTTCACCTGATACCCATACACATCCCATCGCTTTCACAGGTGCCTCATAATGACACTATTCCCACCCGAAACCTGCACTTCAGCCTAAACACCACCTCATTGAGGACCAAACAGAGTTTTGATCATGACACGGACACTTGCGGACAATTTCTTGCCCAAATTCCTCACCTGGGGTTGGCAGTGTGCAGCTGGAACGGAGGATTGATGTGGAAAGTTTGTGTGTTTTCTGTAGATGGATAGACGGACAAACACACTTTATTTTGTTTTGTAGCCAAATAATACGATGGATCAGCTCATCCTGACCTCAGTTCCAAGTAGTAGCAGCTGAAATGTTTACAGTATGGCACATTTATTGAGATGCAGTGCTAGTATTATACACTATATAACCAAAAGTAATTATTAAACACATTTTTTCCTTAAAATGTATAGTATGTCTTGGGTTGTTGTAGCACTAGATGAGCTTCATGAAGACATGCTGTGTTCTGGTTGGAATGGAAAAACTCTCATGTCCTGCACGGATTCCTGACTCTGACTCAACCCCACTGAACACCTTTGGGATGAACTGGAACACCGACTGAACCCCAGACCTCCTCACCCAACATTAGTGTCTAATCCTATTAATACTATTGTAACCAAATGATCAAATACAGACAGTCACGTGACACAATCCAGTGGAAAGACGTCCAGATATAAGGCGTTTTTATAGACATAAGAGTGAGTCTACATCTGGAATAAGATGTTTAACATTAAAACAGTGTCAATTTGTACTAGATATTTAACTGCTGCTGTAGAAACAAAACTATTTCTGGAGCTTCACTGTGAAGAGAAATAAATAGGATCGGTAATGTTCTGTCTCTGTTTATCTCTAAATTGAAATAGTTAAATTTAATGAAATAAATTAATAATTTAGAAATTGAGGCAATTTGTCCTTAACTTACAGTTTTTTGTTATTTTTTTCTACCACTTGTTAGAAATAAATTTTTCTTTTTTTCTTATATCATATTTATCCTTTTTTTTCTCATTGAAGATTATTTTTTCGTATAACATTGTAACAGTGTGTATTTATATCCAGGCAGAAAGCACGAGAGTACGACTCCTTTACGATTTCCACGAGAGGAACTAAAGTGTCTTACACCACACATTCTTAACCCTCTGTAGTTCCCAGTTTAATCAATCCAGTCAAGCTCGTTTGATCGATTATAAACTTTAAAAAATGATCGACGAATCAGTTGTGTTTAAAAAAGTGGCATTTTTTTATGACCTTCAATTTAGACTTGCACTATAAAGCGCTGTCTGATTAAACACTTAAAAAAAGAACAAATTTAATTTCAACCAACTTTCAGTTCAGTTGAGATTGAGGTCTCTTTCTCTCTTTCTTTCTTTCTTTCTATCTATCTATCTATCTATCTATCTATCTATCTATCTATCTATCTATCTATCTATTTTTCTTTGGTATTTTTCATTCTATCTATCTATCTATCTATCTATCTATCTATCTATCTATCTATCTATCTATCTATCTATATTTTTCTTTGGTATTTTTCTTTCCAAATTTCAAACATTCAAAGCATTTTATTTCTATAAATGTGCACAAACACAGCAAAGATATATATATATATATAGAGAGAGAGAGAGAGAGAGAGAGAGAGAGAGAGAGAGAGAGAGAGAGAGAGAGAGAGAGAGCGAGAGAGAGCCAGAGCCAGAGAGAGACAGAGAGGGGTTCCTCTAGGTGGCAGTGTTGTCCTGTTCCCGGACAGTGTGTGCTCATCCTCATCTCCACTCCACTTCTCTTATTATAAATCCAGTGAAGCGCAAAGCAATCAAGTCTTTCATTGATCACACGCATAACACTTTTTTTCCCTCTCCTCTTTCTCCGAAACCTTTTCTTCTTCTGCTGTCACGGCTAATATTCACCTTACTCAGTGAAGCAAATTGCTGACACCTTTTTAAGAAGTGACAACTGTGTATATTTCATGAACGCATATTCCATTTTCATATCAAGCGCGAGGAGAATGCAATTTTCACTTCATTAAGTCGACACGGGGACTTAGGGCACTTAGAGCCGAGAGAGAGGTTTAGGACGCACTAATGCTGTCAATCTGGCGTCGCACGCGCGGAGTTCATTCAAAAAACTTTCTAATTAGGCTTAAAATGGGAGAGAGTGAAGCGTGGGGCTATTAGAAAGTCTAATTGCACAAAGACAAGGATTAAAGATAAAGGCCCCCCCCCCATTATTGCGTGCATGTGTGCGTTCGTGCGTGTTTATGTGAGCGTGTGTGCGCGTGCTTAAGTACTTCCTTAAAGTTAGTCAGAGTTGGAAAAATATTCACAACTTATGTAAGAAAAACCAACCTGGACATATTTAGCTGCTGAGTTTGTCCTTTTTTGGATACTTACAGACAACTTGGACACCCTGAAAGGCGTGTTTGAATAAACAGAAGTAGCACAAAACATAATTAGCCGTTAAACGCTAACAGATTGTAAGAATCCACTGTCACACGTTTGTCAAAACACATCTGTCCATCTGTTGACAAGGAAAATACTGTTTCTCGCTCACCCTCTCTTCCTCTCTCTTTCAGAAAACAGTGACTGACAGGCTGCTAGTCTGCGAGGGGAGCGGCAGTCGGCCCCTCCATTCAGGACGAGGCCCTGCACCCTTTTACACCTCCCCCACTTCAGGCCTGTTTGTGCCTAAACACTGACAAGCAACCAACACAATGCCATTCTTTCGGCCTCCCCGTACACTTGCTCACACACACAAGCACACACACACACACACACCGCATCAACATTGCAACCCGGAACACGGAAACACAAATGTGAGAGGACACGCCACAAAAGTGTTTACTGTTTTTTTTTTGTCTCTCTCAAACACACACTCTTAAGCTTACTCTGGGACCTAAATGGAAATACACTAGACCCAATGGAAGCAAAAAATCAAGTTAAGACATTTACACATTTACACATGTAGCCTAAAGAACCCTAATATGAGTTTTTTATAAGCTATAGAGTTTTGTGTTTCACTAGCACAGCTAACATAAGCCCAACATGACAGATTAGCCTTAACTTAATTTATTTATAAGGCTAATTAAATAGGGCATGGACACCTTTTTACTTCTCTTGACCTGTAGAGTGACCCCAGCCAGGCATCATTCAGCAGCGTGAGGTATTCAGAGGTGCCGGTACTCTTTATGGGCGGAGTTAAACGTTGGGTGACGCTAATCTGAAACCGTTATTATTCTATTCGAGACACTGACCTTTACATTGACCTGTAGATAACGTGGCTTTGCTTTGCATGTGTAAACGCTAATAACATGGACGTTAAGGAAGCTAAAGATGCTTAAAAAGATGCTTGCTTTCACCTACCTGTGTCAGATGTTTCATTCATGCCCAGAAACCAGGAGTCCTTCCTCAAGTCCAGTTCTTTTAGAATACAAGTGTCCATCCAACAAGCTATGGTACAGTTTAACAGCGTGGACCAAACCTCTGTGACCCAACTCATGATGTTTCTAGAAGCTTCTGGTTGCCGTGTGTCTTTCTGATCTTCTGGGAGACTGAAGTTTAGCTTAGGAAAGCTGCCTGAGCTCCTGCAGGAGCAGTAGCCATGCACCATCGGGACTTGGGCACATATATATAACAGGCCCCCCCGACGGCAGGACGCACCGGCACACCTGAATGGGCTCGAAGTGTGCCTAACTAACTGCACCGAGTGTCACGGTGTGCTCTGATTGCCTTATCGTCTCATTTATCACAGATGAATTGGAACCAGCCTTGCTGAAAAGCTTCTTTCTTGTTGGGGATGAAAAACGGCGCGCAAAGCCGCCGAACAAGGGGCCCTCCAGGCAAGCGAGGGTGAGAGCAGCAAGGTGTGTGAAAAGAGAGAGAGAGAGAGAGAGAGAGAGATAACAGATATAACGAAGTGAAAAAAAGCAATATTATGTCAGCTTCACAAGTCACAAAGCAAGAGAGTCACATTGAACCGGAACGCTTAACCAGCATGCTAACCAAGCACAAGACCAAGCATAGGGGATCAACTCAGCTCCCCCCCAGCCTGGGCTCCGAGCTGCAGACTAGGCAGCAAAAAAAAGTATGAGGTGTGTGTTAGATTTTTTTTTTTATTTCTGCCCCAGGAAACTTGATCCGCTCGCTAATCACACACTTCGGCTAACGGCTCACCAGTGCACAATAGAGTCCAAAAATTTGAAGGCAGTGAGAATCACACTGATAATTATACCTTCAGTGGAAATACAAACACAGGCCAATCAACTCAAGCACTGTGTTTGGTGTGAGTGTGTGTGTGTGCGTGTGTGTGGTTTACAATATTAACTTCAATTCAGACTGTTTATATTACTCCTGGGATTATTCTCTGCCCCATTGTCCCGGAGCTGAAGCTACAGCAATGAGACTTCTGATGATTAGAATGACGGGGATAATGATGATAATCATTACTGCACTCACACTCCCTCATTTTTACTTCTCTTCTTCTTTATTCTGTCATTTTCTTTCAGAATCTTTCATTTTCATCTTTATCCTTCTATCAGGGTGACAATGTTTGACAAGTTTATATTTAAAATAATATAGTAAGTTAAATATAATTTAAACAAAGTTTTAGATGTTCTAATATGACTAATATGTTCAGGCATTTATTTCATCTTTCTTTCTTTCTTTCTTTTCTAATTTTTTCCCTCCTCCTTACACATTTCTATTTTTTTGTCTGTCTGTCCTTTCTTTTCTTTCTTTTTCTTTTCTTTCTTAAGTATTTTTCTTTCTTTCTTCCTTTCTTTCTTTCTTTCTTTCTTTCTTTTCTTTCTTTCTTTCTTTCTTTCTTTCCTTATTTTTTCTTTCCTCTTCCTTAGACGTTGATATCTATCTATCTATCTATCTATCTATCTATCTATCTATCTATCTATCTATATTTCTTTACTTCTTTTCTTTTTCTTCCCCTTTTCCTTTTTACTTCTTTCTTTCTTTCTTAAGTATTTTCTTTCTTTCTTCCTTTCTTTCTTAGGCATTTCTATCTATCTATCTATCTATCTATCTATCTATCTATCTATCTATCTATCTATCTATCTATCTATCTATCTATCTATATTTCTTTACTTCTTTTCTTTTTCTCCCCTTTTTCCTTTTTATTTTCTTTCTTTCTTTCTTCTTTCTTTCTTTCTTTCTTTCTTTCTTAAGTATTTTTCTTTCTTTCTTCCTTTCTTTCTTAGGCATTTCTATCTATCTATCTATCTATCTATCTATCTATCTATCTATCTATCTATCTATCTATCCTTTATTTCTTTCTTGCTTCCTTCCTTCTGTCCTTTCTTCCATCTATCTATCTATTTATCTGTCCATTCATCCATCCATGTTAAATAATATTTTCATTTTTAATTTTTAATTTATTGTTTTTTTTAATTTTCATTCTTAAAAACCTGGTGCTTTGTGTGCAGTTGTCGGTATGTGAATCAGACCCTCAGGATCTCGGACTTTGTTTTTCAGCCCTGGTGCTAAACTGAAACGCTGTGATGTGAATCGCTATTTGAAGAGTGAGTTCTCTCTCGCAGCTGTTTATCCTGCGCCCGATTCCACTAAAGTGACACGTCCCACCTGAGGGGGCCTACCGGAGTCTAAAGCTTTACACACTAAAGCATTTAAATGCTGTTTGAAAAAGCAGAGACCGGAGACAGGAGGCGGGACCTGTGAAGTCCAGGTTTGAGTGACGCACCTGAAACTGTCTCTAATCGCATGTGAGTGAGATGAAGCATCAGTAAAGTGGACTGGAGCTACCACTGCTCTGCATCCCTCACCTGTTTCCCTGCGCTCCTGGGGGTCCATGGAAAGCCAGCGCAGGAACGTTAAATATATTCTTCTGCTTGGGCGAGTGGATTGAGAGTGGATGGGAATCGTTAATGCTTTGCTGCTCCGGTTCACTCCTGCTGATTGATCAGCTCGTGACTGTATATCTACTCTTTCTCCCATGAAATCTGGTGTTAGTGTCATTATGTGTGAGTGTGTGTGTGCGCGTGTGGGTGTGTGTGACAGTAAAAGAGCTCTGTTTGTGAGTTTGAGCGACGAGACAGTGTGAGCTCATCCGATTTCTGGTTAAATTGAGAGTGAAGGCAGTTTGCTATATGTGCACAACGTGCGTGTGTGTGTTTGTGTGTGAGGCGCATCACAGCCCTGCCCACAAGCAGCTTTTAAAGGAGGATATTCAGATGCATTCGGCTGATCACACGCTCCCTGAACTCCAATGGCGCCCAAATTGCAGGGGCCGCGCCGGTCTTTTCCCCAACATATTCATATCCTTTACGGCGCACACATCCACTCGAGCGGACAGAGAGTGGGTGGACAGGGGCCGCGCTAAAAAACACACACATGGGTCTGTTTGATTTCACACAGAGAGCTTCATGAATAATGCACAGTACTGTACGGAGGCCTGAGAAAGAGAGAGAGAGAGAGAGATGGAAAGATTTGTTGAGTGACAGTTTGGTGCTTGTCTTTGTCCAGGAATCAAAAATAATTCCATTTAAAACAAATCGTGTGTGTATGTCACCATGTTGCTCTGGATTGCAAGTGTAGCACATCTGGATCTGTGTAAAGAGACACACTAAAAATAGCCAAAGCTATTAGTATAAAGAAGTTTGGTCCAAGTGTAGGCCTTCCACGTTTTTACCTCCCTCAACCACAAAATATGTCTTTAATTTTTACACAACAATACATTTGATAATTCATATCTTTCTCTCTCTCTCTCTCTGCCAAAAGTTAACCTGAGGTACCAGTGACCAGTATTTTTAAATAGCGCACATAACCTTTGCTGGCTTTTGATAGTAAATACACTTTGGATTTAGGTCTTCTTTTCTTAATTGTTTGCCCTAGTCTGCAAAAGTGCCGGCAACACAATCTGGTGTAACTGTGTCTGTCATTTACATTTTAATCATTTACATTTTAATCATTTACATTTTAATCATTTACATTTTAATCATTTACATTTACGTTTTAATCATTAAGTTTTACTTTCATGTCTTGGAAATTCTTGACAAATCCTGGGAATAGCACTGGGTCCATCGCTAGAGGAGAAGGTGATCCTGTCTCTAATACAAAATCGGATGTGCTGTCTTTAACTGAAGGCTAGTGCTATCTGTAGAGCTGCCCCAGACCTTTTTACTGTAGGATATTCCAGTTTAACCTCAACAAAATTAATTATAGGGAATTTTGTTAACATTAAGCTAATGAAAACTATAACTTTATAATAAAAAAAACCACATATTGTTTACTTAATTTATTGGTTTACAGCCTTGCTTGGGGGCCCAGAAGTCGCAGCTTTTATCTGCCACCTTAACCACTGACATACAACTTCTCCCAACAAACAGTCATAAACATGAACACAACAATCCAGACCCAAAAATCCATTAGCTATTTATCCAATTATGTTGAATGGATCCTCCACAACATGTGTCCTGGCTAGGTGATACTTGGAAGGTTGTGATTTTAAATCTATCTTCCTCCACAGAGCCGCTGATGCTTTAGAAAGATGTTTCATTCGCAATTTCTCTCTGGCTCCTCCAAGTCACCTTGAATTGAAAAGAATGTCCTGAAAAATTAATCAGCAAACTGGCCGTGTAACAAAAAAATTGTCCTTCTATTTCTCTGTTCTGTCTTTGTTCTTATTGGATGCCATTTTTCTCTGTCGCTTTCATTGTGAACCCAGAATGCAACGTTTTGGCTCATCGTCGCTGATTAATTTTCAAGAGACGAGCATGAAAAGGCCGGGAAAGGCCGGGAAAACGGTCTCGAGCAGGTGATAGCCAAAGAAATACACCGAGGATTTGGAACAGTGGTGAAAGTGGTAAGTGAGTGTGTGTGTGTGTGTGTGTGTGTGTGTGTCTGCACATATGTGAAATAAAAAACGAGTTGAAAAGAGACGAAAGAGATTGTGGAGTGTATAATCAGCTTCACACATGGATCGGGATGGTTTCCTGAGTCGAAGTGTCCCTTGTGTTTGGGGGATTGGCAGCAAAGGGAGGAAGTGAGAAAAGGAGAAAAACGGTAGGGCTGAGGGAGGAAATAATAAGCACAAGTACCAGGAAGTGGAATATTTTATTAGTAGAACAAAAGCTACAGCGGGATTTTTTTTTGTTAATATTATTTTTAGCATTTTATCAGTGATCTCGATGTTTCATAAGAAGCCATCATCTGCTACACTTTCGTGCCATATCTCATATTCAACAGAAAAGACTCTTTCTCTTTATTTCTCTCTCTCTCTCTCTCTCTCTCTCTCTCTCTCTCTCTCGCTCTCATTTTCCACATTTTCAATTCTGCATTTAGAAAAAGAGGAAAGAAAAAGATCTGAGTTGTTATGAAAAGAAGCCAAGGATTAATAATCCGTCGTGCTTTAACATCACATTAATTACAACATACTGCACTCGATCTTTAATTAGTAGCTTAATTAACATACAATGCAACACAATGAAAACCTTGTCGGGCAAAAAGGTTTAATTAAGAGACTCGGAGACGAGCGCAGACAGACAGGATGCTGGGAAGGGAGACGGCGTCATGGATGACTGACAAACATGACAGAGGGTCTCGGATGAGGTTTCAACGTCAGGTGGAGGTCATCCACTCGTGGGGTTTGTTTCAATTTCAATAGGATTATTTTGTTTTGCTGTTGGAGAAAGAAATCACAGTCTAATTAAAAATTCTTTTGTTACATACAGAAGGACACACAGTGTGACATGAAAAGTAAAAAGCTTCAAACGATGAGAAATGTTTAAATAAAATAGTAATGATATGATTGATATTGGCAGATACGATGCAATATAAAAGAATATAAGGAACATAATAGAATAACATAACAGACAGTACAAATGAGTCAAAGAAAATAGCGAATAGAAATAAGCGAATAGAGTCCATAAAGAGTCCATAAAATATAGAAATTTGGAATAAATTATACATAAGATATACGTTATATAATGCAATATAATGTATGTCTTCTAAAGGGAGTCAATCTAAGCTAATCTAAATGTCCCATGTTTTATTTGTCCACACGCAGCCAACTATTACAAATGTCTTCGAAGAAATCCCTCAAAAAGTTTCCTTCACTTGCCTCTCCTATTTATCTTTACGATTTATTTTATTTTTTAATCGTATTTTGATTATGGAGAATATTTAGAAAAAGTCTCCAGGTTCAGAACTATGTAACAGTCAGGATAATAACAAAAGAGAACAAAAGTATTTACTATACTCAAGTACTGTAACGAAAATATTTGCAATTAATTACTTTCCACTGTAAAATATCACTAAGTGTAAACGTTTATACAGTATTAAATATTTGTGCCCTAAAAACGAGATTTTAAATACGGGACCCTGGTGATCTAAAAGTATACCTCGATTCCAGAGGTAAAAAAAAACAACTAAAAATCAAGTCTGAAATCTTGGTCTAATTCTGAAGTCAGATTTTGATTTCAGTAGTCATGTCAAAGCAATAACTAAACCAGCAAACTGCCATCTAAAAAAACATGGCTAAAATTCAGGGTTTTGTTTCCAGTCAGTACCTGGAAATTGTTCATTTTGTTCTCTTTATCAGCAGCAGACTGGACCATTGTGTTATCGAGGAAGCAGGCTGGACTATTGGGAAAGTGGTAGCGCAGTCTTTTATGATCTGATTTTAGCTATTTCGCAGTTGGAATTAATTTCCAGATGTGCTTAATCAATAGTCATCTTTAAATCCAGGCCTAAAACACATCCATTTAGTTCTGCATTCACTGAAGGATCACTGAGATATGTCCAAACTGACTATATTCATTTTATATGTTTTATTTTACTGTTTTTTCTGTTGTGATTTTTTATAATAATTTTAGTTATAATTTGAATTACCGCTGTGTATATAAATAAACTTGCTTTGACTTATTTTAATCTGCTTGATTCCTTTAACATCCGTCTGACATCTTGGGCTGAGGGCTACACTACAGACCCCAATAACACATTGGTCTCTGCAACACACAAAAAGAAAGCGAGAAAGCAGCATAAAGGGTTTAATGGTGTAGGATATCAGAGACGACCGCAATACCCAGCTCGTTCTGTAATTAACCACCGCGAGTCCTCGATGCCCTCGAATCCCGCCGGAGATAGAAGTGACATGTCAGTGACTCCTGTTCCTTTGAACGACTCTTCCTGAAATATGAAATATCTAATTCGGCGCTCGCCATGTGGCTGCACAGAAAATCACACAGTGATCTTTTGAAATTCATGAATAAGATATCAGAGGAGCGGAGGAATAGCTAACTCAGGCATGTGGAAATTAAAACCGGCTAGTGTTGCAGAAAGAATTCGGTGAGGCACATAAGCAGGTTACGCTGCATTTTCTGCTCGATTGTAACTTGCGGAGAAACTGGGGGGAGGATGGGGTGGGGTGGAAAAGTTATCAGGGCTGAATGGACCTGAAAATTGACTGGAAATGGAACAAAGTTAAATAATGGAGCTGGATCATACACCAGTCTGATGTTTGAGGTCATATTTTCCATGACCCTTGTGATGATGTACAACTCATGCAACACTACGAGCAAAGTCTTACATTACATCACCTGTAGATCTGTATATATAATAAATCAACCAATACCGACATTTACGCCTTTTTATTTTTTTATTATCGGCTACCGATTTATGTAAAGTAGCAAAAAAAAGGAAACCTTTTTTTTAATTGGAGACGGTTTAGAGCAGTGGTTCTCAACCTAGTTTGGACGTTTGCCCCACTTTTTTAAGTTGAAACCTTTCACTGCCCCCCCACATACCACACCTTACATCCTATGCAGACAAACTAGCTTTTTACTTTATTTAAAGCTCTTGTTATGAGTGACAGTTTATTGCATTATTAGTATAAAAAAGTAATATTCTTTAAAAACAAAAAAATTAACAAACTTAACTGAAGATTAGCATCAAATGAACTAAGCCACTGAGGAAAATCTATGTTATAATAACATTTTTTTTTTCAGTTAACTACAGACAAGAGAGACATTTCGCATATTGAGGATGAAAACCACATGCCACAGACGTCATCTGGAGCAGTTCAGAATCAATATTTATCTTAATATTAATATAACATCACAAAAAACAAAGAATTTAAATGAAATATATAATACATTTAAAGGCTGTAAGCTAGTGGTACTGGTAGTTGCAGTCAGTGTTTTCGGTGAGTGTTTTTCAAACTAGGTTAGCTTCGGAGTTAGCTTCGAGGTTAGCTGAACTCTCCTTATGATGTCTTTTTTTTTCTCGAAAAATCTACCTTGAAAAAACAAAACACCCCCTATTTTTAAAAGTATGTCCGTAAAAAAGTTACATTTCTAATCCTTTTCCATCTAGCCATTATGGGCCGTAACAAATTAAATTTCTCATCCTCTGTCAGCTGCATTCAACTAAAATTCTTATTCAACTGTACAAACATGAGGATTTTGTACTCGAAACTAAAAATGGCGCTAGAGTCTGACATCATGTGTCTGAGAGTCAAATTTTAAAATCTAATTGGTTAAAAGAGAATTAATGTAGGTCAAGAGAATTCCCTAGCAATTTCATGGAACAAATGTAAGAATTTGGGTTGTCTAAGAATTTGGTTGTTCTTTAGTCCAGGTCAGCTTCTGTTCAGGTCCGCAGAGAACATTTGCCCCTGCACACACACTGAAACCACTCCTCCTGCTGCTTCTTATCCACTTAAATTAATCCCCCTCCAGCATCACTAGATATCCATTTATCGGAAAGTACACTAAGGGGCGCTACACCACTTCCTGTTTGAGAATTACTTCTTTAAAATTTCTTTTGATGTTCTTTAATTTTAAAGACAATATTACTACATCATGTGTCACCTGTGGGAAATTATAGTATAGTACAGTTAATAACAATACTAAAATACCAACATAAAAATAGTACCTGATTAGACAATCACCTATTGTAGCTTTAATGTCTGATAATCCAAGTTAAACAAAGGCAGGTGTTCTTTGTGTCTGTCAGTTTAACTGAAGGGGCTGGGGCCTCAGTAATTCCAGTCATTTTATGCCTTTTAAAGCTAAACACAACAAATGTATTTTATGTAAATGTGGTAATTAATTGTAATTATATTTTCATTAAATAATTAATTAGCATTTTTACATTAAGAGTAAAATGAAAGATAATTGAATTATCCTTATCTGTCTTTCTCTATTCCTGTCTCACTCTCTCATGCTCTGTCAGACATATGCACTTTCTTAGTTCCACCTGGATTCCCCTGGTTGCTTCTTGGCCTCGGATTAGGTCCGGATATGATTAGTGAACAGGACATTAATCGTTTCACCCAAACACAGCCAGGCAGAGCGGCTGAGCCCAAAGCAGGCAGATCCACTCCAGTGATCAAAGCTTCCTGTTCATTTCAGCTCACCTGAAATCCCTCACATACCCTGCTGTAGCCTAACACCATTAATCACAGTCAGCGGGCTGGACGAATATAACCCAATGACTCATGGTAAACATTCTGTATTACAACAAGGGGAGTGTCCATTTACACTGGAACATCATTATCTTCTACTCAGATGATGCTGTTAGTGAATGAATCATTCTGATTGGTTAGAAGGTGTATTAATGCACTAATAACATTTGAATACGTTCTTGTTTCTATAGTATCAACTCACAATGACTGTGTGCTTAAGTTCAGCTGACATCGGGTGCACCTAAATGTGCAGGGAAGGCCGGTGTAGGGTGTAGTGGGTTAAGGCACCGGCACCCACATGTGTAGTTGCGTTCCAGCGACCCAGGTTCGATTAGGGCTCTGGCCAGCTTTCTCCCTATTTCTCCTTATTTCATTCCTCTGTCCTATCATATATACAAAAATATCTTAAAAAGGTGCAGGAGAATATTTTGTAAAATGCAGCCTTATATCACTAAAAGGTTTGTCTCACCCTCTTGGTCCAAACAAACGCCTCCCAAACGCATAAACACGCACAGACTAGACTAGAACATTGCTACAATGCATTCTGTGTCAGTTTGAAGATATTGAAATATATGTGAGATATACAATATGTATGTCTGCCAAATTTCAGAAAGTGTTTAAATTTACTAATAGCAAAAGCCTCTACTTTGTAACATCCTAAAAAAAATGTTTAACATTGGAAAATGTTTCGACACAAAAGAATTACTATGGAAGATTTTTTAAAAGGTTCCTTTTCTTGTTGTATCGACATCAAGGGAGAGACAATTAGCGAGAGTGCTAACGATATTCCAAAATGTTTATAGTTTTTATAACATAAGTTACAACAGGAAGTTACTATTGTTATTCAGGTTTTATCTCCAGAGTCAGTACTTTTTACTGTCATGCATGGTTGCTGATCTTCTCTTTTTTGTTTTTAAGGTCTTAAATAGTCTGGCACCCTCTTATTTATCTGAACTTGTGAGTGTAAACATATCTGCGTGATGTTTAAGGTCGTCAGATTAAAAAATTTTAAAGCTTCCCAGATCAAGATTAAAAGAAAGGCAGACCGGGCTTTTCTCATAGTCTGCCTAAATGATGGAATAGCCTAGCGTTATCCTTTAGGACAGTCCCAACAGAATCCCTGTTTAAGCGAACACTTAAAATGCACCTTTTAGAACAGGTTTATAATATTTGAGTCACCCTGAGCATCCCAGATTTTTTTTTTCTGTAGGTTCTATTTTCTTTGTATGTACCTTGTCACTGTTCAATGTGTTATAGCTTTTGCATTTTTTTTAACAAAGTTTAGCAGAAGAAAAGACATTAGGTTCAACTTCTTTAGATGTCTAAGGTGTTGGACTGCTGATTGGAAGGTTGTGAGGTTAATTCAGGATGACAAAGCTGCACAGTTTTTTTTTATTTATGACTTATCCAGTGTTTTGAATGTATTTGTACATATTTCTGTCAGTTTGTGTAGCTTAAACATGTGCATGTGTGTGTGCAACTTTCTGTCACACAGCCATAACCGCAGCCCGTGTGTCTGCGAGCAGAAGTTGCAGCAGTCTGCCCTACCTGATAGAGATCATAAATCAACACTCCTGAAGGGAGCAGATGCCTGAGGGGGTAAAAGCGACTAATCCCACAATTTAGCCATCATTAAAACTCACCTTAGCACATCACTGTGACTAATCAAGCCGTCAATGGATTCTTGTTCAGTAGGGCAGATCTTACAGGGCTCTAGATCATGGAGTATATAAGAGGTAACACATTTATTCAATGTTAGATCTATTTTCATTTGGCAGGTGCTTTTAATTAATTAGCGACTTACGAGTGAGGTGGAATGCAATCCGAGCGGAAAGCTGTTAAAGTAGCAGTATGAAGACGAGACTTTTCACCAGCTGACCAGGCGCTACTCCGTTATTAGCTCATTAGATTGGATAAAATACATTGTTCCTTCAATCAAAGAGACTGACAGTTGAAAGAAGCAGTCAATGTGCAGCTTTTTCAGAGGACAAAGAATGAATTAAACACTTATGAATGTGTTAATAGACTGTAGAATTGGTTTGATTTCTCGAGTGTCAGAAACGTTTCTCATTTAAAAGATTTAGCGTGTGTTAGCGTTCACACGGACAATAAAAATCAATTCAGAAAAACCTAAGTACTGATTAAAGTCCAATCCTATTTCTACCCTTACTTTTTCTTGCTTTAAGGTGTAGGTGTAGGGGGAGGACCAGATACTCCTTAAATGGGGATTTTTTAGGACTACACTTCGAACAAAGGGTTATGAAAAATTCTTCAAGATACTGTACATTAGCCGTGTTCATATTTTAACTTGTTAACGTTACACTGCTGCCTGATAGTCCCACAACATATTTTTTTTTGCCTGATAACGTTACCCGATGACCTGACAGAATAACCAGTCGTTAATAAAGATCTAATGGCAGGAAATGAGCTTTATACCACTAGTATGTGTAATGGTGTAGCATTGGTGTGGTGTAAAATATTTTTATTCCTACCCCATATCACACTGTATCAAGGGCCGAAGGGGTAGAGGTAGGGGTATAATATAGAATTGGGAATAAGCCTAAATGTCCAAACCTTTTTAAGCTGTTAATATTAAAAAAAACTCAGCTAACAGATCTATGTTCTGAGAACTTTTCCAAACGTTGCGGTCTGGTTTTGGGAACGTGATTTGAAATGTTCCAGAAATGTGAAAACGCCTAGTTTGCTTAATGTTGGTAGTTGGTTCCTTTAAGGTGCTGTTTCGAGAACGTTTTTCTCTAAATAATTTTGAGAACGTTCATCGGGTACAAATTTTGTCATTAGGACATTCCAAGAATGTTGTTCTAAGTGTGTTTCCTCATCCATGTTTTCAATATTCAAAGAACATATATTAATACGGCCAACAACACAGTCAGACCAATCAGATCTGAGAATTTAACAGTGCTGTGATTTAAACAAAAATGTGAAAACGTCTAGTTTGCTAAACTTTGGAAATTAAATCTTATGGTTTGGTTCTAGAAATGTTTTTCTCTAAACATTACGAGAACATTCATCAAGTACAAATAACATCATTAGGACATTCTCAGAATGTTGTTGAATGGATGTTTTCAACATCTAAAAAAACATATACAGTATTAACTATTAGTAATGTTATAAGAACGTTGTCTGAACATATTTTAACAGCGTTTTGTCCCAACCTTTCAAAACTCTTTGAAATAACGTTATTAAATATGTGGGGAAGTTTCCTGTTATCTAAGGACAACACCGTCAACAACACAGTCAGACTAATCAGATTGGAGAATTTCACAGCGCTGTGATCTAATCCTACGAGAGGACATTGACCTATGAGTGTGTATTTTATTTGAACACAAACACACTGATTCGAAACGTCAGGTGTGTGTTATGAAAGCGTCTGAGCTTGCAATAGGGAGGAGCGCGATAACTTGGCACGGATGTCATGTGACAGACAGTGCCCTCAGACCTGAATTATGAAAGGCCCATTAACTGCGCCAGTCAGGCTGTCAGACACACATACGCAACACACACACACACACACAGAAAAAAATCGTCAACGGCCTTCCCAGGTGAGCCTAGGCTGCCCTGTGCAAGATACGAGACAGGTGTGTGTGCCTGAGCTTTCGGCCTTCTCTTTCTTATATCGCACACACACACACACACACACACACACTAAAAATATAAAGTCCCTAAAGTCTCTGTACAGCTGTTCATGCATTTAAGTGAACCCTATGATGTACTGTGTGTTAACTGTATGTCCGTGTCTGATACTTGCTTTGTATTTGCTTTGTATTGTTTTTTCGTTGTCGCTGTTGTCTGGTTGTGTTACACCCACTATAATGACATACCAAGATGCCAAAAATAACACAACGGACAAAAGATAATGACAAACAAGCAAAGCCTTAAACCAGACAGGATTGTACTCATTCCATTTATTATGTTGTGTGTGAATCTACTGCTAATACTTTTCTTTATTAATTGCTTTCAATTCAGTTTTATTTATATAACAATAAACATCGTCTTGAAGCAGATTTACAAAAAAAAAAAAACTTTCTGACATTTTGACTGTTTGGTTCAGGCAATGACATTAAAAATCATATTATCCTAATCTTAACCAAACCAAGTGAAATAACTACAGACAGTGCAGGCAGCGCAGCCGCACTGGGGCTTGTGACCCAGGGATGGAGGGAGGTTGTTGGGGTCCCGCAGCGCACGCAGGCCCTGCCCACATCGCAAACAGGCCCCCCTGCAACAAAGTGGGTATGTTAATATAAATATACATATTAATAACAGAATAAAATTAGTGTCAAGATTATTTACATTAGAAAATAAATATGTTATGTGAGTAAACTGATATTTCAATGGAGTAGTGGTAAAACTTTTGTCAAGCATTTCTGAAGTTCTGGGTTCTAATCCACCTTCATATAGTTTTTTCTCTTTAAAACCAAAGATATTCATTAGGGATTGTATATTAAGCGTTAAGTTTTGTGCTTTTACCAGAACAAAGCGTCTGTGTAAAGACCAAAATCGCCAAAGAAGAAGTGATAACGGCGGCTACAAGTACCTGCTGTGATTGGAACTGCTTAAGTACCTGTTTAGTTTGCTTGATTGCTAAACTGTATTAGAATATTATATATATATATATATATTATATATATATATATATAATACTATTATATATATTTTTTTTTTTTTTTTTTTTTTTTTTTTTTTTTTTTTTTTTTTTTTTTTGTTTAGAGAAATCCCATCCTAAAAGTCTACTTAACGTTTGTTATATTAGCCCATTTATTTATTTATTTATTTATTTTTATATTACGAATCATAAAGTTCCTAAATTTTCATACTCAGTCCTAGATTTTATGCTATATATCAAGAACAACAATGGATTCAGGTCTGCATCTGGTTATTGCAGTTTAAAAACCTGTACATTTTTTACATTTGGCAAAAACAAAGTGTATCGTCCAGAATCCACAATCGTATTAATGAGACACTAATGTTGAGAAAAGGAGGTCTGGGGTGCAGTTGGTGTTCCAGTTCAAAGGTGTTCAGTGGAGTTGAGTCAGAATCAGGGTCCTGTACAGGACACTTAAGTTCTTTAACGCCAATCAGTCTTCATGGATTTCAGGGGACATTGTCATTACTGGAACAGTGTTTAAGTCTATTAGTTTCGGTAAAGGAATAATGTAAAGCTACACTGTGTGCTTCAGAATTTGTGGCAGAGATTCGAAAAAACTTATATATATATATTGTAATGTACACAATAGTCTTCTCATTTGCCCCCTAGGAGACTTTAATTTACATTCCGTTAGTTTCACCAGTTTTATTAGATTTATAACAGTGGTTGGCTATGTTAACCTAGCATGATATCTATGCTAATATGCAGGTTTAATTAGCATACTTCAACCAGAAGCAAGTTAATATTTAGTTAATGTTAGGTAAAGTGTTTATTTATTATTACTACACATCGTTAGTAAACTAACACTGACTGTACAATGTTTTCAGGCAAAGAGACGTAGCAGCTTAAAAAGAAAATAAAATAAAAATTTCTTAAAACTTTAGTTGTATTTTTAGTACTTTTTCCACACCTCCTAGAGATAACCGTACGGTTCAAGTGCCACAAAGGTCGATAGAGAAATAACAAGAAGTGTATGGCTGTAATGTTGTGACAGGATGTGTTGATGCTAATGAGGGAAAACCACCAGCATCTAATAAAGCAAGATTTTGTTTATTAGCTAATTAGACTACAACTAATACAACAATGTATTGTATTGTAACTTGTGATTCTTAAATTGTTTTTCTTTTATTTGCCTCTGTTTTAAACTCTCTTTAATTATGACAGAAGTGACATATATTTCTAATAAAAGTGATTAATTAACAGGAAATCCAGAGATTTAATTGCTGCCTTCTGCTGAGAAAGCAGGTCACAACCTTCTTTAGTGGAGCTCGCTAGCACAAGCGTGTGTATGCTCACAGATCAGACAGAACAAGAAGGTTTCTCTGCATGTTTTTCTTCCTGCAGCACAAGGACTAGGCAATAATTCATTGAAGGCCCAGGGCTGCTCTTGAAATGCCTGAAAACGACAGTGCAATTAAGCGATTTGGAGCGCGAGTGTTACCGTGCTACCTGTCCGTGCAAGGAGTCAGCAATTAGAGCCATGTAAACACGGCGCTTCCTCCCACCCAACATCCTCCGCGCCTCTTACATCACACCTCTCTTGTGTCAATCACCACCCGTCACAACACATCGGCTGTGCCAGCCAAACCGTGGAAAACTCATGCCGACAGCTCACGCATTTCTCACACTTCATTCCTTTCGCACCTGTGGCTGCCGCGCTCCCGCATCCTTACCTGAGCGTGTGAGAAAGTAAAGAGGCACGTCTTGTGCTGACAGCAGCGGTTAGCGCGTGATGGGTTTGTGTTTGACAGGCATTGTCTGAAAAAATGTTTAATCACTATATCATTAGTTTAGCTGGTGGACTAACAGGATTGGAGGTGATGACATGAATCACAGCTTCTCTGGCGGTTATTGGTCAGCAGAGCAATTAGTGTAATTGTCTGCTAAAACTTTACCAAAATGTCTACTTCAAGTTCTTTTTATTACAGGCCCGGCTCCAAGTTACAGTAACTGCTCTCCTGAAATATACTTTTTAGCAAGAAAATGGTCAAATATAAACAATAATATGTATAAGTTTTATTTAACATTTCAGTCTTAGATAGGTGGGCCAAACATGTCTCAGGACTACTTTTAGTGCAGCAGTGCAGTTGAATCCCAAGTTGACTTATTGTGATAAACATACTAAGATCGATATTTGTAATTATAGTATTTTAATACTAACCACTTTTCAGTTTATAACAGTAAACGTTCCGGTCGAATACATTTATACTGCAATGAGACTGAGCAGTATTCGGTAAGTCAACTTAAAAGATACTAAATTTTATTCTTCTAGAACACTTTTTACCTTATGAAAGACAACTTTTAAGGTAACGTATACAAATCCTGTAAAATAAAATCTTTATATATAAAATCTTACATTTTATCTCTTTTTATACAGATGAGCAGTTGAGGGTTAAGAGCCTTGCTCAGGGGCCCAGCAGTGGAAACATGGTGGTGTTGGTAATCAAACCCCAATCTTCCAATTACCCAAATACACGTAAACACTGTGCTACCACTTCCTAATCTAATCTGGCCACCCTGATTCTAATTTGGCTGTTTTGAATCCTCAGATAAAGTTTGATTCACACATACAACATATTTCAAAAATCCTAAGAGCACGGCTTAGACCTTCTCTTAAGTTTGCTGATTTAGAAGCGTTTGTACATGCCTTCATTACATCTAAATGAGATTATTGTAATGCAGTGTTTTCAGCTAAATCTCTTCACAGTAGATTCTACCGTACATTCGAAATTCTGCCACTCTTGTGCTTACACGCACTTCTCCACGTATCCACATTACAACTGCGCTTTCACAGTTACACTGGCTTCCTGTCAATGCAAAGAATTATAAAATTTGAATTTTATCATATAAAGCACTGCACAGGACTGCACAAGAGTAGCTTTGCTCCCTTTTAGATTCATATACTAATTCTTGCTCACACTGCTCTGTCAGTTCTCTTTTACTTTATCATCATTTATACAAACGTATAACTATGAGGGAAGTGGTAGCATGGACCGCTAAGGTGTTGGACTGCTAATTGGAAGATCGGGGTTTGATTTCCAGCATGACCAAGTTGCAACCGCTGGGCCCCTGAGCAAGGCCCTTAACCCCTGATTGCTCGGTTGTATAAAGATGTTAAATGTAAGTTGCTCTGGATAAGAGCGTCTGCCAAATTGAATAAATATGAAGAGCTTTTTTTTTTTATTCAAAGCTCCCAAATTATGAAATGCAATTCCATTTAATATCAGAAATGCACCAACGCTGGATCATTTTAAAAAATGGATTAAGACTCATCGATTTAAGCTTGTTTTTAATGAATCTTGTATTTTTGTACTGCTCCTAAGTGTGTAGTTTAACTGTAGCGCATTGGGTTTAAGAAAAGTGTGTTACATATACAATACATTATTATTGGCCCTGGACTGGACCAAATGTTAAAGTAACATTTTTAACAATCATTACTAATGTCATTATCTAAGTTTAAATCTAAGCCTTATTTTTTTTTCTTTCCATCCACCATCAACATTCGTCCTTCTGATTAAACTGTTTATAAAGCATAGAATAGACTAATATCACCCAATTCTGCATCACAATATGTTTATTACATAGTAATAAATCATAATTATAATATAAAACTTTACAAATAGGTCAAATTTGAACCAAAAGCAACAGGAATAGCATTTTTTACAGTACTGTACCATACACACTACCATCACAGGCTAAAGCAACAGGAAGTAAAGAGTACAGCTTGTTTTCTGGATGCATATGCCCATTGCTGTCATTTTTGGTACTTTAAATAAATATTACTTAAAATTAGTCTTATTATTATTATTTTTTCTTTATAAAAAAAGTCCTCAATGATTAAGTTTTTTTTTTTTTTAAATAAGTTTTTTTTATTTACTATCCTGGCCCTGGTTATAAAGCCCCGCTCCTAAGTTGCACATAGAGTGTCTATAAAATAACAGACCAGCCTTTGTTTGTTTTTTTTCACAGCTTTTTTATTACATTGTAAATATCTTTCAGTTTATTTATAGTTCCATTTGTAAGGAGAACTGAATAAAAATGCATACGAACATCATTACAATTGGAAGTCGCTGTTATAATAGGGAAAAGCGAAAACTGTTCACAGACATGACAGCAGTGTTGGCAAACATTTTTTTTAGGCCAGGATGAAGTACTCCAAGATAAAGATGGTAAGTACATATTAAGAAAAAACACACACCCAGACAAACACCTCTCTTGGCATATGAGCCTACACAGAGGAATCAAAACTCACACACATAATCACACACTTTCTTTCTGCAAATGGGGCAGGCCTGGTGCACCTAGTAGCTCCTCTCTCAGGCGACAGGCCCCATCTGCCACCTGCTCCTCCTTCTCTTGTGTGTGTGTCTATGTGTGTGTGTCCCAGTCCCGGTGACAACTGTCGAGCAGCCCACGCAAGATTGATTATCAGTCAAAACCCATGGCAGTAGTGGCAGATTTCACTGGGTTAAGCTTGCTGATCCAGCAAAGAGCGAGAATGCACAGCTACGCCAGGCCGTGCCAACCGCGCCCGATGCTCACAGAACACCCATGCGTGTCACCATGAAAGTGAGCCAAAGAAACACAGCTGCAGCACAGAAGTTCCGGCCTCTAAAACTTGGCGCTCAACAGCGGGCTCATAAATAAACATGGCTGCTGGATGGCACCATTTTCACCGTCTCTCAGGCCAGGATAAATAGCCTGTGAACCCCTGCACTGCCCTTTCCAGGAGCGACATCTCAATACAGAGCTCAGTAGTGAAAGCATGCACAGCTATAGTAATGAAAAGATACTATGAGGCTCTTTTTTTGGTTCTTGAAATCATAATAGCAACAATAATTTATGGAAAAAGAAGACAAGGACCTCAGATATGTCAAGTTTAGTTTATACGATGATATAATGAGAAAATAATTTGTATGACTAGATTATAAAATTGGGAACAGTGGAGTCACATGTAGTCTTTATATCAAGATTTTTTTTAAAATAGTAACTTACAAATCCATTAGGCAGCTAAATATTTTGGTCAACATGCACTAATTAGCCATAAAACCACATATCCATTAAAACCACAGATCACATGAGTCATTATATATTCTTGTTTCCTGATAAGTGAGATGCATTAGGCAGCATGTGAACAATCAGTTCTTGCTGTGTTGGAAGCAGAAAAGATGGGCAAGCGTAAACACACTGAGTCACAAGTGTTTGTCTAGAAGTTTTGCACGCTAAGAAATAAATACAATCTCACATTGTGTCAATCATGTTTACGCCCTGCCACCGAAACTTTCATCCATCAATAAAAAATTTGGATCTGGTTCGATTTTTTTTGTGTTTTTATGCATTCATGGCAAGCATTTCGAGAGGTGTTTTAACAATTCAGAGCCACCGTACAAGCTAAAGCCAAAATCCAGAATGGTGACCCGCTGCTGTTGTATGATAGGTTCAATGTCTTTCCGAGGCTACCATTTGTTGTGTAAGTGTGTGTCTTTATCTTAGACATACTGCCAGATCCTGCTCTGTTCAGGATCAATTGGTTCAGATAAATTGGTGGTGAGAGGACAGTGAGGAAGAGAGAGGACAACAAAATCATCCTTACAGCTTGAGACTCAATTTTTGTCTCAAGTATTGTTTTGCAAATTTATGCATCAGTATTTTGCAAGTATGCATCAGTCTTAGTGTGCAAGGTTCTGTGCGTGATTTTGGACTGTGAAAAGATGCTACGTTTCTCTGTCTACCAATAAGTAGACACTACGTTTGGATTAGAACATTAAAAAGTATGACTATTGGTAGTGTAAATAAAATTTGGACACCATTTATTATTTACATTGTCACGTGACACATGCCGTCACAACAGCGCTTAATTTAAAGTTGGATAGTGTTTATTTGGATAATGTTACACATGTGCAATTCACAATCCACAAGGTACAATTCTTTAAGCACTTGAAAACGTTTTGCATGGTTTTTGCTTTCCATGGTTTTTCAACTATAATTCATCGTCTTTCGTAGCCTCATTGGATAGTAAAGTGTCCATCGTTTGTGTGCTAAAGAATCTGGGAGGAACTAGGAAGTCATTCCACAAAGGGGATCATCCACATTCCAAAGGGGGATCAATTACCATCATCCACATCAATTTTAATGACAGTTTGATGACAACTTTTCATTTCACAACAATATCATGTTAAATAAGACAACTTTCAGTCTCTGGGCAAAGTAAGACAGCATCATGGAAAACTTTACATAGTTGACATGGTGTTGGTCTCCAGACTGATGGCAAGAGAGTAGCTTTTTTGGCCAAGAGGGCAACTGACTGACATATAAAGCGACCAAACACCAATTGACAGTCGATAGTCAAAGTCTGTATAAAAAGAAAGGGTGTGTAACTGTGCTCATTTATTGAAAAAAGAAATTTGTGTAAATAATTAATTCTTCATCATGAACTTAAAAATCCAGCATTTAGCTCCATGTCTCTTTATTTCAATATTCAGTTACCTAAACTTATTGTTGAGATTCATATACTTATGTTTTTTATTTTTCTATCCCAAAACTTTTATCAAGTTGAAAACAAAGGAAAAAAAGGACTCAGTAATTAAATTATCCACCTCATATCCACTTCCAAGTTTAGCTTCCAAACTCATTTCTTCGTGTTGACATCTTGACAGCCTGACTCAACATGAGAAGCTTTAATGCCAGCCTCAGGCCTGTGTGTTAAATAAAGGATAAAGATTTGTGCACTCACTCTGATCTAAACCAGTGATTAAGTTTTGTCTATCTTAGGAAAATATTCACCTATATTAGCATTTACCTCTGCTCTGATTCCTTCCACTTGCTTGATTTGGCGCAATTAGGAGACCCTGAGTCGAAGAGAAATAAAGGGCTTATTTGGTCTTGCTTGCTCTTAATTGAATGGAAAACACCCTTTCTTTGGCCGAGTTTCTAAACACATGGAACGCTCTCAAATGTCTGGGCCTTGTGAAGCTCTTTGACGACGGTCCCCATGTGGTTGGCATTCCCTTCGGAAAACAAACGCTATCGGTTAGCACTCAATGCTCGAGGAGAGACAGGCACTGGAGGAGGGGAATTCACCCCGAGGATAATGCTGGTTAGCAGGGGAGCTGGCGTAAACTGTGGCACCCTGCCAATAAACTGTCCATCAAATTACTCTCCTAGCCCATTTTATGGCGGAGACCATTGTGAGAGATTTGGATTGGCTGGTGAGTACAGTGTGCATGTCCTGCTGAGATGTTACTCTTTAATCAGTGATTAAACATACTCTCTTTTCGCAAGGCCATGCTCTCTGTCTGGTTGCAGTCCCAGGTACGAGGGGGTGGTGGCACAATTGTCCCGCCGGAAAGTAAACATTCAGCATGTTCTGAAATGTTTCACAGAACCGTAACTGCGGACCACAGGACCCCCCATGTTGGCTGGGACAGCAGGGCGAAGCTTGGCAGAGGTTCAGGGCCTCGAATTCCTCCGTCCTCCTGCAGCGGGGGCCGAGACACGGAGACTGTTTTCTCCTTTCTTCCCCTGGGTCTTCTTTCTACTCCTTGTCTTCATGCCATGCTTTCTTTCTGTCATCTCCACGCTGGTGTCAGCAGGGTCACTCTGTTTGCTGAGGGCACAAATGGCGAGGCGGAACAATGGCGCGACATCAGGGACAAAGCTGCCCACTCTACTTGAATTACAAGTGGTTGGTACTCGTGGAGAATAAAGCGGGTTTCAATGGACCATTCAGGGGGCACTGTGGATCCTCACCCGGGGTAAAGGCAATGGGCAAACACGCACACACTCTCACGCATACACACACACACACACACACTCACACAGCCTGTGTAAAGCAGTGAAGTGTACCGCAAAGAGTATTCTGAGCGAATTTCATACTAATTACCACCTCAGATCTTACACCTCTCCCACAATGTGTGCCAACTCTTTTTGTTGGACATTATATAATAAACCATGAGCATTATACATGAGAGACAACAGACAAGTACATTTAGATATTTTCACCACTTAAGGACAGATCTCAGTAGGAAACTTTTATCTAAATATTACATTTTTATGATATCAGTACAAAACATGCAATAGGAGTTTCAAAAACTTCTATTGCATGTTGAAAAACTTCAAAAGCACCTGTGTTAAAATTAATGCGAACTTTAAGTTATACAATTAGGAATATATCAATTCAGTTTCTAAACAGATTACACAATCAAGTATTTAGCAAATTAGCGCTTAACAGTGTACTTGATTATACACAGGTAAGCTACCGCAACAGAACTGAACTGAACTAACCCTTACTTGCTGTATCGTGTTGACCCCTGTTGGAACGAAGACTCAAATATCCCTAAATTACTTTGTCATAAGCCAGTGTGTACTGTTTTACATGCTTGTCATCTAGTTGTCTTATGCATATCGTATGATGTGTTACTTTATGTCTTGTCCAGCACGAATGCACTGATGCTATCCTTTTTTTTTAAATGTGTTGTGATTGATAAACTTGATCCTGATTCTGAACTGCGAATAAACACTTGTTTTAAAAAGTAATCATTTGGTTACTGGCTACAACACACACCATGCAGGTTACTTCATTTCCTGGATGAATTTAAGCGACTAAGAATTACAGTTTTATTGCAATTGAACTCATACCACCCCCTTCAGCTAGTCTTAGGTTTGGTACCGTAATGTAGTGTGCTAGCATGTGTAAACTGTCATAAACGTTACGCTTGGTTTTGTTCCATGTCTCCGCCGCTATCTTGTAACGATGTGTTTTTCAATTGTGTCCGAATGCTTTGTGTTCGGATTCAAATTAGTTTTCCTATCATGTGTCTTATCGTTTTAGGACAAATGAGTAAAACAATGGCAAAGCAGTGAGACTATGTTGGACAGACATTTTTATCCATACGTTTATTTTATTTATCCAAGCAGTTAAGGGTTAAGAGCCTTGCTAAGAGGCCCAGCAGTATCAGACTTATGGTCCTTGGAATTGATCTCACAACCTTCTGATCAGCAGTTACAGTACAGTGTGCTGGATAGATAGTTACAGAATTGCGTCACTTTCTGGTGATTTTTTTTTTTAGTTTTTTAGTTTTATGGTTTTTAGGGTTTTTTTTTTTTTTTGGTTTAGGTAAATGGAATTTTTCTTGCCTGACCGCATGACTGTAGCTATCTTATTGTTATGAAATGGGATTTAGGACGTTTGCAGATCAATTTAACAACACATCAAGGTTAAAAATCCATTTTTTAAAAACTCTTTTTATCTAATAAAACAGTTTTCTGGAGAAACATAGACAGGTTAAAAACAAAATAACTAAATTAATTGTAAAAATTTATGCAAAGAAAATAATACAAGGCAGAGACTTTGGTTTTAGGAAGTGGTAGCTTAGTTATTAAGGTGTTGGACTTCTGATTGGAAGATTGTGTGTTTAATTCCCAACATCAAGCTGGCTAAAGTGCCTAAATGTATAAGAAATCATTTATTAAAAACTTTTCATTTTTATAAAATCAGGCAAAACATTTTAACAAAGCTGCCATCTCTAGATTTTATTATTTATTTATTTTTATCATTACATAATAAAAAATATTACAATTTATTTTGATTTATTTTTGATGGACAATTTGACCACTGGATATATTTTCCACACCATAGCAGTAAAAACTTTTTTACAGTTTGTACATGTTAGCCGTCATTACTCATCTCTCGACAAAAGAGCGATGCGGATCGTCTTTAATTACTGGCTTGGCATCGTGGGTCTCCAGCTACCCACGCATTCGCTGGCGAAGACGTTTGGTGAGAGCAACAGAGACGTTCACTCTGGGGAGAAGGTCACATTGAGCTGCAGTTGATGTCTCTCTCTCTTTTTTTTTCTTTCTCTATCTCTCTCTCTTACACACACACACACACACACACACACACACACTCAAACCTTTACAAACTCCTCCAAGTTTTTTGAACTGAAAAATGAAACCTGCAGAACATGTGCTGTTATCTAAATGACTGCTTTCTGTGTTTCTTAAGTACGGTTTGTTACATCATGTCAACAACCTTGTGTGAAAGGCTTCGTCTCGGACTTCCTGTTAAACACACGCTCATAAATGCTCTACGTGTGCAATTTTTCACAGTTCAGCAAATAAAAGTATAGAATTTAATGTTTGCAAAGAGGTTTTCACCAAACACTGTAGCAGTGTTGCCATGGTGAGTGATTGATTGACGTTTGCCTCCGGCGGTCCCTGTGTAGCCTCCATAAACAAAACAGTTACTGTAGATGAATAAACATAAAAAGTAGAACTATTTCCTTTATTTGACTGTTATAATTTGAGTAAAGATGCCCAAACACACACACACAAAACACCACCTCTGACCCAAGACATTAATAGATGAACCCTTGGGAGGTTAAGGAACCCCAGAGAGACCAGATAAAGCATCAGGAGCCAAATGTTCTGGAGAAATAATGATCGCTCATCTAATTTGGCTTACTCAGTATCATAAAGTGTGAACATCAGCCAAAGGTCTCCTAAAGAACTCCAGTTTGACCTAGGCTGCATCTAAATAACCCTAGCCACCTACCCTAAAGTGTCCCTAATACCCTACTACTTTACTATACAGTGGATAAAAAGGCAGTATAAAATGTTACATTTATAACACACATACCCTGTGGCCGATCACACATGTGCGCGCTCACTTAAACGCCTACCCGTTCCCTCACCCATATCCACATCCGCACACGGAAAAACATGGTGCTTTTAATCACGTTGAAATTTGTTAATTAGCATGTTGAATTCCATGCTAGTTCAGTAATTAGCACGTGGATATTTATAGCCTGCTGCTTCTCATGCATTTGCCGTAGGTCTCAGGTTATCGCTTGCCAAACTAAAGGTGGGTCAGGAGTGTCGCGGAAAGACGATTCGGTTGTTTGTGCTTGAATCAGAACGAAGCCTGATTAACACCTAAATGGGATTCAACAAACATCATGAAAAACATGCTAATGGAATCTGACTGGCATTTCAGAAAAGCTGGCAGGTTGAGAGAATTGACGGCGTGTCAGAAAAAAAAACCAAAAAAAGCAAAACATTTCCAGTGAAGGTGAATGAAACATACATTGGTGGAGTTAGGTGGCTTTTCTTCTTCTTGCTTCACTCCTCCTCCTGTTCAGAAGCTCTTGCTTACTGTTTTGCAATGTGCTCCTTGTTTCTGTAGTTTTCTCAGATTGTCATTTTGGCAAATCAGCACAATGCTAGAATAAAACACATTTTTGGCACAAACACTAAAATGAAAATCTTTAGGATTGAAATACTACGAAAAAAGAGGATATATTTTGTCTCCCACTCTCAGCAGCTTACATTCCCAAGGCAGGAAAACACAGCTGCCTACATTTACATTACATGCTTACAAACCGGATGGCCTTCACTCGAACAAAGTTAGGGCAAGTGTGCTAAAAACAATAAAAGGAAGACCTCAGCGCTAATTAAACGCTGCATATTTCAAATTCTGAAACCTGTGAAACATTCATTCATCCATCATCTCAAAAAATGTAAAACAAATCGATCAATGTCACTGATGTAAATACGACTCAGACTTCGAGCCAAAATGTTTCAGCTAAGTGTGTCATATGCATCAGACGTTCAGCAGGTCAGCGGTCTGTGGGTTTGACCACTGAGGCTAAGAATTGAGCTGATCAATCTGTGGTTTAATTTGTGCAGCATTGTCTTAGGAATTAGGTTTAAGGGTTAGGGTTAAGTCTATTAGCAGTTAATGATAATAATAATAATAATAATAATAATAATAATAATGATGATGATAAATCATACTTATCCAAAAAGAAATTAAAGTTGGGAAAATCATTTCAGTTTATGTGAAGACATTTTACAAAAGAAGCTTCTTTTTTATGTATGAAAACTTTTTAACCACACTGTAATTCTTCTCTTTGTCTATTTTTATTTTTTTTATTCTTCTACTTTATTGCTTTTCATAACATCACTAATTAGGATAATGTTTATATCAGATCATAACGACTGAGAAATAAATAATAAGCTTGAAGTGACAAAAACACAATGAAAGTAAGAACAGAAGCTGAATACTTTATTTAGTATGAAACCCAAAGGTAGACAATATGTTTCTCGTGTCACATGTGTCATTTATCAAAACGCTCATTAAAACATTTCGGTAATTAGCAGCAGGAGGTGCGAGCGGCTGAGGTGTGTTCAGGGCGATGTGTTCTTCTCCAAGACTTACTAGTGTGATTATTTATTTTGGATTTACTCTCACAATGAACAAAAAAAACCCACACCTGATAGCATTTTACACCAATCACTTTAATCACACACTAGAAAATGTTTTGTTTTGTTCTCTCTGTCTTTGGCTGTGTCAGTTTGTATTATCTATCTATCTATCTATCTATCTATCTATCTATCTATCTATCTATCTATCTAGCCATCCATCCATCCAAGCAACCAACCAACCATCCACCATCCATCCATCATCCATCCATCTATCTATCTATCTATCTATCTATCTATCTATCTATCTATCTATCTATCCATCCATCCATCCATCCAAGCACCCACCCACCCACCCACCCATCCATCTCCATCCATCCATCCATCCATCCATCCATCCATCCATCTATCTATCTATCTATCTATCTATCTATCTATCTATCTATCTATCAAAAGAATAATGAAACACCAGAATAATTATTTCCTTTACCGCTTGGCGTGACATTTGGTTTCTATGGAAACCGTGTGCTCGCTGCCTCATGTGTGCCACTCTTTATATCATCCGGGTACAACTAGACATCTCGTATGCGGTTCCTGCTGTTTTATTATAAAAAGAACGTATATAATAAAACACAATTACATAATAATACGCGTAAAAAATGTTTGCTCGATGTGTACTTTAATAAGATTGCTAAATGTAGTATATATATAAAAAATATATATATAAAAAAAACAAAAAAAACCTCTTCGTGTTTCTACCGGGGCGCAATTAGAGGGACACCGGGGAAGCTATGCTGCTGGTTAGCCTGTGCAGTTTAAGCAGAAATATTTCTCTGACATGAGTTTCTCATTTATTTTTTCTTACTTTGAGTCTGAATTCACTGTCACGGTTTGTATAAATTCGTTATAAATGCTTTTTTAAACTGCTGTCTTGGTTACTGTCGCTTGTATGCTAGCGAGTTAGCTTGTTTGCTAAGGTTGATAAGGCCACCTACAGTCTACAGAGGCTTGGATAACTTTAATACTTATTTGCGTATTTAAAAAAAAAAAAGTTTATTTATGTTTTTAAATAATGCCAATTAGGAGTAAGATATCTGTTTAAAAAAATCCTTATGCAAAAAAAGTGAGTAAAAAGCAGTTTTAACTTTTACGTATTAATATGTAAATAAGTCGTTTATTAAATATATATTTTTTAACAGTTCAGGGTTTAAAGTGTCAAACTTGTCTTAACGTTTAAAAAAACATTTTTAACTGTTTTATGTGTGATAATTAATTGTTCAGGGTAATATTATTGTTGTTTTGGGTGTTACAGTGGTAACTGGGTAAAATTCGTTCTGTTGCTTTTACCTGGCAACCATAACAACCATACAAAATCTGCTTTATAATATTATCTCTAATATATTAACGTGTTTTCGATGTGTGAAAATATGATTATTTTTAACCATTTTGATTAGAATATGTTTAAAAAAACTTAGATATTTCGGTAATAAATGATGCACATTAGTAATAAATGATAACAAATTTGTCTGTAAGTCACTATTGATTATTCTTCAACTTGTTATTCTTCTTAATATTATGTTAAAAAAATAATTTGGTTAAAGCTTAAGATTTCCCACAAAATCATTTATATAAATATATTTATATATTAGGGCTTTGTAAAAAAATATCTATGCAGCTAACTATCGCAGCATTTTTTTCATGATATTGGAAGTGGTGGCTCATGGTTAAGTTGTTGGACTATCAACCCAAAGATCGTGGGTTCGATTCCCAGCACCACCAAGCCACCACTGCTGGGTAAGGCCCTTATCCCTTAATCTCAGTTATAAATAAATGAGATAAATGTAAGTCGCTCTGGATAAGAGCGCCTGCCAAATGCTGTAAATGTAAATATTGTATCGATATTCCAACCTGTGGTGTCACTGGTCACTTTAGTAGTTACACCTTGCTAGTAACGGATTAGACCCCCTTTGCCTTTAGAACTGCTCTAATTCTTCACGGCATAAATTTAACAAGCTGTTGGAAACATTCCTCAGAGATTTTGTCCATATTGACATGATAATATCACACAGTCGCTTCAGATTTGTCGTCTGCACAGCCATGATGCGAATCTCCCGTTCCATCACATCCCAAAGGTGCTCTATTGGATTGAGATTTGGTGACTGTGGAGGCCATTGGAGTAAAGTGAACTCATTGTCATGTTCAAGAAAGTCTGAGATAATTTGGGCTTTGAGACATGGTTCATTATCCTGCTGGAAGTTGCCATCAGAAGACGGGTAGACTGTAGTCATTAAGGGATGGGCATGCTCACCAACAATACTTGGGTAGGCTGTGGCATTTAAACAATGTTCAATTGGCACTAAGAAAATATCCCCCACACCATTACACCACCACCACCAGCCTAAACCATTGAGACAAGGCAGAATGGATCCATGCTTTCATGTTCTTTATGCCAAATTCTACCATTTGAATGTTGCAGCAGAAATCGAGACTCATCAGACCAGGCAACGTTTTTCCAACCTTCTATTGTCTAATTTTGGTTAGCCTGTGCCATTAGTGGCCTCCGTTTCTTTTTCTTAGCTGACAGCAGTGGCACCTGGTGTGGTCTTCTGCTGCTGTAGCCCTTCTGCTTCAGGGTTTGACGTGTTCTGCGTTCAGAGATGGTATTCTACATATCCTGGTTGAGTGGTTATTTGAGTTACTGTTGCCTTTCTATCATCTCTAACCAGTCTGACTATTCTCCTCTTACCTCAAAACTGCCGCTCACTGGATATTCTCTCTTTTTCGGACTATTCTGTGTAAACCCTAGAGATGGTTGTGTGTGAATCTTCAGACCAGCCCGTCTGGCCTCAACAACCATTCCACGTTCAAGGTCATTCAAATCCCATTTTTTTTCCATTCTGATGCTCGGTTTGAACTAAAGCAAGTCGTCTTCACCATATCTAGATGCCTAAATGCGTTGCGTTTCTGCCATTTGATTGGCTGATCAGCAATTTGTGTTACTAAGCCATAGAACAGGCGTACCTAATAAAGTGGCCGGTGAGTGCATTTAGATAACGTCAACCGGATTTATGTTAATATTATATATGTGTGTATATATGCATATATACATACATATACACACACACACCCACACACACACACACACACACACACCACCATATATATATATATATATATATATATATATATATATATATATATTATATATATATAGATATTATATAGATATATATATATATAATATTATGTGTGTATGGCAAAAGACTGTAAATAGTTCCTTATTTGTCGTGCAGGATGATGTCAAATTGTGAAGATCTACAGAAGGACTGGTACTCCGTACTTGGTGCGTCTCCCGCTGATGATTTACGTGAGCTGAAACAGAAGTATCAGAGACTAGTCCTTATGGTACGTTGCTCGCTCTTATGACTCTTTTTTTTTTTCCTTTTAATTTAGCATAAATCATAACATAATCTATCCGATTGCTATTCGATTTCAAGTTGGCTTGGTTTAACTCTACTTGTTGTTATATCTCAAATCATCTCCCTACATCTCAATAGGATAGCGTGATTGCTTCACACCTCACAGAGGTTTTGGTTCCCCAATTATTGACAAAAGTATTGTAACACCTAACCATATGTTTTTTTTCAACATCCTATTCTATATTTAGTCTCACTTTTCCTTCTATAATAACTTTTACACTTCTGGAAAGGCTTTTAACTGGAATGTGGAGCATGACCGATGATTTGTGTTCATTCAGCTACAATAGTATTAGTGAGATCAGACACTAATGTTGAATTAAGGAGGTCTAGGGTGCAGTTGGGGTTCCAGTATTAATGGTTGAGAAAGAGTATGGACTTTTTGCAGGGCACTTAAGTATTTTTATTACAATTGGAACAGTTTTGGGAAACTTGATTCCAGTAAAGGGTAATTGAAAAAGTCATCAGAAAAAGTCATTCTAGACAATTGTACACTTCAAGTTAATTTGGGTTTCTGTGTAAGCAAAACTTGAGACTTACAGTGGAGAGTTTACAAAGATGCAGTGGACATCAGCAAAAGTTATATTAGTGTTTCACGAATGATCCACCTTCACTATGCTTTTGCTTTGGAGGCCCCTATGGGTATGAATTTGATTACACACTTAACACTGATTTTGCACAAAACCCTAGAAATTTCTTATCTTCAAACTTTCCATTTTATTTCCATGTTGAGCGCCTGTCTATTGCTTCGGTTTGTGGATACTCAGTGAATTTTCCACCCAGGATGAATAAAGTTTGGGCAATAATAGTAATAATAATAAAAACAAACAAAAAAAAAAAGAACATCAGTTTTCCTGAAAAAATGGAACGCGTGGTGCGAAATGATCAGCACACAATGTGTGCAACGTGTGTGTATGTGCTGACATTAGGTGGCAGTAGCGTGATGCTGCTGGCCTTTACCTTGGCCCCCGAGCAGCATGCGAGTGTGTGTGGGTTTTTTTTTTTTTTTTCCCTTGCCGTCCGATGATGTATGGGCCGTGCCGGCGAGCCCGCCAAATTGGCCAGCCCTTTATATTGTGCTTCTGCTCTCCAAGCTCCATTAGGCCCGGTAAATGAATATTTTACAACTCGTGCAAAGGGACAGCAATTAAAGCGTGTAACTCCGGAAAGAGAGCAGGAATGAGAGAGAGAGAGAGATACAGAGTGGGTGGGTAGTTGTATGCTTAAGACGGCAGAAGAGACATTTTTCGTTCAGTACTGTATTTATGCGAAGCACCTGGACCGCGTCAGGTGAAGGTGCGGGAGCAGCAGAGTGAAAAACGTGTGTGTGTGCGCCAGGGGTTGGGTGTGGAGTTGGGAATTGACACATCACATGTCTTGACACTAATATAAGGCAGTATAGGACCCATTTCTGCTCTAACATATGTTAAACTGTACGCATGACTGGACATGAATCTTATTTTCACAGCTCCTTCATGCATAATTGATGCCAGTGTTATTAGTAATTCCTTTAACAACTTCCTTTTTTGATTTCCTTAAATAGTATTTCAGGATGACATGATGCTCAAGTTTTCAGATTCTCGGTCAGGCCAGCTTCCTCCAGGACATCCTGTCAGTTTCTGCTGGACCCCGAGCACCCGGGAGATGTTTGTGTTTCTTTATACCTCCTGCGCACCGCAGGGGAAGCCGTGACCGCTGCGAGAGAAAGTCAGGAACTCTCAGCCTGAAGAGCAAGTGAGCCGAGAGTCATGCTGCTAGCGTTGCTTTGACGCTTCCCACTGTTAGCGAGCGGCCTTTAACACGGACGCCTTTTCGCCTCCCAGAATATTGCGCTGTGCCTTTAGTAGGTGTGACACAAGCACCGCTGTGGCTGCAAAGATAAGTGTTTATGGGACTATTCAGGGGTGACGTTAGTTTTTTTTTTTTTTTAACGGAACAAAATAGGCTACACTGTAGTGCAGGGCAGCTGGTTTTTGATGTAAGAAAGTTCTAAAAGATAATTATTACAACTCTCTTATATCAGAAACCAGCTGCTCTAGAAAGTTCTATGCCGCCTATTTCCTCAGAACTTTCTAGAGCTCTGGAATTCTGGTTGTGATCATCAGTGCATTTTGTTGATTTATTTCCCTTGGCAATCAGCAGGTAATAATTTTATATATTTTTTTAGCCCGAGGGTTTGCGCAGCCGCCGCCATCACCTTAAAGTTGATTATTGTTTTTTTTTTTTTAATGCAGTTTTGTGATGTCGTGTAAAATTACACCATTTAATCTTTTTTATTGTTATGCTGTATTAGGGAAACCAATAAATTTCTTGTCTAGCTGCCTCCCACAAAAGGTTGTTGTGCCCCCTAAACAAATTTAATTTAATTTAATACTATCAAGATTAATTAAAACTAATTAAAATTTGACATTTTATGATTTTAGATATAATAGAAATAAGAAGGTCCGTAAATATATATATAAAAAAAAACAAAAACAGTTTCTCTGATTGGTTGCGTTACGTGTCATTACATCAATAAATGTGACTCTTCGCTATTAGCATATGATTATTAATCTGTTTTAGTTGTTTAGTTGTGATTAGTTTGTGATTTTCTTGTTTACTTTATGGGAAATGAGGTTGACAGTCTTGCATGGTATTGGTTGTTTTATGCCTTATTTGTGCGAGTTATCGTTGATGATTGCACGCCCCCTCATTGAAAGCTGTGTGCCCTCCTGCAAGATCTTTTGGTCTGCCTGCAATATTTCAATCAAGTTTCAGACATTTCTTAAAATATTTATATATTGTCAGTAACGCTCTTTAAACAACATATTTAATGCATTTTTAACATTGCAGCTTTAACCCATGTCACACAATCGGATGTTTTTATCTCTTATTTTCTCTACAAATGATTAAAACAAAACAATGCTTACAGAAACCACTTACAGTGTTCGCTCTCCCGAACCCGGGACCTCAGAAGCGTTCCTGTCTTTTGGCCTGTATCTCCATTTAGCCTGTGATCTTCGAGCAGGTTCCCACAGACTGTGTAAGTCAGTCTAATCCTCTCTGCAGGGATTCTGTGTATCTAAGATCAACAGAATCAAAGGTGCTTGTGATCGGACCGTTCTCGTAGCTTTAATTAAGAAGAGCTTTGACCGAAACTTTTACCTCCAGTCCTGAATTCTGCCACGTTTAATGCAGCACTAGTTCAAAAGAAGATGGACAGATTAAAGGCAGTGTGTGTCCCTTTAAGAAGCTGACCAATAGCTGTCCAAATTAGCCGACGCTCTTAGTTTAATTAGCACTTAGTGTAGATATCGATGCTGTGTTCGTGTTGTAAGGGTAGATATGTTTCACTGGTTCTATTGCTGTTTTTTTGTGAGAGATCGTTACTCTTTGCTCTTCTCTTCTTTCTCTTTGGTTTTCTCCTTTTTCTCTTCTTCTTTTTCTTTTGCTCTTCTCCGTGCTGTATTCCTTTTTTTTGTTGCTCTTCTCTGTGCTTTTCTCCATTTTCTCTTCTCCTTTTTTCTTTTCTCTTCTCTTCTTTTCTCTACACCTCATCACTGTTATCCATAAGATGGTCCAATATATGAATTTTCAAGCCCTTGGCAAAGGCAGCAGGATTAAAAAACCCTTCAATTCTCTTTCACTCAGTTCAGAAACTGTTTCAGACATGTGACTGTGTGACTGTCTGACTCATTTTGCTAGAAGTTAGTAGCCATAGTAGTGGAAAGAAACTCAATAAAAAGCAGAGCCACTCCTACAGTTTTAGAGTTAGAGTTTTTTGTTAAGTAATTGTTTGAAATGATCAGTTGAGTTCCCCGTCATTTTAAAATAAGAAATGTAATTGGCCAATCTGGGACTGATGATTATTGTAGTCTGCTGTAGTTTACATGCATCTTTGTTCGACTTTGGCAGTGGTTCAACTTCAACACACACAAGCAACACTCTGTATGTGGCTTTGTAATGCAGTGACCATTTCAATGCCTGGTTAAAAAAAAACTGTTTGTCTACTTCAACCTCTTAAAATTATTTATGAAGCAGAAAGAGTTACCTTCAGGTCAAACAATGTTTTACTTCATTACACTTTTTCTTTAGATCTCTATTTATCAAAAATAGGTGGTCTTCTGTAAGACCATATATAAATTAAGGCTGTTAGACTTGTTAAATAACCGCATGATCGCAATTATTTGACATAACTGCAGATGTTATAGTCAACCGCACTTTTATTAGCCACAAAGGGGAGCTGTAGTACCTGCAGCACACTACAGTCAACCAGAGTATAGGAGTGGAATTAGCAGTAGCAGGTTTTTTGAAGGTTGGAGCGTTGTGTTTTAGCTGCTCTGAGCGCTCCACTAACGCTACAGCACAAAGTCATGATTTCGCTAAACATTTAAACACCACTGTCAGAACATAATAAAATATGTTAGGACCTCAAATACTATTTATTGAATAAAATATTAGAAATATTTATAATGGAGCAGTAATAAGACAAATGTTTCCAGGGAGTGGAACACATAAATATGGTAAAATACTTTGAGCTTGAAGCAGAAATTTTCCATGATCGGAAATTCCGCACGTTGTAGTCAACTGGAATTATTGTGCATTTTTATTTGCCACAACGGGAGCTCTAGTACCTGCAGCACCCTATTCCTTCCAGAGTATGTGAGCGGAGTGAGCAATGTAGCGCTAGAATGGAGCGATTATTAAATGCCTGAGTACGGAGTGGGAATTCTTGCCACTCACATACTCTGCTTCCAGCATGCTTTGGTCATGCTAAGCAAATATGCATGTTAAGTTCAAATGACACGGTTCTGCCGAGTTTTGCGTAACTGGTTCATATCGGCACGATTATACAGCAAAGATTATGCTAGTGTTTCTTTCCTGTAATCCACCGAGCCACTAGAGAGCAGAATCTTTCCTCTGTATGTGACATTTATAGCCTCTTCTGGTCTGGTACCTAGTTTAATTTAATGTGCTTTATTATTTACAGAATTGTCAAACTTCTAAATGTGCATATGGTTTTCTTTAAAAATTGCAGTCTTTAATTATGGTGTATTGCGATGGTTTCTGTTATTTACAGAATTATTAATTTTTTTTAATATATTGAATAAACAACTTTATTACTGAATAAACAACATATTTGACAATGTATCGTCACCCACATTTCATAATCGTGACAGCCCTAATACAGATTTCCCAATTAAGAGTTTTACTGTGTTATTATTCACTGTCATCATCAGATAAGACTCGAAAGAATTTAGTTTAAAACTCTGCCACTTTTGTCTTTGCTAGTTTCACCCAGATAAACAGATGCCTGATCTATCAGAGGAGGAGGCGGGGCTACGCCTGCAGAGATTCATAGATGTGGATCAAGCCTGGAAGATCCTGAGCAACGAGGAAAGCAGGAGAGACTTTGACCTCCAGCTGCGTGGTAGGTTCCCTCTGCTGTGTCATCAGCGACACTTGTGACTGTTTAGAGTTTAAAGCTATTTTAAAGTTAATAAAAAAAAGTTAGACAAGACGGACGGACGGACAATAGTAAAAACAAGGGAACAAGTGCAGATAAATATTTAAATAAAGCAACAAATAATAGACTCTAATTAACAGAAGCAAGTAAATTAAGGTGGGGGTTATGGGAAACATAACACATTTAAGGATGTGCAGAGAGAGAGAGAGAGAGAGCAAGGGGGGGGGGAATGTAGGTCAGGTCTATCACACATGGCCTATTCTTACATGAAGTGATAGGCTGTGTCTCTCCGCACTTGCCTGAGGAAAGAGCTCCTCCAGTCCTCCATTACGAGCTTCGGTAAATGTACATGCAGGGCCCTCTGCAACATCGCAGTATGATAAACCCATCCCTAGATGGCCCCCACCCTAAGTGCCCTATTTTTTTTATTAAGCTTTTATTAGGGTTTATTCAACTGTGTTGGAAAATGAATGACTGCATAGGTAATAATTAGTAAATAGTTATTATATATGATTTATTGTGCCTATACATATTACTGTTTATCGATCAGCTACTGTTTACATATTATTTTATTGTTATATACTACCACTACATCTACTACTACTACTGATGATGATGATGATGATATTCTTATTATTAATAACAATAAGAAGAAGAAAAAGAAGAAGGTTTTGATTATGTTTACTTATTACATTTTATTACATTCCTAGAATTTGGCAGATCGCTTTAATCCAGAGGAATTTACTTTAGATTTATCTAATTTTTTAAAATACAACTGAGCAGTTAAAGGTCAAGGGCCTTGCTCATGGGCCAAGCAGAGGGAGTCTGGTGGTTCTGGGAATTGAACCCTGAACTTCCAGTCAGCAGTTAGACACCTAACCACTGAGCTACCACTTCTCCCATGATGATGATGATAACAGTAATGATGATGATGATGATGATTAGGCTGCTCTGTCCCACTCTGAGGTTTCATTCTGAAGGTTACAGGCAGTAACTCCTCTGACTGAAGCTCCTGCAGCTCTGGGACTTTGCGATGGAAAGCTTCAGCTGTAATTAACCCTCACATTGATTCGAGCTCAAATCGTGTGCTAATCCGGGCCTAACCCAAGCCTGCAGTGATTAGCTCCACAGCTATATATAGCGATAACTATATATAGTTATCGATCAGCTACTGTTTGATCTTAGCCTTAGTGACTTGGGCAGAAGAGCACAGTGGTGTTGTTTAAGTCTAAAACCTTTTAAAACGCAAAGAATATCCATCAATATCAATAATCACTCCATTGTTCTAAAACGATGCAGGTGTGAATAATTCAGTGAGTTGTTCTTTATAAATAAATATGCAGAAAGACGATGTTTGACTCCATGTGGTTTAATGTCTGGAAAAATAGCTTTGGGTGTCTATAAAAACATATTTCAATCTTTATCGAAAACCTAAGGATTAAACCCGACGTGGTGTCTCCAGTTTTTAATTACTAAAATATATTAAAATGAAACAAAACTAAGGTTAATCGTCCAGCCATACTATATTTACTAGGTTTAGTTGATGCATATTATTAAACATATTTATTTAAATGATTTAATCAGGAGCAGTTTAAACATAGATACATGAATTCATGGGCGCTCACTGGTCCGCTCGCCGCGATCTACAAAGTGAGCATGGCTTCTTCAGGATTTGTCCTCTGTTAGCCGAGCTCAGATAAACTAAACAGAATAAAAAGCCACATTGCGTCTCATTAGTACTTGATATTAAGTTCTGATTTATAGAACCAGTAAATAGATCTGAGGTGCAGTCGGTGTTCCAGATCATCCCAAAAGCGGGCATAGGAGTTCTTCTCCTCCAACTAGGAAATGTCGTCATGGAGCTCAGGGGTTTAGTCCTGCTGAAACAGTGTTCGGGGCTCTTAGTTCATGTGAAGGAAAATTGTAAAGCTACATATAAAAATACAAAGACATTCTGTAAAATTTTGGGAAGGAAAGATGTGTGTTTATTTAGGTGTTCAAATATTTTTAAGCATAATATGCCAATTTTCTTTCTTTCTTTCTCTTTTTTTTCTTTCTTTTTCTGTCTTTATTTCTGTCTCTCTTTTCTATCTCGGGCTATTGCACACTCATGCTTTGTAGTTACCCATCGTTTTAGCTGTCAGCATTGTCTCATTGCTGAATAAACACCGGCGGTGACAACAGTGCTCTTATGACCCATTTCTTATGATCGCTCTCATCCAGAACCAGAACTCGCTGATCCGTACAGACCTGCCCGGACACCCCTGTAGCATCAGGCATCTTATTGGAGTCTCTAACTTGTCCAAAGATCTGTCAAGTTTAACCAACTAAACCTGCCCTGACTGAGACAGACTCGTATTATAAATATGTGCTGCATTCTTATTGACTGATTTTTACCTCAATCCTCTGAGCTGATCAGTTAACCGGTTTTGCTGTTTCGTCATTCCGAATTTTGACTTTAAATCATTGACTTTAAATTTTAAATTGATCAGAAAGTCTGAATGTATTTTCTGTTATAAGCTGCAACTTTAGCGCAGACTGGATTTTAAGTCACATTTGTCTTTTAATACGCTATTGTTTCTATAGTAACTGCTTGTTCACAGTCTCGTATGGTGATGCAGCACATAAACACAGCCACGTTTAGGTGTAATCATTAACATGCTGATGTATTCTCTAAAGAGATATTTAGCTAATATACACATAAGTGTCTTATTTTTCAAACACAGGAAAGTCTTCAGGACTAAAGATCTGTTAATCCAGAACAGAGAAAGATGCTCGCCAGCTTTTGCTTGTACGGTGGCTCTGAATTGTCAAAACACCTCTGAAAAAACACCTCTGCTTGATACAGATGCTAAATACTTGAGAAGGATTTAAAGGCAGTGTGTAAATAAGAGGTTGTATCTATTTTTCAACTATATTTTATATATGCATGTGTATGTATATATATATATATATATATATATATATATATATATATATATATATATATATAGATATATATATATATATAAAATATATCATCAAATAAATCTTAATGGTGGTTGTTAAACTTTTTTTTAACAGTAAACTGGTACTGAAAAATCAACCTAAATGACATTTTTAAACAATAGAAACAAATCTGCCAATTCCAAAAAAAGGTGGGACACGCTGTGTAAATGTAGCATTTTAGGAAAACAATAAGGTAATTTTGAAATTAATGACAGTAACAAGTCTCAGAAAATTAGGAAGGAGGTAACAAATGACTGGAAAAAAAAAAAAAAAAAGTAAAAGAAGGAAGAGCTAAAAGAACATTATTCAACTAATGGGTCAGTAATATATAGGTAGGAAAGGTAGAGAGTCATAGGCTCCATCCGAAATTGCATACGCTCTACGTAACTGACTACTACATTTGCATACTTCCAAATCTGGGTGGAAGTGGTAGGTCATTGGGAACTTTATGCATACAGTTTTTTAATATAGTCAGGCTATTGATACTGGGGTGGCAGGGTGGCTCAAATGGTTAAGGTGCTGAGTTGTTAATCTGAAGACCAGAAACACCTGGGTTCAAGCCCCACCTCCGGCAAGCCAACCACTGTTGGGTCCTTGAGCAAGACCCTTAACCCCTCCTGCTCCAGGGGCGCTGCATCATAGCTGACCCTGCGCCCTGACCCCAACTTACTAAGATGGGATATGCGAAAAATGCATTTCATTGGCTCTGTACATGTACCTTGCACAATGACAATGAATTGAATATACTATACTATATACTATTGTATAATATGTACTTTCTAATATAGTATGGAGGATCGTATTTTTCAGACAGAGCTACAGTCTCTCAACAGTAAAGATGGGCATGTTCACCAATCTGTGGATAGCCGTGTCCTCGAACAATTTCACAATGTTTCCCATTTAGGGTTGTAAAAGAAACCGGGCGCTGGTTTTTTTTTTTTTTTTTTTTTTTTTTTTGTGTGAGAAAAAAAAGTTTCCTCTCTGTTTGATTAGCTTGCACAGATATAGCGGTCAAAGATAATCCTTACAGACGCTCTTTAGATGCTGTTGAACAATTGTGGCGTCTCATATTATCAATATATTGAATATAATATAAACTGGGTACAAACAGAAATACTTCTAAAGGGGTCGTTCTTTTATTTTGTCATTAATTTAAATGTAGACACACGGCAAGCGCATGCAAAGTGAGAGTGAATTGGTCGAGACATTTTATCTTATCTTTCAGACGCTGCAGCGAGATAAAAGCATCTCAACTTTTTAGAAGGTTCACACAGGTCATGTGACAAAAATCAGCTCCCTCACCTTCTTCATTTTTTCATAAAAAGTCCCTAGCAGGAGGTGCAGCAAGGTGAAAATCTATTACTGAAATTTCTTTGTTGTAATTTTCCTGTTCCTTGTTTCCAGTGACATGAGACAAATAAAGATAACCCATGAGATAAATATACTCAGTGCCAAACATAGACACACACTGGTGAATGAAGGCCAGTAGTTGTGTAGCATAAGCTCGGAGCTAACACAAGTTCTAGCATCATCTAGCCACTACTATTAATTGTTTTTTAAAGTAAAAAAAAGATACAAAAAATTTGAGCATTGTAAAAAAAAATGTTTTTAGACCTGTTCAGAGGCGAGTTGCTTCTTCCTGCTTTGCTCACCATGTGCATAGAAAACCGCCTGAAGATCTTTTAATGTATATTAATCATCATGTTCTTCATATATCCACGATGATAAATATGCACAGCGGATTGAAGAGTTAACGAGTACGTTTCACTAATTCTAGTGCCGTACATGCGAAACCTGTTTCCGAACAGCCCTTTGTTCCACACTTTTTTTTTCTCATCAGCACCTCGATCCCCTGTATTTTTTTTTTCTTTTTCTGAAGGACCAGGAATTAATAGTGCAAATTTCTTTGCCGTTCTTTTAAAAATGATATGCAGCAAAACTGTAATGGCGTGCGCTCGGGGCACTCTCCGGGCTAATTAAAGCCAAACATGTTGAAAAGTGGCACAGGACGTGCTAATTACCGTTCTCTCACAACGGCTGAGGAGAGGTTTTTTTTCCCCTTTCTTCCTAGGACGTGTTACATCTCAGACTTTGGATTCTCCTCTTTTTTTTTTTTTTTTTTTTTTTTTGCTCCTGTGACAATTAATTGTCATGTTTCAGATTGGAGACGCGATCTTTCACACCGTTAATGCATATTCCGATTTTATGACAGCTCTTTTTTGGCTGGGCCTTTTGGGAGTCTGAGCAGTTTCCTTGTTCTCTGCTTTCTTCTTCTCTCTTTCTCTCTCTCTTTCTCTCTTTTTCTCTCTTTCTCTCTCTCTCTCTCTCGCTCTCTCTTACTCTTTCTCTCTCACTTTATCCAGTTCTGGCTTCTTTCTTCTCTTTGTTTTTAGACGCACAGACAGACGGCAGATGAACTTTTCCTGTTCCTCCTCTCCAGTCTTTTTTTATGCATTTTACCGAGAGTTCAGAAACTTTTGAGGAACTAAAGAATTTCAAAAAGAAGAACTGCACAGTTCCTCTGTTAACTTCAGCTATACAGCATTTGTCGCGTGACAGTGAAACAAATGCTTTAGTGCACTTCGATCAGATGATGCGTCTATCTTGTGTATGATATTTAAAAAGCTCTGATAAAATTTCACTGTCATTTTGTTTATGCTTCAGTCAACAATTTGTGTTCTAGCAATGGGTCAGTGTTATAATCCTAATTGTGTATTCTTCTTGGTGTTTGTGTGTAGCACATGAACTGAAACAAAGCTGGCCTGTGGATGCCTGCGTTACTCTGGAGGACATGATCTGGGACAGAGGTGAGTAAATCTACTGTACATGAGGAACTCAGCTCTTCCAGCTACAGTCCTGTAACGCTAAACAATATGGACAATTGTTTTGAATCCCAAATGACTTTCTGTTTAATACTTAGGCACTCTACAAATGGTACATCATTCACTATTTACTGACAGCTGAACAATTAAAAAATTTCCACTTGGTATTGGATTGTTGTCTCAGAAGTAAATGCCCAACTGCTATAGTTGGCCAACAGTTTTGCACTCAAGGCAACAGTGATCACGGAACATTAATAAATGTTTGTTGCAACAGTACAGTTTTTACTGACTATTGGAAACTAAAAAAAATAAAGCTAATCCACCGTTTCCTAATGTTGGGATCTGATGGAAGGTTATGCTGTGTTTGTCAGTGGGCGGGGCTAAATAGATGGTGACGATGAGGCAGAGTAGGACATTCCAAAACCTGTTGTTTTGACCTTCAATATAAATTGTTTGTTAAATTGTGAGTTATGAAAATGACAGTATGTTTTTATAGCACAATGTCCTCTTATATGTCATAAGATCAGGGGAATTTTGTTTTCTTAATTCATAACCCCTTGAATGATCTACCCTGATGTTGCTCAGGCCTGCACCACTCTTATAGATCAAGCAATAACCAGGTAACTATTTGAGTGAGGGAAAAAATCATCATTTGGAAACTGATATCTGACATGTAGGACATGCTCAGAAAGCGATTTATTTCTGTGCCTCTGGTTTATTAGTTTGATATCTGATTCCGATTTTACATAGTAATAACAGCCATTTTATCAACTTACAGGGTTAAAGATATCACAGCACAAATTGCTGGTCTAACATAGTCCCATCAGACCACATCTTCAGGGTAGCTCTACAACCGATAAAGACCTTTTCTCTGCAGCCCTGCAGCCTCGAGCTCCCTGCAATGCTTGAACGTCGAGTTTTTGCCACCCAATAAAGACTGCAGCGCTCTAATCAATATCCCACTTCTGTTCCAGAGAGTGGGCGTTACTCCTACAGCTGCCGCTGCGGTGGAGAATTTCTCTTGGAAAAGGTAGATGCACAAGCGGATGAGGACGCTGTTGTGTGCTGTGACACCTGCTCGCTCAGCATCGAAGTCAGAAGAGCTGCGTGACTGAAGCAGAACAGCTTTTCCTTTGTGAACTCATATCTTCATAAATTCCAGGTTTCGACTTTGCTCTTAATTTGGAGTTTATTATTGGGTGTTTCAGTAACCCACCTCAGTATATGCAAATCAATGGACATTAATTACAAACTTACAATGTATTTGGAAGCATTACGATCAATAGTTTTCAGGACTGAAAATATTTACATACTGTTTTTTTTTAATGTATAATAGTGTCCAGTTTGGTAATTTTATATTTCATACACTATGTATTTATTAAAAATCGTACTTTTTTTACACATTTTATTTATTTTGTCACATTGGAATTGTAACCATGGGCTTCTTAAAACCATTCAAAAGTATAGTAATTAAATCATTTTTAATTTGCAAATCAAATCATTGTTCAAAACAGAAAATAAACTGTTTATTCTTTGACCAAAACTGTCGCTTTAATTTTCATATACCCCTACTTCACAGCCACGCTTTACTAAAGTGGGTCATGTTATTCTCTTTTTCTAAAAACCCCCAGGTTATTTCCTCCAGGCTTCTTATGCTCTTTTTCCTAGAATGACATGGCATCCCTCCCCCGGCTCAGTAAAGATGCTGTTAGCTACCTCCTATTAGCTATTTATAGGAATACATAACTTTCAGAAACAAGTCCTGGGTTTGTTTTATATTGCGTATGATTTTTTTTAAAAGGTTTCAAAAGACAGTTGATTGAGCCTGCAAATGAATTCAATAAGCTTCACAATAAAAAAATTTTTTTTTTGAGTCGTGCAAAAAAAATCAACACCCCCCTTTTGAAGCCGGACCTGCCAGTGGGCCTGCAGCGGACCAAACCCTAATTCATACTGACATCAATTAGGGATAATCTCATCACTTTTAGAGAGTGGGCTTGTCAAAGCTCTAATTAAGTGCTCTGTCCACCCTGACTTCCCCCACCACCCGTGTAAATATATGTACAGCCGAGCTCAACAACACAAAAATAATACACACTTTTTATCATTTATATTCAAACCTTAGGTCTTCATGTTAATTTGAGCTTTGACTTAGTAGCAGGCTAAAACAAAGATGTACCACAGTCGGTATCCAGACCCGGAGAATTGTCATTCTGCCAGCAATCAGGTATTAAACAAAGTTAAATTAAATTAATGCAGACAAAATGCGCATAATCTTACAGTATGTATGAATAAAATGACATTTTTGTGATCAAGTGTCACCAATGGCACACAGAATGGTTTAAAAAGTCAGAAGCAACTCTGAGGCTGATTTCTTTCTATCCCAGACTGTAGCCTTGACTGCCGCAAAAAATTACACAGGCTCTAGAACTCTAGCCTTGATCGTTGTCTAAAATTGTTTAATGCATGCCTAAAATAGCTGTGCTATTTCAAAAAGCATTTTAGGGGCAAAATAAGAGTATTAACAAAGAATATTGTCCCATAAAATATCTATTACACAAACAAACAATAGAGTTGGGTTACTAGGTGATTTTCATCTGCAAACTGTTAATGTTTGTAGTAGTAGCACATAGTAAAGTAGTAGCACATAGTAAAGTCATGGACAGGTGAAAGTAACCCGTTGTGACCTACATGCTCAATACCTTTTCTCACATTATTGAGGTGAGGAAGTCCCGATGTTTCTGTGTGTATGTGAGAAAGAGAGACAATAACAGCAGTAACCTTAAACTCCCGCCAAGTGAGAACTGGTGGATTCACTGATCTCCCACTCACTTCACAGGTAGTCCTGGGAAGTGTTCTCTTCAAAGCAAGCCTGATGCTTTGGAAAAGGAAGAAGAAGCGGGGGGTGGAAGACCACCATTTTTTAATAAACTTTTCTTTGCATGCTCTCTATTTGAACTCAACCATAATCTCAGACGGACAAAAGCACGTCCCTCCTCCCGTGTCCAGTTCACATTCCAGCTCAAATCTTTTAAAACGGTTTGCCTGTGTTTTAGGCTGAGATGTAAGTGTGAAAAAGTTTGTGGTCGTTAAAGAACACAGCAGGTGCCGCTTTCCTTATCACTAATCACATACCTGTTAATAGGAGATCTGGAATAAACAACTTATTTGTAGTGATTTAGATTTTGTCTGTAAGATCTTAGTGGTTGAGATGTTGGTCTGCCAATCAGTAGATCATGGGTTTATTTCTTATCACCATAAAGCTGCTACTGCTTGACCCTAAACTTTTAACTGCTCAATAAGGAGATGTTGCTCTGGATAAGGGTGTCTGCCAAATGCCGTAAATGTAAACAGGCACATACAGCCTTTTATTAGAGTTTCAAAAAATTGGAGTTTCAAAAATTAGGGTTAAAGAATTCCGGATATTACATGGTTCAAGTTGTTAACTCAAACCAATCTTAGCCGAGAAACATATAAGTATTATTAGAATTTGCTTGAATCATAATTATATATGTGTGCTATAAATTCTCAGGAATGTCCAGTCTATACGTTTTTTAAGTAACTAGATAAAGTTTAGTAATGAAAATTGAGGGTTTCTGAACTTGTTTTTAAGGTTGACGCAGTATCTCAGTGATGAAGATGTTGGATTGTTTAATCAAAATGTATAAGATTTAAATCCCAGCACTACCAAGCTGCCACTGCCCGGACCTGAAGCAAGGCCCTTAACCATAAATTGCTTAGTTGTGTATTAAAAATTCTATAAATTTTAGTGATTAGGATGAGGGTGCCTGCCAAATACCAGAACTGCAAATGTAATTAAACTGAAAATAACATAAATGACTGCATATGAATTTGAAAAAGTGTGTGTTTTTGTATGCATGTTGATGGCATGACAGGGGGGCTGATGGATTGCAGACAGCCCCTGTACTTGCACTCTCATTGTTTCTTTGTTTATCTTTGACACTGTGTCAGAAAGCCAGAGGTTTACTGCCCAACCCATCATCTGGCTCACTCAACTGGCACTAACACTAACAGCCCTCAGTACAATCCTGTACCTGGGAGTGGGCGTGTGTAAGAGCCAAAGCTGGAGCGGGTGATCGGTTTGACTCGATATCATTAAATCAAATCGTCACCTTGCAACACTCATCTTCATCCCAGAAACAATTTTAACTTCCACTAAATGTGAGCAGGGTTGCTGTGGTTGTGGGTTGTGGTAGGAAAAGCAAGCCTGAGGGCATCAAGGTTTTGTGTTATCACATTTAATTCAGCATAGGCTATTGTATGAGAGGAGTCTAAATCTAGTTGCGAAAAGAAATTAATATGTAATATTAGTCAAACAAACATCACAGTGCACGGTCAGCCATTATACAGCACCCCAGTGCAGGAAGGATTATATGCTTTACTTAAGGGCCCACAGTGGCAGTTTGGCGATGGTGGGGCTTGAACACCGATCTTCTGATTGACAACCCATAGACTAAACCCTTTGATTAAATAATTATGGATGTGTTAGATTTACAGTGTGCAAATTATCGTGGCTTGACAATTAGTAGTTATATTGGTGGCGCTGAGAGGCCCTCAAAAAAATTCAGCTTAGAACCTTCTAAAGGCTTGGGCCAGCCCTGTCAGAAAGTCATTAGTGAGTTAAAATCATGGCGCTGCCACTGCTAAGTCCTTAAACAAGACACTAAACCCTAAACTGCTTAGTTGTATTGCAAAAAATAAAAACACCCGTTTCTGGTCTATTTGTGCAGATTTCATGTTGATTTTGCAGAGTTCTGGCAACCCTATACTTCCAAAAAAGTCACTCCAGACCTGGAGCACATTTATCTCTTCGCCATTTATTACCATCGCCGCTGCTCTGGCAAACTCTTCAAATTGCCATATAAAACGACTCCTCGTTGTTACCAAGTGAAAGTCGGCTACAAAGTTCGGCTTTAAGAGCCTATTTACACGTTTGTTGTGAAAGCAGTTGCCAGAGGGGAGTCTCATGTCCCCATTGTAGACAACGTCACTAGAGCCTAGAGATGCTTACAGGCCCTGGAGTGCCCCCCCTTCCCCCACCCACACCCTGCAAGCCCAGACCTGCCCGAACCTGACTTAAAAATAACCCCAGATTGTTAATCATGCAGACGCTTTACCTCCCCTCCTTCCACATACACACCCACCCTAACCCTCCCTTGTGTTCATTATGTTGACCCCGTCACTGGAAAAGCCCCATGTGTCTGCTTCTAAATGTTCTCATGTCATTCAGAATGGCACACAAGTAGGCTTCCTGCAACTTGTGAGGCCAATGTTGTTTTGTAGCCTAACGTCCCGGGGGGCCACTAGGGCATTATCAGCCATTACTGTAAATCTGAAGGATGGTTAGGACTTACAGGTCCACATTTTACTGCAAGACAGACTTGGCTACTGGCCATCCTGCAGTTATCTGGTGATTAATGGTTGGGTGGTATAGGGGTACTGATTTTGTTATGATTATTGAGAGGAAATAAACTGTATAATTCATTAAAACAATACAGTGGAAGGTAATATCGATAAATAATAAGAAATTATTGCTGTGATGTGAGGTGGCTTGGCACCTTTATTATCACCTAGCTGAAAGTTGTTTTTGATTGGATGGTTCAAAGTTTAAGTTCCATCACTGCCAAGGGTCACAGTATCATGGCTGACCCTGCGCTCTGACCCTCAACTTCCTAAGATAGGTTATCCAAATAAAAAAATGCTTTGCAGTGATAAATATTTTTCCAAAGCACCACTTGATACAATGAAATTGGTACTTACTTTGCAAAAATTGCATTGTTATCATTTATTATTAAGTCTGAAGAAAGTCATTTTTACTTCTTGTTAAACTTTAAAATAAGTTCTTTGGTTATGGATAATAAGGTCTAGGCTTTTTTTTAACCCTCCCCTTTCTCTCTCTCTCTGTCTCTCTGTCTCTCTCTCTCTCTACTAGCCTGGTGATGGAATTAAGTAGAGGCTTGCAGAGCGGAAATCACACATGGCCTTTCTGAATGATGTCCCAGAGATGGGAACGGATTAGTGCCCTTTTTTTCTCCGCCCGTAACAGCACCAGGTGGCTTTTTTTCCCTCGCAAAGGTGTTACACTTAATCTCATTACGTTGCTGCTAAACCTCACAGACCTCAACATTATCACTTCACCATTTTTTTCTAGGTTTCTCTCTCTCTTTCTCTCTCTCTTCAATATCTCTTCACCCCTCCCATCCTCTCTCTTTCCAAGTCACTGGAGGTGGCTCCACCTGAAAGGAGAGAGAAATTGGTGAGGCGGCTGCTGTTTTAGCTGCCACCGCTGACTCACAGCGAACGCCAATCCTGATCCAATTTTGCCACGCTGGTGGCCTCTTATTCCCTTGCCCAATAACGTGTCTGCTAAAAAAAATCCAACTGCTTCAAATCAAGTCTAATCCTTGCTGGATTCTGTGTGTCAATCTCATCCTTTTCTCTCTCTCTCTCTCTCTCTCTCTTTCTCTCTTTTTTTCTTTTTCTCAATCCAGTGCATTGGGCTCTTGGGACTATCCTCTAAGTCCCTCATCTCCTCCAAAGAATAGAAAAAGGATCACACAACATGACCTCCTAGCACCTTGATATCACAATATTGCTAGCCTTGGGATATTAGGATGTGGGTACGGATTAAGACTTTGCATAATTACACGCTGGCTGAATGATATCAAGGGACGATCCATATGTGGCAGGCTGGCTCTCGCTTGCCTGATTACTAGTGGATGGTATAAATTGCTGATAGAAAATCTAACTCGATCCCGGATCAGACAAGCATGTTAACCATTTGCAACCAAGGCTTAATCTCTTGCCAAACCTTGATATTCAGCATATTTCAACATATGATAAGTGATCTACAGATCACAAGTAGAGTGCAGCTGTTAGGTGACGACCACTCTAAGAAAGGCAAGTAAGCCTCCAAAGAAAATGACAGCTTTGTATGATAGAAGTGATGAAATGTCATGGTTTTCTTTCAAACTAAAGTCCTATCAGTGCCATTGTGTTTTTTGGGGAAAAAATGTCATTGAGAAGCTTTCAACATCCAGTTTTATTTCTCTGGAATGACTGAACAGGGCCTTGCAGAGGAAGCTAGAGTGATAGGTGGTGTAAAAGTCTAGTGAGAGCTTTTTTGTTGGTAGAATACCACAGATGCCAACTGTGAAACATCCTGCAGGGAGGCTCCTTGCCTTTCACTCTGGAATCCACCTTCTATTTCAGTGCTAGCTTCTTATTTGAGCATTATGGTGCTGATACAGAACAAAACAGATCCCAGATCAGTGATGGGTAACAGAGGTTCTTGACTTTTTGCGATTTGACAGAAAATGACTCACAAGACAGTAAGTGTGATGGAGATCGATAAATAAAGTTAGGATTGCAGAGCTGAGCCTCTGCTAAGTGACTGTGAGTCTGAGTACAGTGCAAGCTCGTTGGGCACTCCAGCACTGTGGGAAACCTGGGAAAATGTAAAAGCTTAGTAGCAGGGGGTCTCGAATTGAAAACACACCTACTGGCTTTAAACAATGCCCTACTCAGTGGCAATCAAGCACTAACCTTTCCATTTCGTACCATGGGCTTTAATTCTGGTCAGAGAGAAGGTTATTGTTGCTGTGTTAACATTCTTTTTGGCCCCTTTTGGATTAGAGGCAAATTTTAGCAAAGTCCAGAGCAAATAGGCCCAGTGCAAAAAGATCTCTTTATAAACAAACAAAAAAAGGACGAGTGACCCAGCTGGGAAATTGTTGTGCTAATTTATTATCCTTTACTGAGCAAAACAACTTTAATCATGCAGCTGATCATTAACTACATTTATTTGTTGATGGGTATGATATCCACCCAAGAGGGTTACCTCATACATAGAACACCCGTCTAATCCGTTTGTCTATTAAACATCTTATCTCTTATAGATACTTATCAACACCACTGTTCCCTATGAACCCACCCTCGATTAAGGTCACAGCCTGTGATCGTAAAATGTGCGTCACCTGCTTATCTTCTATCAGAGCCCCCTGTCTCTTATGCAAATATACCAAGATAGGACTTAGATCCTTGCACCAGGCTCCCAAGTCAGATCGGTCCCATTTCCCGTCAGTGTTTGAGCTGATGATAACAATCAACACTGAACAAGTGTACCACATCACAGATCCAAATTAGCAAAACATGGGAAGAGAGGACCAGGCAGCTGCCAGCCAAAGAGGATTAGAGAAGTCCCTCTGTCCCTCAGCCCCAAGTCACAAATTACATATGATAATCAAACAGCAGTTTTACAAAGACAAGGATTGAAAAATACTGATCTGTATGATTAGTACTGATTTTGCGAATCTGGAGAACATTTCAATTTGCTCAAAGGTTGTACAAAGCCTACAACATATTGATTGACATTATCTAGTACAATTTCTGGAATTTGGTAGACTCTTTTATCCAGGACAACCTAAATTACACCCCAAAGAGCTGTTAGGGGGTAGGGGCCTTGCTTAGGTAGTTCAGGGAATTAAACCCATGACCCTCTGAAAAGCAGGCAACATCTTTCATATTAAGCTACCGCTCTCCTAATAATTCAAAAGTGTGCCCTTTTCTCTCAAGTCACAAAACAATAGAACAAGTGGTAAAAAAAAATACTGGCAAGAATGCTTTTTCATTATTTTCTCTTTATTACACTTTAGTACATTTGGTGGCTTAAATTTACTGAAATTAATTTTGACCTCCATCTGATTGACAACTAGGTCACAATATGTAAATACTGGCACAGGCTTTCTTATTTTTGCAAGACAAAACAGATTTTAGCCAATTAAGTGCTATATGGTTCTGCTAACCAGATAATCTCTATAGCACGCATTATATTAGTATATTATCTAACAAGCAGCAGTCAAACCATTTTCATCAAAATCATTTAGAATCAAACCCAGCTGGCATCCCAAAGAACTTGCTTGCTAATTTCCTCTGAGGAAGCTTTGACTTCTCTCCCACCTGTCAACAGGTGAGAAGAAAAGGTGGAGGCTCCTTCCCTGGTGGCCTCCTACACAAACAGCCTAATTCAATAAGGTGATGTCAGGGTTAGTCGAAGCTTATCTGCTGAGCTCACATGGTCGATAGTCTGGGAGTTTGAACATAGATTGGGGTGGATGAGGTGGAAAGCTGACACCTGCCTTTCCTGTCCCTTAAGGAAACACAGTTCAGGCTCTACCTGCCTGAGGTCTGGTACAATAAAATACTGTGCTACCTTTAGCAAAATAAAAAAATGCTCCCTTTTACAATGGGCCAGTACAGGCACCTCAAAGTTCTTTAAAGAAAAACACTGGCATCAATAAAAGACAGTTTACTGTGCTGGAAAGAAAGTCATTATTTTTGAATACACCGTTACGAAGTCCATTTGCACTCCATGTGTTGGTTAATGATTTACACGGAGCTTGAATATTCCATGAATTGGTTCATGCAGTCACAGTTCAGTAGGGGAGGAACAGATTGTTTGCACTGTTACCACAACTTACCAAACTTGCAACATCTTGGCGCCCCATTGTGAACCTAACCAGGAGTTTATTCTCAGTGAAAAGCAAAGGCCAAAGCCTCTTGTCTTAAGAAAGGGCCTTCGCTGCAATTGTTGAGATGACTGATCTGTGGCCTGCACTGTCATCATTACCCCCCATGAGTGAGGCTCCCAGCCCATAAAACAATCCACTAAGGGCTAATGGCTCCTGCGCATTTCATTTGTAAGACACTATAGAAAGTCTGTGACAATAGGCTCCTTCTTGAGCTGGCCCATCTGGGTGCCTTTAAGATCTTTTGAAAAGCACTCAGGGTCGCTGACCTAGAAAGTCATCAATAAAAGACAATCCTCAGAAGAACAAATTGAAGAGCGGGGGGATCCCTCGTCCCTTCATGGCTCGGGCTTGGGTGTGTGGGTGCAGCGGGCCTACAGTGGGTGGTGTCCTGACTCTTTGAATAGTGCGCACAGGTGCTTTTAACCTTTGCTGCCACAGTCAATACTTATTTAAGGTATTAAAAGTTAATTTGTCAGTGTGGTGTTAATTTGTAATGCGTGGTGTTAAGAAAATAAAACCAAATATTACAGATTATCTTCAAATCAACTGTAATTTGTCTATCAGAGCTGTACATACTATTATGTTCCATTGTGTACTCGAGTCTGATTGGTCAGAAGATGTGGAGAGAGTATTGTAAATGCAGCTTGGATGCCAGTAGTTCAAGGCATCAAGGTTTACTTGATGTTAAATTGGCTCGTTCTAATACATTATAATTGAGATGTAACAACGGACAGGTAGATTTGTCTACTAGATATTTCAGTCTAGTTGTTGACTCCTAAGTTTATTACATTTCTATGTTATATTTACATTTATTTACACCATTTATTGAAGGTGTCCCTAGTATCTGGTTTGTATCAGCCAGATTTAAAGCTTCCACTTAAGTGTTTCAATGTGTACAGTAAGATAAATACATAGGTTCAGGAAAAATGTGTCAAAGTTTCCAAAAGTTGCTCAGGTTACATATTATCTCAGATTCGCAAAACAACCCTTTTATTAACATCTCATTCAAGTACATTTTCGGCCAGATGCTTTCATCCAGATCTACTTACATTTATCTAATTTATCCAGGGGGTTAAGGGCCTTGCTCAGGGGCCCAGCAGTGCTAGTTTGGTATTGTCCAACAACATGTTCTAGCATGTTTAGGACGGAACTGCTGTTCATCCCAGCTCACTTTAACTAGCTGCATGAATTTGATGCAAAAAAGTGATGCTTGTCTACAAAGCCGGTAAAGGACCAGCATCCTCTCGAAATTGCACCATGTTACCCGAGACCCAAAAACACCACTCAACTGGGTCGCTCTCAAAAATGGCGTGTAAATGTATTCCATTCCTTACACAATCATAGTCTTTATTTAGAGGGTTTATCATCTGCTTTCCCCATTTGCTGCATAAACTATGTATTTAACTGTGTATTTAACAAATTCATTGTTCATTGCCCGGCCCTGAGTTTCATGTTTTGTTTTGTTACAGTAAACAGTATTGTAATTTAAAAGAAATCGTATAGTCTATTAAAAATATATTTATTATCCAGAATATAGAGCCCTTCTCAGTCCGTTGTTCATTTTTCCCTACAACTCATGTCACATATTATCGCCATTGGGTTTATATGGACAGTTAATTATGGGACGTTTTTAGGTCAATAATCAGAAAAAGGTCACTGATAGAGTTTGTCACCACCTAACAAATGTTAATTGGAACCATTACTGTCCTATTGCTCCTGTAGATGAGCTAGTGACAAACAGCAGAGGCTTCTCCCATGCCGAGAAGGAGAGCCAGAGAGACAGACTAACAGACTATAATTACCTCAGCTGCCATGAGACTGATGGAGAGAGCAGCACCATAGACGCTACCCCATCACCTACCTTAGATATAATATTTTACTACCCAGCAATTTATCCATCATTGCTGAAAGCATTTGTGAGCTATTGTTGTCAGAGAAGGAGATGAAGCCACAAGCAATGACTTCAATCTCTGAAATTACACCATTTCAGAGACAAAAGAGGGAGATCGTGAGAGAAACCGGGGAGCCGTGCTTTCGGGTGGCACTTTTTATCATTGAGTGGCAGACAGTTGAGCAATCAATGAGTTTGAGGGCGAAGTGCTTCGGAGGCAGACAGAGGTTTTTTGTTTTTCAAGGAGATGTCAAATTAAGCTCTCTGTCTTTTTTTTGCTGAGAATGAAGAGAAATAGTTTTGAAACTAATTACAATATCATCATATTTTGCTGTAACTGATTATTCTATTTGTGCACTTTGAGTTCCATCTATCGTAACTGTTGTGATCTTATTAGCTATTGATTGCCGATTGATACATTACAGTAGGTGAGCCTCTTTTCAGAACAGCATAGTTCATCTAGATTTATTGAATCTCATTAAATCAAAGACCAAAATTTGCCTATTTTACATAGTTTATAGGTGTTAATCATCCAACAACAGACTGACAATTTAACAATGAATTGTCACTCGAATCGTCCTATTCGGCTTCTTTATCACAATAGTGTCTTTGATTCCTCCCACGCCCGACTGCTGAAGATACAATGATTTGTTTGCTGTTATCCCCCAGATTGGAATCTGGGGGCTGTGAAGGTCATGGCGTGGGGTTACTGAGGAAGCGGCAGAGATCTGTGCACCACTGATGTCACACAGAGATGTATAAAGAATCATGGCATTAAAAAGTGAGAGGAAGTGGATCTTCTGCTCGTCACTGCTGCTTGGTAATGTTGCTGAGTTTAATAGCCCCCCTGAGTATTTGCCACTGGTGGGCGGTGGGGGTGAGAGTGTCGGGGTGTTGACGGAGACTCCGCTATCTACGTTGGCCCTCGAATTCACAGTAGGCAGGCTGGAGGCACAGTCCTGCTAGGGACCAGCAGACAGATGGAGGAGCATTGTGAGCGTTTTGATTGATAGAGGGTGGGGTCAAGGCGTAACCCCAGTTTTCCATACAAATAGGCCTGGGAGGGCATTGCTGTAGGATGCTAGGGCATCTCTGACAGGAGCTTCATTCCTTTGCATGGATGAGGAAGGAGAGGCTGTAAAGATATGGGCCCGGAAAAGGTTGCATTGTTGCAAAGGAAATGCATCGAATGGTTAAGTGAATAGCTAAGAATTCTTCCCCTTATTACTGAGAAAAGGCATTTGAGAATCTGTGCCAATGGCAGCTGAATTTTTTATTGGGGTTGGTCCAGAGTTTGCTGGGGGTAAAGTTTGTTTAATGCATAATATGTAAACTCAACAAGGACTTATTATGGGAAAGTGGTAGATTAGTCATCGAGGTGTTGATATGCTGATTTGCAGACATTGCGTTTAACTCCCAACACCATCAAGCTGCCCTTTCCCCTGAGCAGGGGGACCTCTGCTCAGGTGGATAAAAAACAGAGCTAAATGTAAATCGCTTTTACTTAGAGTGTTTGCAAATGGCAGAAATGTAAATGTTATTAAAGCCAATTAGGTTTTTTTGTATGAGCTGCATTTACATGGACACCAATGATCTGATTTAAACTGGTGAGTCGGATTGAATTGGCCAAATCTGATTAAAATTTCGTTCTGATCGTAAGGGCAGGTTTAAACCTTATCTAATCCAATTAAGACAACATGTAAATACTTCAGATGTGAATGAAATGAGAAAAGTTCTGCGCCTGTGCAATGGCGTACAAATCGCTTAATGGCATATGGCGCACGGCTGTTTAAAAGATCAAGCCCTTCACACATTAACCCGATTACTTTATTCAGTGTTCATGTAAACACTGCTTTCAGATTTATAAAATCTGATTCATTTTATTCCGATGCAAAAAGTGTCAATGTAAACGTACCTAGTGATTTCTTAGATTTTTTAATTATTATCAGCATCAAACATAAGCCTTTTTTTATAAATTTAACGTACTTACATGTTTTAAATCCTGTAGTCTGATCATGTTACATTTACATTTCTGGCATTTGGCAGACACCCTTTTCTAAAGCGGCTTACAACTATTTACTTCCTTTTATTCATCTGAGCACTTAAGGGTTTAGGACCTTGCTTAAGGGTTTAGTCCTGGGAATTAAACCCACAAATTTTCAAAATGCATTTTTAAAATTTATTTTGTTACATTTTTCTGTTTCCTTCTGCTTCTCTGTATTATTAAATTCTTGAAATTCTTGAATTAATATAATGTCAGTTGCTGAGTTGAAAATTAAAATAGTTGTACAAACACCATGAATTTTGATGTTTTAGGCACTTTATGTTTTAGGCACTGACATGTTTAGTGACAAGCTAATGTAATTTTTAAACAAAATCATTATCAACTCAGTGGACCTGTGTGTGTGTGTGTGTGTGTGTGTGTATCAAAGGTCATAAGTGTGTGTATCTCTTTTAACCTCCCCTTGCTTACAGCAGAAATGTACCTGAGGGAACCACCGCTTGGTTTGCCACATTATTCCTGACCAGAATAAGAAGTGTTGTGTTCCCCTAGGAGACACCATCATACGCCCGTTGGCCTCATGGGGAGGGGGTGGCTTCAGCAACAGGTACACACACGTGCAAAAGGCTTTTGTTTTTAGAAATTTATTACAGCATTATTTTTGGAAGATTCTTGAAATGTATACAAGGAGTCATGTGACTAATTACAATGATTTATAAATATAAGTTTCACATCAAGGGCCAATCTACCACCAACACCCCTCCTCTTTCTCACACATTCACTTACCACCCATTTCTCTGCTGTTAGCTAGGGTGACAGTGCAACAATGACCAGGCAAATGACGCAAATCATTCCCTTGACACACATTACCTTAATTATGTCAGACCAGGACATCCCAAGGCCAAAGCCTCTGATTGGCCCTCAGTCTCGCACGATTCTAACGAGGAAAAGCTGGTGTCGGGGAAATGTGTGCCGCTAATTAAAGGTGCTATCTACGAGACAATTGCTTATTTTGTTATTGCTGTAGAAAGGTGAATGTCCCAGAGGCTCTGACACCACCAGGCCCCTTGCGTACCGGCCAATTATGGGCCCCAAGGAGCGGGAAACATGTTTTAAGCACGTGAAGAAAAGATGTTTGCAAAGAAAAAGCCAGAAATAATAATTCGAGATTTCTAGATAGATGTTAATTTTATTTGTCACATATGCTTTTTGTTAAGGGCCTTGCTCAAAGGGCCCAACAGTGTCAGTTTGGTGGTGGTAAGGCCTTGAATCCCATTTTTTTTTTGCCCTTACAGAGTACACACACATATATACAGTATAGAGTATACATATACTTATAGAAGGAGAAAGAGGGAGAGACAAAGAGAGAGAGAGACAGAGAGAGGGAATTTAACCCATAGGAAAGATAAAGACAGGGGGAAGTGGCAGTGCAGTGGTTAAGGTGTTGGACTGCTAACTGGAAGATTGTGGGTTTGATTTTTTGCACCACCAAGTTACCACTGCTGGGCCCCTAAATTAATCCCTGAATTGCTCAGTTGTATAAATTAGATAAACTGTAAGTCACTCTGGATAAGGGTTGTCTGCCAAATGCCAAAAATGTAAATGTAAATAAAGATGATTGTATATATAGATAGCACATAAGGTCTTATTTAGTATAGACAAAAAATATATGGAAAGTTATTTATTTTTGGGGTTTTTTTTTACATTTGATTTGCAGGATACCATAGTAAGAATGAAGAGGGAAAAGGAAGAAGAATGCTCCCAATTTTCCAGCACAACCTTCAGCTTCCCTTGAGTGTTCCTCTCAAAACCATTCTCTCTAAGGGTCGCTCACATATGCAGTGTTTAGTGGGTTTGACTCAAACCCAGGTATGTTGTCCTTCTGTTTGTGCAGGTGAGACACGGCAGTCATACCTTACCCTCATGTAAAATACACTTGAAGGTTTGTGGACCCCTGACCATTACAAACATATGTGCCTTCAAACATCCTAATCCAGATTTACTTCCTATATTGCTGTTAGATTAAGCTCCACTTTTCTAGTAAAGCTTTTCACTACAATTTAAAGCGTAAATGTGAGATTTGTGTTCTTTCAGTGACTATAGTATTAGTGAAATCAGAAACTAACGTCAGGTAAGAAGATCTGGGGTGCCGTTGGCGTTCCAGTTCATGTCAAAGGTGTTTAGTGGTGTTAAGGTCAGGGCTCTATGCGGAACACTCCAATCACAGGTACACCCAAGGTCAATTTTTCCACTTTAATCAGAAAACACAATAAAACTTGTGAGATGATTCATGCTGGAACAGTGTTTGGGTCTCTTAGTCTGTGTGCTTTGTAGAATTTGTAGCAACATTTTGGACAGGTACCACATATGGATCTAATGGTAAGGTGTCCACAAACTTTTGGCAATATCGTGTAAAAGACGCAGTCCAAAAACAAGTGGTCTCGACTTGCTTCCTGATAAAATCGTCAGGGTTTGTGGGTTTTTATGGAGATGATCTGCTAGACCGAGCTGGACTAGCAGACAGTGATGTTCTGGAGATGAAAATGTTTGTTGTTAAAGTTTAAAGGAAGATAATTACAAACTCATCTAATCATTTATTCAGCACTGAGGACATATTCTTCATGCTAGATTAATTCTGTGGTATGTTTTGTAATAAAATATTTAAAACTATGACCTGAAAGGTGGAAGTGTTTTACAGACCCATGTTTTTACCCCATCACACTTCCTAGGTTTTTTGTTTTGTGTAAATTTTGTTGGGGGTTTAAACAAACTGAAAGGTGTACAAAGCAGTACTAACAGTAATCGTAAAAAACAAACAAAAAAAAAAAACATTTGTCTAGACCAGGCAGTCAGACTTCAATCAGATATTTTATTAAATTGCATCAAGTGTGAAGTCTTGTGCATGCTTGGATGGTGTGTGTGTGTGGTTAACCGGTCATAGATACACACTATTGAACAGTTGTTTAACTGTTCATCTCTCCAGCAGGGGCAGCTTGCTGGTGCAAGGTCTGTCTGCTGCATCTTGACATGAAAGACAGGTGCACCATAAGCCCCGCCTTTCCCTCAATAAGGTGTGCTATAAACCTTGCTATTCCAACAGTAAAACCTTATTTTTTTTGTCAGTTGTGAAATTAATTTTATTTATTTATTTATTTATCTATCCTATTTTTAGTCAGAAAGGTCCAATTGAGACTTCACAGTCTTGTTTTTCAGGGATACCTGATTTAAAAAAAAACAAAAACAAAACCTGACTCCACCTTTAGCAGAATTAGTGCATAATTCATCATTCATTCATCTTCTATACCCGCTTATTCCCTAATTCGGGGTCACAGGGATCTGCCTATCCCAGCTGTCTCTGAAAGGGCGAAAGGCAGGAGGGGTACACCCTGCACAGGTCACCAGTCCATCACAGGGCCACACACACACTTACCCCTATGGGCAATTTAGAATCACCAATCAACCTAACATACATGTTTCTGAACCGTGGGAGAAAACCGGAGTACCTGGAGTAAACCCAGCAAGTACAGGTAGAACATGCAAACTCTACACAGAACTGATCCCGGGCCTTCTTGCTGTGATGTAACAGGGCTAACCACTAAGCCACTGTGCTGGCCTCAATACATAATAGGTTTTAATCAAAATAGTAGCAGGGAATATTTAGTGTTGGGCAAGGTAGTCTTTAAAAGTAACTAGTAACTAATGCCTCAACATTAAATAGGTTAAATAAATAAAATGGACACTAAATTGAATTTTATAAAATATTGTACATGAATCTACACTATTTTAATGTTGTGTTGTCATGTCACCGACACAGAGAAACTCTTCTTTCATTTCTTACATAAACAATCTTGTCTTTCAAAATTACCGCTTATACTTATACTTTATTGTTAGTAACGGTAATGGTGATGTAACGTGGGGAACAGTAACTCATTTGATTACCTTTTTACTGAAGAAAGTAACACTATTTATTTATACTGCTGTTATTCCCATTACTGGTTATATAACAGTTGATACATATTCATGCCTGGCAGCTCTCTATTATGGTTTAATCTCATAAACATTGTAGTTGGGTGTGAATCAGTGTTTACAGATAGAGATGTCTCATTTGTCAAAAGCCCGGCTTACTGTATACACTTTACATCGAGTTAAAGTGTCATTCTTCTGCACGCTTTCTTTTACACATAAAAGGAGGCTCTTAGAAAGATGATTGAAAGCTCTGTACACACATTTGCTCGTTCAAATTATACATAATGACACACATACATACACACACACACACATGTAACTTCACAGTCAATTGCATTTCAGTCAGTGCTTAGTGCTGGAAATTCTCATTAAGGTACCGTGTGTATTTGTATGATTTAAAGTGATTGATTGGGTTACAATTGTTTGTTGCTTAGTAGTCAGGTGATGCCACAACTGAGGCAAAATTTAATCCTTGTAACACCTAAAAAATAATCCATCTAGCCATTGAATCTAGGAAAACCTGCATTTGAACATAGAGATTTTCTTTCGGACCGGTTGCTTTTATGTATAGAGTTAAGCATAATAAAAATAAATATTAAAATAAAATAAAAAAAAATGGTTCTCACTCAGCGTTAGCTGACTTCATTGCTATCACAATTTAGTAAATTCTTAAAACATGACGTAATTTATGTCACATATTTCGCAGGGGTTAATTTGTTTGTGGAAAAAAGGGCAAGCATATAAACTAAAACTTAATTTTACTTTATGTTTAATGGCTGTTTTCTAAGTACTCTAAAGTTATTTTTGGAAACATGCACACACAAAAGTACGTGTCATATCTATAAGGCACAATGGCTTCCCAGTTTATAAACACGTGGCCTTAGAAGGGTTCCAATTTATTCTCAGCTAACCCGCAATCACAGCTGCAATCTGAGAAAGTACACTTGAACATGGTCTTATGGCACGCCTGATCTGTTTCCTGGTAGCTCTTAGAGTAAAAAAAGCAAAAGAATCTGACATGGTGCAGGCAAGTGGTAGGCTGAATAGAGCTAATAAAATTGTTTGTCCATGTGCTAAAGGGTGTGTGAGATTTGTCCCAAACCACTGCACCCTTTGTGGCTGCTTGAGTGGGTGTGAGCATCCGCTAACAAAGCTCATCGCAGCTCGTAGCACTTATTTCGCTGGCCCGGCCCCCGTTTAACTCACATGTCATTACAACCTGTTAAATGGGCAAAGCCTTCGTCTTGCGACGTTAGCAGTCAATTAATAGAATTTTGCTTTGAGAAAATTTGTCATGTAATTTTTTTTACTCTGATCAACCGAAACTTTTTTACTCTGATCAAGCAGTGAATATTAACTTCTCGCAACAAAACAAAATGAGAAGGTACAGTACTCATTCAGCAGGCCACTTGTCTTCTGGCAGCCATATAGAAACGGTTACAGCATGAAATCAATTTTCTGCCTTGGTTGATTTTAAATCAGGGTTTTAACTGCATTAGTATTGCAATTAAAAAGCACATTGCTATGGAAGCCTAGTCCTGTAGTGAGAGAGAAGAAAATAAGAAACACCAAAAAAAAAGTTTTTTTTCCATTGCAACTCGTGAGCCTTTCTTCTTCTTCTACATTTTTTATTCGCTCTCAGACCTGTCAGCTTTGAGGAGGTGACGAGGCCAATGGCCTTAATCGCCACAGATAATAAATTTATCAACTCTTAAAGTTCGCCGAGGGCTGAATGGAGCTGGCCCCGGCCATTGAACGTGAGCAGATTACTCACGCTTAGTTGGTTCTAGGTAGGCTTTGGCAAGGCTCCCTGCCAAGCCTAGGAATGGGCCTCCATTGAGCTCCATTCACCAGCTCCTGACACAGAGCATGCTTTTATGGCATGCTGCTTTATTATAAGAGGATCCCCCCTAACACCCCACCCACCCCGACGGCCCACCCTAGGCTCGTCCGTACTATACTCTTTCTTCTGTGTTAAGAAAAGGTTATCCCCTATTTTAATCTCTACTGCCGAGCTGATCAGAGAAAACGAAAGGGGTGTTGGCTGAAGGGGCGCGAGAGCTTCGTTCAGGAATCCCTCCAAGCCCACCTCCTAGGGATTCCCCCTTCTCTCTCTGGCTCTCTTGCAAGTGCCAATAGGCTCTGGTAAAGGATTTACATCCTAAATAGGTAACCTGCAGATGTCTTCTATGAAGACATCAGATCAAAGATCAGCCAGTCAGGGAGCTGCTAAAACGTTAAGGAGGCCGGCGAGTAGACAAAGCAAGGGGATGAGTGCTGACCGTGGCCTCAAGTGAGAGGGAAAAAAACACACTGGGATTCCTAATCCAGATTAGAAGTGGATTAGGGCAGTCACAATGGCTCTGGATTAATTCGAAAGTCACACAGACTCCATTTTTTATTTTTGTGTTTTAAAAGTTTTCTTTGAAGTTTAAAAAAAAAAAAAACATTCCCCACTTTTCAACCCCAATTGCATACATTGAGTGGACTCTCACTTCTGAGTGTGTTTCCAATCAAACTTGAAACAACCTAAAAGAATGTAAAAAGCAACTCTTTTTTAAAACATGATGCTTGATCATTAACTCAAATTGATGTCTCTATTGTTTATTATATAAACGTTTGCTTAAAGGTTTGTAAGCCATTTTATATTTTAGAAAAATAACTTATTGCCTCATGCACCTTAAATGAACTGATGAAGTTTTTATGTCAAGTTTTCAAGGATTTCTCTAACTTAAAGTCATTTGTACCCAGCAGTTTTATCAATTATTCCACCTTAGTTAAAGGTTTGCCATGTCTGAAGGAAGATAGCATCGAAGAATGTGATTGGTTGTGTTTGTGTACTGTTCGACAATATTTCCAGCTACTCCACAAAAAGGTGAAGCCAATCTCCAAAATACTGCTGTTAATCATGGCTCTAAAGAAACATGACCAAAGAAACTACTCAGTTGTCATTGACCCTTATAAACTTTTACCTGCTTGGACTCATGGTAGTAAAACACCTTGAAGATGACACCTGGTGCTTCATGTACCCACACCTGCAGAGCTATATGGTGATAATAGATTGGAAGAACCTGGACAACATTAAGAAACCTACATAGGGAGAATCCCTACGTAGTCAATCACCCAAGATCATGTTTGATCCTGGGTTTCATTTAAGTTCAAGAAGGATTTGAATTATGTTTGTCTGTTTTAGAGCCAAAGGGATGGATGGATTTTTACATTTACATTTCATTTCTAACATTTGGCATACACCGTTATCCAGAGCAACTTACATTTACTTCATTCAACTGAGCAATTTAGGGTTAAGGGACTTGTTAAGGGCCCAGCAGTGGCAACTTGGTGGCTCTGGGAATCAAACCCTGATCTTCCAATTAGCAGTCCAACACCTTAACCACTGCAATGCCACTTCACCTATCTGCTCTACGTTTTTTAATACTATGTGTTCTTTTGCTCAACATAATCAGCTCTCTATACTTTAGCTCAAATATAGTACAAATATATAGTCCCTTTGTCTCCTTCCTTTTTGGACATCCTGTTTAATTGATTACCTGACAACTAAGTAATGGAGCATGAAAAAGCCACTGATTAACCATTGCAATTTTAAATCTGTGCATTTTCTGCTGTCAGGTGCCAAATTACTCTTATTTCCTGCTATTCATGATGCTCGGACCCCCAGCTTTAATCAGGAAGACATGGTGACAAAAATGAACCCTTTAGCTACTGCTGCTAATTCCTGGGGCAGGAGCCCCATGTTGATTCCCTGACGATTAAATTGGGGTACTTTATGATATGATATAATTGGTATCAATTGCTCTCCAGGTAATGTGGACCCACGTTGTTCGAGCTGTGCACATCTATAGCAGCACCTTGCTGTGTGCGCTCTACCACCCCGGCGCATATAATGGCAGTCACGTTCTTAATTAGCTCACTCGTCAGCTTTCGTAGGTATCCTCCTAGCCCTTGTCATTATCTATATGAAATACGCTCAGTAGGAGGAAGGTGATACAATATATTGTACACAAAAGCTACTGGGTGTAACATGTGCTTTTCTCCTCACAGGATACAGCTGCGAACAAACGCACCGTGCTCTGGATCTCTACTGGTCTAATTTGTATCCTCGGAATGGTGTTTAGCCCAGCGGGCATGGTGGGCGCTTTTTTGTTTATATAAAGTTTTGAACGCTTTCATCTGACAGCTCCTTAAATACAGGTTTGCAGTGGTGTGTACCAGCCTGGTTCTAAAGATGAATTTCATTTAGATCTGAAAAGAAGTAAAAAAAAAAAAGCTTTAATTGAAGGCTTTCTGTGAGCAGGTATTTTTTGGAATTAGGACCTTTAACCCTTTGTATTATAAATAGGTTTGGTTAAAAGCATCTAGGGTTCAAACATAACCAGCATAAGACAAAATGTTAACTGTCGTTAGGCTGCTTCACCGATGAAGAGCTGATGATTTCCATGTAGCGCCCGTAGACAGCATCAGCACTGGAAAGAGCGGCCATATGTTTTGGGATAAGACTGACATTCAACAAATGTCACATGTCAATATAATTCATCATCTGCAGCAGCTTATACTGACAAACCAAAGCCCGGGACGTGACTCACGATCATGGCCTTTGGAGAAGCGCTGATTCAAATCACTTAATGATGAGGGGTTGGGGTGAAGGGGCAAACAACCAGGAAATATAACCCATTTAAATTCTAGCATTAAATCTCATGCCACAGTTAAATTTTTTAAAATATCAGTAATGTAAGCTGCATGAACAGCATTCTGTTCGCATGTTTGGTTGTTTGTGTGATAACAATCCGCTCTTTCTCTCTCCCTTCCTTCCTTCCTTCCTTCCTTCCTTCCTTCTTTCCTTTTGTCCTCCCATCTTTGTGTTTGTTTGTGCATGCCTGGTTGTCTGTCCTTCCTTCCTTGTTTTTGTTTCTGTCCTTCCTTCCTTCTTTTGTTCCTTCGTTCCTTCCTTCTTTCTCCCTGTTTTTGTTTGTTTGTTTGTGCCTGCCTGCTGTCTGTGTGACACTATGTTTGTTTTCGTTCGTTCGTTCGTTCGTTCCTTCCTTCCTTCCTTCCTTCCTTCCTTCCTTCCTTCCTTTCTTCCTTCCTTCCTTCCTTTCCTCTGTCCTTTCTTCTTTCTTCCTCAGTTGGATTAAAAATGAGATAAATGTTGTTCTGGGTAATAGGTTTGTACCAAATGCCAGTAATGTAAATGTGAGTCTGAGGGAGACACAGAGATCTTCAGCGTTTGCAAAGGCAGCTTGCCTCTCAGGTGCGGAAGCTGCGCTGACTCAGCTGTGTGCTATTTATTAGAGAGAGTGAGAGAAAGAGACAGAGGGAGGAGGGGAGCAGCAGATCAGGTGTGCTCCGACTGAAGCCCTCATTAATGGGCCTTCATTATCTCTGATTTAAAGCCGAAGTGCCGAGGAGGTGTCATCTCGTAACGGACTTCATTAAAGCTTTAATTTTTTCCAGAAGGTAAGAGAGGCTGGCGTAATGAAGCCATCACAGCCTCAGCACTATTCACCCCTTGTTAGGCACTACACACACAATGAGCATGAGTGGCAGACACACACACGGCTCCCGTCACATTCATCATGGGAATTAACAATATTGCTGTTCCTGATATTATTACACACCTCGACACTGCGGCTTTTATTATACGATATGTGAATTCATCTGAGTTGTTTAAGTGGAAAGAGTGGAATATAAATATTTTATTCTGAAGTAGATCATCAAGTTCTTTCCTCCATTAGGTTATGATAATATCTATAGACCCTCTAACTGCTGCAAATATATCAATATTACATTTTTAAGCAAATGCAGCAACATTACACAGTTTTATATAATCCTGTGGAAGACTCAATAGTAGTGATATTTAAAAAAAAAAAACATTTTTGATAATTTAGTGCCAAACTTTTTACGATTTTAATATAAAACCTAATATCTCTTAATTAACATTTCCAAATAAAATCAGAAAAGATTAATTAAAGAAACATAAGTCTTAATATTAGGCAACTTGTTAAAATGTTTTTTTTTTTAAATATTTTTCGTGTACCTGAAAAAAAAGAAATCTGGTTTATACATTTCGGGTAACCCAACTAAAAAATGTCTAATTTCAGGATCTCTTAATCTCTGGGATTAGCAAATCCTCTAATAAAATAACTCAAATGAGCATGTGTGGGAAAGTTGTACATCTTACATTTAACATTCAATTAAAAAAATGGGCATAAAACAAATTTAAAATAGTATTTATTCAGTTTTGTCAGTAACTTAAACATAAATTATAGCTACATTTTAATCATGATAACTCCAACTGTTGTATCATCATCATCATCATCATCATCATTAGCATTATGTTTATCCTCATCATTCAGCCCTCTCTCTCTCTCTCTCTCTCTCTCTCTTCTGCTAATCTCTTGCAGCGTTTATCTCTTCTGCCTGGCTTGTCACGTCCAGCCGAGTGTAAACGTTTACTGTGTTAGCTGTTTGAGGTCAGAAAGCGTGCTGAACGCTCACCTCTGCACTTCTCCAGTTAGGCGTGTTTTGGTTTTTCCACTGCACTCCAGGGCTCCGGGGAAACCTCCAGAGGCTTCGAGGAGCAGCAGAGGCAATCTGTGGCCAAGCAGCACGCCGGTAAACAAGCCAAATCATCATCCTTTTTCCCCCCACTTCTGCTTCTGATAATGCTTCTGACTGGAATCTGCATACACACACACATACACACAAACCAATCACTTAGCTCATTTGCTAGGAAGACCACATGAACGAACGTGTATTATTATTACTGTGGGAAATAATGTCACAGTACGGTGAGCAGGTAGTGAACATCATGAGTAAGTGAAAAAGTCCTGAGAGTCGGTTTAAGAGTAACAAAGAGCGATTGATTTTAGGATGCGTTGTTCAGAGGCGTAAAGTGAGGGGCCCCTAGGCAAAATCAATAGATGAGGCCCTTCTAAAAGATTATGTTGTTAATATATCTTTCGTACCTCTATATATATTTATAAATACAACATACAAAAAGTAGTCCACAGATATAAAAGATATTTAAATTGTTTATTAAAACAAAGTGTTTATTCTTTAACAAAATATTAACCTGCATCTTTATGACAGAAGATACAATGCAATCTTTATTATACAGAACAATCTTTATATTTACAGTAACAGATGTGCTTATAAGCCATAGCTACATCAAATGCTACCACTATGTCCTCCATATAATCAAATATTCCACTAGTAATTTTGGGCCCTATAAAAGAATATTCAGTTCATTTTTTTTATTTATATAGTGCTTTTAACAGTAGACATTGATCTCAAAGCAGCTTTACACAGAACGTAGTAACAGTTAAAAAGTGTAAGTTTGTCTCTAATGAACAAGCCGGTGGTGACTGTGGTGCAGGAAACTGGTCTCTGGTACCTCAGGGGCAAGTTAACCCACCTCCGAGAGAAAGAAAAAGAGATGGATTATTGAGTGTATTGTTGTGGAAAAGTTAAGGACATATTGTGTAGAATGTAAAAAGCCAGAGGCAGAGGGTAACACAGACATGAGTGATCTCTGGGATAAGAGCCGGCCCGCCAACCACCGCCAACAAACCTGAGTGATGTAAAGTGATGTAAAGATTGGGGGAAGACAGCATACAAATATCCCAGTTCACCAAACATTCTATATTCATAATCCCTCCAATTCTTCTCCAATATGAGCTTATAACGAGGAATAAGCAAGCGCATCCATTGTAATGCGAAAGGGGTTCCCATTTGGAGAGATGTTATATTAATAAAGACACATCCAATTGTTCAACTAGTCAGATGCCGGGGGGGGGCCCGTCAAAATGCTGGATCCCAGGCAATTGCTACACCTCTGGTGCTGTTAGAGTAATATTACCACATGATGTGCTGTAAAAACCTCTCTGAAAAACCTCTCTAAGAAAAAGGAGACTTACATCATTTTACAGAACCTTATGAAATATTTATGGTTTTTTATTTCACAGCGAATGTGTTTACTGTCTGTGGTTTGACAAGACTTCACGAAAGAACGTTACACGCTCTCTAGTTTTTATCATTTTGAAATAAAAGCGGGTAAAAAAATAATTGCATGTAGTTAATACAAAAGTCATTTTATTTAAAGAAATACAAAGTATGACACTTATGGCTAAATAGAAATAAAACAAATTAATAAAAAATAAAATAAAGAAATTAATTAAGAGATTTATCAATACCAAACACGGTAAAGTGGTTGCGCAGTGGTTAAAGTGTCAAATTAGAAGATCGGGGTTTGATTCCCCAGCACCACCAAGCTGCTGGGCCCCTGAGCAAAGCCCTTTACCCCCAGCTGCTTAGAAATATAAAGGAGATAAATGTAAGTCGCGCTGGATAAGAGCGACTAACATAAATGTTCGTAAATGTAGTACATACTTATGTAGTATTCCGGTGGAACGAAGCCCTTTTCTTCACCTACTTCAGCACTGGAAGTTAGGGATAGCCATGATATGAGGCTCTTTGGAGCAAAGAGGGTTTTAAGGACCCTGCTCAAGGGCCCAACAGTGTCAGGATTTTGTTCGTTTGCTCTGATAAATATACTTATATGATTTTCTACCCTTAAGTTCTGAGTCAGTCCTCATACTAGACTGTTTCCCCCCTGATGGGACCTGCTTGATATTTTCCAACCCTAATAATGACTTAGCTCAGGAAGAACCTCAGATGTAATGGTGGGGTTTTTGGCATCTCTTTTTGGTTTACATTCTCATGTGCACCCCTCCGCTGCCCTACCAGCCCAGCGTGCCAAAAGAAACAAAAAGTTGTGAGTTGCTTTTGTAAAGAGGCCAGGCTTTGTAAAAAGAGGTCTAGACAGTCGATTACTTTCTCAACCAGGCTTTGTCTCGCAGCTTCTCGCGTGGGCCGATTCGAAACAACAGATGATTGTGTTTGCCAAGTGTCACAAAGCACACTCAGGCAGGCGCGCTTGTTTGCGGAGCAAACACAAGTTCAAACACCATTTTAGAGGGAAGCAAGAGCAACTTTAAATCTTTCCTTTAAACAAACACGTTCAGTTTGCGACAGTGGTAAAGACATGCTGAGTGCTGATCAGAGAGGGTTTGTTTGCTATGAGCACAAAGGCAGCACTTGGGGGCTACTTAGGTGATGAATTTTTATCTCAGCTGAGGGATAAATAACCATCATCACCACCACCACCGTCATCTTTCATCATTTATGTACAGCAATAACGTGTGCAGGAGTGGCGACATCTATGTTTTAAGCGTAGCTTAGTGCTCTTTTGAAGACGTCAGACACCTACACGGATCCTGCTTTCGCTGATCAAACAGAAATAAAATCTTCAAACAGAAAAACGGACAGACGCAGGATGCCGGAAAACATGTTTGCTTTTACTTTGCAGTAACTTTCATCTGTTAAAAAAAAAAAATCACAAATCACTTCGGTTCAGTTTATAATACTACTTGCTATAAATTAGCGTATCAATACAAACATTTGGGATAAAATGAATCAATTTTCATTTTATCAAAAGCAAAATGGTGGAGAAACATTTTATAAGGAGGAAAACTATAAGAGGATCCAGACCCAAAAGAGGCCCCATCTATATTTGGGTGATACAGAGAAGCATGAGTAAAAAATCATTGTCTCGTGAGCCAATAGGAAACAGGTGGGCGGGGCTGTGGTCTTTGTGCAGTGCAGTGTAAGTTGGTGATTATTAATGAAATATTGGCACTGCTGTATGTGGTAACGTGTGTTAATGTAGCATGGCCTTCAGATGATTTAAAGACGACTCTCCCTCTCTCTCTCTCTCTCTCTCTCTCCCTGTCTCTCTCTCTATGCCCCCACTGTGTCTCTTTTCTCTCTCTCTCTTTTTCCTCTCTCTTCTCTCTCTCTCTCTCTCTCGCTCTGTGTGTGTGTGTGTGTAAAAACCCCTCACCCTTTTAACACTTGCCCAATGAAAAGTCAGCAGGATGTAACTTACTTAGCTTCTCTCATGAGGGATAACGAGCCTCCATTATTTTCCATATTCCATTTGCTGGAGTTAAATATTAATCTGTGGCGGCGTTGGGTGTTGATTCACCGCAGTTCATCAGCAGCGCTGCATTGTAAAAGCCAGACTTTTCACAATGTACTGCAGACTGAGAATGTTTACAGAGAAAGAAAATAGATTGTATGGCATTATTAGTAATTCATGCACTAAACTGTCACATCTCTGAAACCTTATGTTAAAAAAGGGGAGGGGCCTAGAACAGATAATGGATGGAAACGACATAGCGAATGATGGTGACGATAAATAAGACGCTCTGTCTCTCTCTTTTAAAATTAAAATTATTTATAAAGTGTGCAACAGAATACATTTACATTTACATTTGCAGCATTTTTTCCCTTCTCCCTTCTCCACAGCAACTGTTATACATCTGAGCAATTGAGGGTTAAGAGCCTTGCTCAGGGGCCCAGAGTGGTCGCTTGATAGTGCCGTTCTACAAGTTTGTAGCCCAACACCTTAACCACCATGCTACCACTTCCCTGTGTAGTACAGCAAAATGAGAAGTCATACTATAAAACACTAAACACAAATGACTGGACAATAGTTTTTATCAGGTCTGACCCTGACCAATTTATTGCCCTAGACAAGATTTTACCTGGTGCCTCTTGATTTTTTGTAATTCATGTTACAAAATCACATTTCCTTCTGGTTTAAATCCTCAGCAGAGCTGAGGCACAAGGCATAAGCAAACTAATCGGCTGCTTAGGGCCTCAGTAACCACTAAGGGGCCCCCAAGAGTACATGAAATAGCAGGCCCTTTTTTATATATATTATGTTAATGCCGCTTGGTACTGCAAGGCGTTAAATGTCACAACAAATAAAAATGATAATGGGTGAATTAGATATATAAAATGTGAATAAATATTCGCAATAAAAAATTGTCCTTTCTGTGGGTTGCTTTTAAATGAGCTTAAGAAAACCTTCAGATCATATAGCAAAATTCAATGTTTTTTGTTTTTATTTCGTCAGGAAAAAGATTTAGTAAGTTCTATAAAAAAGCAACCAAAATAAGGATATTTTAGGAAAAAATCTGTTGTAAGCCTTTGAAAGGTTACAACTGAAAAATGCTAACTGTAGCCTGAAGGCACTAAAAGGGTACATCCCACCCTCGCCGTCCGAAGCCAGGCCTGCTGAACACATAAACGTGCACAGACTAGACCACCAGAAACGGCATTACTACATCAGTATCATTCACCGGTGAGAAAACATTAAATACCAAATACCACAAAACACCATACATAAAAATACCCGATTACACACCAATTCATAAAGAAACACAAACTACATAAGCTATGAGTTGCTATTGAAACACACCAAAATCAAATCACACCATCTTACCAGTCCAAAAGAAATACTGTAACCATGACATCATCTTTCAGACCCTTTAACTCCTGTAGTCCCTTTAAATCCAGCATTATTTTGGAGCCTTTTACAGTATGTAAACAGGGTGTGCAGAGGTTTGCCCATGCATATGTTGACAGGCAGGTAGGAAAGCCTATTATAATGTTCAGGCTGAAACTTTAGATTGGATTTCTTGGTTCCACGCCTTCCAAAAAAAATATAAACACATATAAATACATTTAGACTGCTTAACTTAATGATTGCTATTAGGATGTAAGGAGATTTTCACCTAGCAGAACGGAAAATGTTTCTGAAGACAATCACCTATTGTAGCTTTAAGGAAGCTAGTAGACTGGTCTGTCTGAAGAACCTTGTGTGTGTGTGTGGTTAACAGCATTTCAGCTTAGATAACGCTAAAGATAATTGCAAGAATTTGATGATGTAATGCATTTCTCAGCACAAATCTAATGCAGAATTATACATTTTTTTAGTGGCCTTCCTCTATCGCTTGGCGTGAACAACAGAGTGCGAACGCATATGTGTGTGTTTTTCTAGACGGCTGTTTTTTCTTTCAAGTGTATTTCGCTGTCTGTTGGGGGTCGAGGGGCGACTGAGTTGAAGAGTCAGCTGGAGAGGCATATGGATGTGTTTGGCTCAGAACTCAAACACACTGCGAAAGGCTCCGGCTCCAAATGCACCCACAACTGTGCTATAGGCAGGAGGCGTGGGGAAGCCCTGCACCGTGCACGCTCCCAGGACCCGGGGCGGCGCCCTGAGCAGATGCTCGAAATGAGAACATGTTCTGGAGATCAGTAATGATTATGAAAATAATTGCCACTTAGACCTTTTTATTAGAGTCAGTTAGTTCTATCACTGAGGTGTGTGTGGCGAGTGCAGTTCAGTGCGCATATACTGTACACTGGCGATCTTAGAGCAGTGCATTCTGGGTAAAAGGGAAGTAAAGTGGCATGAATGTTTTATCAGCTTCGCTGCTGCAGTGCTGTGCTACATCCTGCATCATAGCCTCTACTGACAGAATCCACCTTAATGTTTAATCTTAAAACACGTATGGGTGTGTGTGAGTGTGTGAGAGCGTGTTTGTGTGTGCGTGTGTGTGTGTGGGGGGTGTTGTTGTATGACCTTTCTGTAACATCTATAGGAGAAACAAAGCAAGTTTGTTTGTGTGTGTGTGTGTGTGTTGTTACTTATATAAGTAGAAGAAAGACAGTGTGTGTAAAGACATTTGGGTGAGACAAATGTGCCTGTGTGTGTGTTGTTCTTTATAGCTGTGTATTGTAGATGTGTATCTTATATAAGAAAAAACAGTATAAGTGTGTGTATAAGCAGGCGAATGGGTAGTACATGAAAATGCACATATCTGTGTGTTGGAAAGGGAAGTTTTAGTGTGTGTGTGGGTAAAATAGATAAACTTAGTCGTACACGAACCTGCCTGTGTTTCTGTATGTATGTGTGCAAGTGAGTGTACTGTATATGAGGTCAGTTGAGTCATACACAAAAATGTCTCTGTTTGTGTGTGTAAAAAAGGGCAGTTGCGTGCTACACAAGCGCATGTGTGTGTCTGTGTGTGTGTGTGTGTGTGTGTGTGTGGAGAATAGCCAGCCACATGGCAGGCTGAGTGTAGTGTGCTTTGGGCAGGGCCGTATGGAGGGGGGTTGGGGGCAGCAGCCTGCACACACAGAAGAACAGTGGGGAGACTAGAGCGCTCGGCATGATGGGTAAACGCCAGCACGTCCAGACCCACACGCACAATTTTATACTTTCCCTTATTTTTACTGTAGTTGTCTATCTTATCAACCCCTCAAGTCCTAAAATCATGTTTTCCTAACAACTGATAAGAGATCTAAAAATGCCCTACTACAATGGAATATCTTTATGAACATGCACCACTGTGTAGTAATAAATATACAAATAAAGTTAGGCATTTCTTTTAAATTTACTAAAAAATTAGATACATAATGTAGTAGGTTAAGGCGTCGGCACCCACATGTGCAAGTTGTTGCGATTCTGCAACTCGAGTTCCATTCCCGGCTTGTCCATAGTTCAAACCTCAGACTAACCTTATGTCCACTGTACACTTTAGGGTGCCAATATTTTCAAATATTACTAATCTGTTTGGTGTTTATCCTTGCGTAGGTCTGCCCTGAGGTAAAAGGTGAAGAATTAAATACCACTCTTTCTCAAACTTTCATAAACAAATGTTGCGATTGATATCTTTTAAGGTCTACAGAACCTAGCGATAAAAGTGTAACGAGTGGATAAGTTAATCTAAACAATATCTGAGGTAAATGTTGACATTTCCAGTAGTTTTAATTCCTTTTCACAATTGTTTGTCCTCTACACTGCCTGTATACTGTATAAAACAGTGTATGGACAATTGTGTCTATATGCTAGCTAGCAAATTAATTAACTATGGTTATTGGCTAGGTTTTTTCAGCATTTACAGGCAACTACTTTAAATCCAGGTGTATTACACAATAATTTTTCCTTTAGATTGTCCATATATAAGACTTTATGTGTATGTGCTATTTAGCGAGCACATTTATTAGCTTGGGTTAGTAGCATTTTCCCCTAGCATTCACAGACAATTAGTTTCAGATTTAATTTAACAGTACAAAAATGACCAGCAGTGACCAGGTTTTTATGGTGTAGAGGCATTTTTCCATTGCGTCTCTCACTATTTTTTTTTCTTCATACAATCTGTGGTGAATTTTGGTTCAGCACAACCTCACCACCTATCTTTATTCCATGACTCTAAGCGCACATTTCTCCCACAAACCCATCTCTGTCTTTCCGATCAACTCTCCAACTCAGGAGTAGGAATACCCCGTCAATCCAACCCGCTTAGACCGGGCTACAAAGTAGGACAAAAACATTTTTTGTCATGAAAATTGCATTAGGCCGGAGCAACAAACATGGATCAGGGAGAAAAAGAGGAGCCATGTGAAATATTGAAAAGGGTGAATAATTCAAGGTGCTCGTTCATGTGTTAAGAACAGGATTTTTGGAGGCCGGGTTGGGGGGGAAAGCCGAGCCTCCTTTCCCATCTGCAGGCCGATGTGTCTCTCGTCTGGAGAGGAATAGGATTAACGATGGTCAGGCCTTCTCCACTCCACCTCATGGTGAGAAAAGATGGACAATTGACTGGAGCGTGTGTGAGTCAGAGAACGTATCGTCCTTGTTTTATCAATATTGTATTTTGTGAGAAAAGAAAACAAACAAGAACTTTTACCCATGAGTTACTTTTAATAGCTATTTTGCAATAACGGTGCTGAAGAGATTTATTCCTTTTCTACTACAGCTGTTTTTTTTATAGGAGTTCAAAACAATTACATCACTTCACAATTACAATTTCCACTCAGCTTATTTAATGTTGTGGAAAGTCCACAAATCAATAAAGAACTTGTTAATACTTATGTTGTAATTATTATGTAATTACCAAAATATTTTTCTTACCCGTTTCTCTTTTTCTAACTGTTTAAATAAATACACAAAATATTTCCTTGCCATGTTTCCAGAAAACACAAAGCACAATCGTGTATTATGATGAAAAATATTCAGCACTTAAAAATTTGCTACTGAATATTTAGCGACTAGATTCTCTAATAAAAGTGAATCATTTGGATTATTATTATATAAAATATACCATGTCAGCACTTACACAACTCTTTGATATGGGTTTGTTACTATAGATACACATAAAACTAATAAAACTCGCTGCTGTTTTTAATCTGTGGACCAATCAGATTCAAGGATTCTATAGAACTGTGGTATAAATCTGTTTTATATCATGTGTTTTGAATTCTAGCATGCATTTTCTTGAAATCATTTTAATCCACTCTCAACACACTGTTTATCGCTAAGATCAAACTAAAACCCGAACAAAACCGTTACTTTAGCATCATGCTAGCATGCAAAACTAGCTAGTAACTTTCCTACCCTGCGTTTTATGGTAATGGATTTCAAAAACAGAGATAGTGATGATATATTAAAATGTCAATTTCTTACCATATATAGGTTGTGGTTATACGTTGGTAGCAGTTGCTCATACATTTATTCATATTATCGCTTTCCATTGAAATGAGTTGTCATGTGCTTATAATAATATTGGATACATAATAGTAAAGAGAGGCATGTTTGTTACACTGAGGCTCTTTGTTTTATTTATTTATTCAGTTTTTTTTTTTTTGAATCATTTATCTACGAGTTGTGAATCTTCCAAGAATGTAAATGCTAATGTTACACTATGCTAAACTAGAAAAAAATGAGAAATCAAATAATTTAATGAATTTAAATTTGTTAAAAACCCTGTATATTATTACATTTATAGCATTTAGCAGGCGCCCTTATCCAGAGCGACTCACGTTTATCTCTTTTATACAGCTGAGCAAATAGAGGTAAAGGGCCTTGCCCAGGGGTGCAACAGTGGCAACTTGGTGGTGCTGAGAATCAAACCCTGAGCTTCCAGCTAGCAGTCCAACATCCTAACCACTGCGCTACCACTTCCCGTTATTCTGCTATGCAAATTATATTGTTCAGCTACAATTAATGTAAATTATATTGTTAAGCTACAATAAACATTAAAGGAACAAGTTAAGTAAAAAGTTCAGAAAAAAACACAAAAAATCTTTTTTTAATACATGGAACAACAATTTAAATTTTTAAATTAAATTAGAAAATTCTGTTTTGTATTTCATAAATTTCCAGAAATGTTATTAAACTGGGTGAAATTATTTAAGAAATAATAATGTACAGTTTCATCATCCAGTGCCTGTAGCTGTGATACAGATGTGGTGTGTTAATTCTTATGATTAAACAGCTACTGTAGGCAGGGACGCACTAACAATTTTGGGCTGAAATAGTTTTTATTACATTACTGCTAGTATTGTTACAACTACTAAAACGGATCTCTGGGGGGCCCACAAAGTGCTTGGGCCCTTTTCCACCCTACCCCACCTTCAGTGGCGTCGTTGACTGTAGGACCGACTAAAACTTTAAAAGCTTTGCTGAGGGAATTTAGACCCACTGCTTTGTTAGTGGAGCAGCGTTTTGCTGATGGTGGCACATTTGTGACCAAATGACACCTGCTACTGTCTCTCTCTCGCTCTCTCTCTCTTGTCCATGCTCTATCTCTCTATTTCTCTCTTTCTCTCTCTCTCTTGTCTGTGCTTTCTCTATTTCTTTCTCTCTATTTCTCTCTCTCTCTCGTGCGCGCGCACACTCTCTGTCTCTCTATTTCTCTTTATTTCTGTCTCTCGCATTCTCTCTCTGTCTGTCCATTTGCCTTCTCTGTCAACCCCCTTTCGTCTTGCTCTTATTATCCACTAAAAAAATAACTGCAAATAACATTCCGAGGTGTCCTATTGATTTTTTCTCTGTTTTCCTGTGTGTCTGCCTTTTTTGAAAGCCGCTGACTCCCCCCCAGTTGAAAGTCTGCTGCCTCTCCACTCGTCCTTTCTGGGGCAAATCAAAGTGTGTGTATGTGTTGGGGGGGAGGTTGTGGGGATAAGGGGGCTTTTCTCTGCTCCTCTCTTTTCTCTGGCTCCTCTCGCTCACAAAAAAGTGCATTATGGGCTGGAAGGGAGACATGGTAACTGCTTGCGTGCTGTCAGGACACATTAGTGCGACAGGAGTCAATCAGACGTTCAACTCTGTAGCATGGCTCGGGGGAATTTACCAAACGCCACACCGACTGCCCCTCATACACACACATGGTCATTCCCTCTCTCTCCCTCTCTCTCTCTCTTTCTCCATCTCTCTCTCTCTCTTTCCTTTAATCCCCAGTCTTTCAGTCCTCGGTCCTTTATGTCCCACTATGAATATATAAATGATATTGTTATTGTGCATGTGATGTGTGCTGTGTTTGTGGCTCATTGGTTTTCTTGGTTTGACCTGGTTTGTATCAGAAACTCTCTGATTGAGACATAGACAGCAAATAAGCAAACAGTGCTAGTCCTATATGCTCCATATCTCTGTTAATGTTGGAAATTACAGCGCTGCATTCATCACTCTGTTCATGATGTGACATTTTACGGGAAAGATGATCACTGTGAGCTTTTAAAACTATAGCAATTTTACGTTGTCCACTTAATTTGTCAATATTTTATCATTTATTTAAATTATTATTGCTTGTCAATTAGTTAGTTTATCATTTGGTTATAAACTATAAATTAATGCATTATTATTATTATTTTTTATTTATTTGTTATTTATTATTGCTTGGTAGTTCGTTTTTTGTTTGTCAGTTGGTTATTAAATATAATTTAGTTTTTGTAAGACTTTGCTTGGTTAAAATAATCTGCTTTATAACATTTATTACATTATATATTATTATTATTATTATTATTATAAATTGTGGTTATTGTTTTTACTTTTTTTTACTTGGTTAAGATGATCAGCTTTAACACTTTTGTCATTATTATTATTATTATTTTGTGGTTTATTTCTTTATTCATCAATTTTTTAACTATCTGGGGTTTTTTTAAGTATGAAAGTTTAAGGTTAACTAAAGGTTAATTTCTGTTTTACTATTAATTGATTATTGCCTATTAACAAGATTGGAAAAAAATGAACATTCTTTTTAACGAGTCCCTCAAATGTTTGCATTAAAGATTCATTCGAATGGAACTCGGCTCGCTGTCAGGTTTAATATACTGGTTCATATATGTGTCCTGTCCTACTTTTTTGATTGAGGGGGTTCCAAAGGGTCCATGTACCAATGAGACTGTATGATTTTATACGATATTATAGGCATTTCTTACCTGTAAGCTACAAATAAAATAGCGAAATACGTGTAATTAAATAAGCAAAGCAAAAATAAATACTAAATGGATCCTAGTTAGTTTAACTCCTGGATTTTTTCTGTTGGATTTAGTATTTATATAATAAATAAATCAATCAATCGAAAAATCTAAACAATACTTAAATATTAAATAAAACAAACAATAAGTAAAAGAAATACAATATGTCCTGCCTTCACATGTACTTTTTAGAGTAGTACTATTTAGAACTTTTCTATTTTTTTAGTTTTCTAGTTTCGGAGGACAATCCTTTTTTTATTAAAAAAATTTCGAGCACACATGATGTTCCATCCGACTTGCTAAAACAGACCATCTGCAGTGTGTAATGCAGAAGAAATCCATGATTTAATTTCCATTTACTTTATTGCAAAAATATTGGCACCCTGCATTTCATAATAGTTCTGTGGCATTAATGTGTGTGTGTGTGTGCTCTTGAGCTGCTGTAGTGGAGAGCTGGCCTCAGTGTCACATGCTGTCAGGCTGAGGAAATCTGGAGGGAACTCTCTCTCTCTGTCTGTCTCTCACTCTATCTTTCTCTTTTTTTGCTTTTCTTTTTGTCACTCTGTCCTGCACTTTATCTCTGCTTCTTTATTAACACTGCTTTCTATTTTTAACAGCACAGGAAAGTAAAAAAGTAAGAGACAGAGAGCGAGAGAGAGAGAGAGAGAGAGAGAGAGAGAGAGAGAGAGAGAGAGAGAAAGTGAAACACTGTTATTGGTGTGGTAAACTCTCCTCCTTTTGTCTCCCTCCCACTGACCTCATTTTCTCCTTCCTATGTCTCTCTCTCTCCCTATCCCTCTCTTTCTTGCTCTCTCCACCCCTCTACCCCAAAACCTGTTTTGGTAGTTGCCCACTGGTGCAGTTAATAAAATAAAGACGTGTGAGGCACATCGGCTGTGTGCAAGGTAATAGCCCGATATGCTTACTATAAATACTGAGAAGGAAACACACGCTCTTTGCAAACACACTTGTGTGTGTGTGTGTGTGTGTGTGTGAAAGAGAGAGAGAAGGAGAGAGACAGAAACGTGCCAGAGATGTCACTAAAGAGCCAGGAATCCAGTTATTTATTCATTTTTTGGCAAGAAGTGCTGTTTGTCTCGTTCTGCTTAGTTGCATGTGCATAATCATGTCTTTGCCTTATTGCTTTATGTGTCAAACATTTTGCAGGACAAGTGTGTGTGTTTGCATGTGTGGGTCAGCAATAGTAATTCCTAAACAAGTCAAGCTTCCAAATCTGAGCTGGTAAAACTCTGTTCTGTTGCTTTAATTTCCTTTTGTCTTCCTGAACACTCTCTCTATGTGGAACCGAACACACACTTAAATACACACACACACACCTAATTTGGTTGACATGACAAACAAAGCTTAAAGCGGCACCTTTCATTTTGGTATTGATCCTAACCAGGTTCGTGTGCACGTGTGTGTATGTGTGTGTGTAACCAAGCATGGCTAGCAAAACAAACATTTAAAATACCCCCCAAACCGCCCCTACTCCTGCATTTACACACAACTCTTTGTCTTCTGTGAGGCAACAGCATCCTTATTTAGAGGTTACAGACAGACAGACAGGTGGGCAGACAGACTGATAGACAGACAGACAGACCAATTGATAAATATATGGATTTACAAATTGTTTTTAATTATTTTTATTCACAAATCCAACCCAACCCAAACATTCTGTTATTATTGTAATATTTAAATAAAAAACAAACATGTTTTTTACGCTCCTGAAAGCTAGACATTCGAATCATCAGCTCCACATTATCAGCTTTAATGAATTGTAAATATCTGGTTAGAGTTTCAAGGGGCAAAACTCTCAAACTTGCCTATTTGTTTGCCCACTCCTCTTCTCTGTAAAAGGGGGCAACGGGTTGAGACCGTTCGGACCGATTGTATTCGCTCTCAATCAGTAATCTCTTCTTTATTGTAGCATTAAGGGCTTTGTATGGCTCCTGAGTTTGTGTGGGTGGTCAGGGGTAGCATCTCAAAAGCTGTGGCACCTTTTTTTGTTGAGGAGGAGGGGGGACATAGCTGTCCCCGATTGAGTCCCCTGGACTGGAGCAGCCGAGCGTGAAAGATCAAACGTGCCAGGACACAGGAGGCTCCCTTTAGTGACGTGGTAGTTATCAATGTAGCTGAGACCAGATAATAGGGCGTGCGCAAATCCAAAGGCCAGCACTGACGACTCCGACCCATCTGATCGTCTTCGGGGAGAAAAGAAGCTTAAGGCCAGGCCCTGTTTCACATAAGAATGGGCTTCTATTCGTGCGTAATTAGCATACTCTCTCTCTCCCTCTCTCTACTTCTTTTTTACACCCTCCTCCTTCTTTTCACTTGCTGGTGGCTGCATTGGCTTGGCACTACTTTGGTGTTTGGGACTTCACCCTCAAATGACTGCCTTGGCCCTGCACTGACCTGCTGGCCTCTTGAGCTGACCACTTGATTAACAGACTTTAAGTCCACCTCTTGGTGACCGGTCTCCTGCCACTGGTAGCACCATACGTCCAATCCTTGTGGTCTGATGCTCTGTTTAAACACATTTTAGGGCTGAATACTAAATACTGAATATGACTGCGCTGAGTAATCTGTCTCTGTTTGGAAATAGACCTATAGACAAACACTCCAGATGAGGAAGTGGTTAAGGTTTCTTCCTAATCTTAGGGAGTTTTTCTTTGCCACCAGTGCTTAGGCTTGCTCATTCGACATAAATATCAATTTTATTTTAATAATTGTACTTTCTACATTTTTTTTTTGTATTTTCTTTGTAATATTACTCTAAAGCTACTTCGAGACATTGGTTCTGTTCGAAATCAAACACTTCCATACTATAATTGCCTGTCCAATCTGACTAGGTTGTCATTTAGCAACGAGCAGAAGGATAATGTAATAAAGATATTGTGTTTAAAGGTTCATTTTTTTTCTTCTTACATCCTGAAGAGTAGCTTTAAACTTCTTTATTTCCTTTTTTTTGGTTTTGGCCATAAAATAAACCTATTATTTCCATGATATAGGAGGTTTTTACTGCTTTACAGTGCATAGTCATTCTATGACTTATTGTCTGTCGGGTTAAAGAGCTCATTTAATTTCCCCCTAATGGTCTAAACATGACCTTCCGTCTCCTGCTGAATTTTATGATGCATCGTTAGTCGCCGAATGAAAAAGCTCTACTGGGATTAATGGTTTACTTAATAAGTGGCACTGCTTTAGGAGTCGAAGTGAATAAGTTTATGCACAAAATCGTTCCTCTGCTATTTTTTTGTGTTATATTTTGTTAATTTATTTATATAGCTCACTAGTTACAGTAAATCCCAGATGCTTATTGGTTGTTTTTATACATCCATCCGTGTTTGTAAATTATCCGGTTACCTGTATTGCACAAGACATTTAGGATAATAGGAGGCTTTACATTTTAAAACAACGTTCCTGCAATGTTATATTAACTTTATTATGCTGTATTAAACACTTAGTAATTTCTTATATGCCGTTTCGAGTTCAACAAAATTTCATGAAATTAGTCGTACAAATGTTTGTGGTAATGTTCTATGAACAGTTATAAACATTAGATGAAAATAAATTTGTAGGTTTATTTAAACTCGACAACTGGATCTTGTTTTGCTAAATAATAATGCTGTTTGCGTTGTTAGATGATAGGTTATTGGTTGAGGCTTAAACACCTCTCTGAACTTGTATTGAGAATCTAATTGCTGAAAAAGAATTCACTTTTTAATCCCATCATGTACAGTGTAGAAGAAGAGTGATAAAGAGGCCCATTTGACTAAATGATTTCCCCAAATCTGATGGTATAATCCTCAATCGGGCCAATTAGTATAAGCACATGTTCTCAGCGTAGCCACAGGCTAGCTGATTAGAGCTGACAGCACACTGGTTCTCACTGCTGCAATGCCAGGTATGATGGAGCCACTTCAAAGAGCTTGCAGGCATGGGCAAAGGGGGAAGGACCGGAGGCCGAGTCTGCTAATCTCCCTCCCGCCAAAGCTTCGGCGTTCCTGACGCTTACAAAAAAAACAGCTTTGGGCCCACGACCGGCATAACGACTTCCAGTCAGGCCCTTTGATTCCCTCATCATTTTGCTAAGGATGCTCACGTGGTAGTGTTATGTGAGTGAAATGGGGCAAATGATCAAGAGGTTAAAGTTTCAGGTTATAAAATACAGGTTATGAGAATAATGTCTGAGTTGTTTATAGTTCTTATACCACAGCAGGTTTTTGATCATTTTGTTTAAGAATGATCATATGTGATGTCTAGTCAAAGTTAAGAAACATCTGAATAATGTCTATTCTTCAAATGTTGATTTCAGAAAAAAGAATCAACACCTTCAGACCAATCGGCTTAGACAATTTCAAAATGCTGCAATATAAAACAGCAACCATAATATCCATCCATCCATCCATCCATTGTCTATTCCTGCTTATTTCCAATCAGGGTCACAGGGATCTGCTGGAGTCTATCCCAACTGTCATTCAGTGAAAAGCAGGGGTACAACCTGGAAAGATCACCAGTCCATCACACTCACTTCTATGGGCAATTAACCAATCGCCAATTAACCTAAAATACATGTTTTTGGACTGTGGGAGAAAATCAGATTACCCGGAGTAAACCCATGCAAGCACAGGGAAAACATGCAAACTCCATGCAGGGACCTTCTTGCTTTTAAGCAACAGTGCTAACCACTAAGCCAACCAATCTATAATATCATAATAAACAAAAACAAATGATTTATGTTATTTTCTTTATTGTCTATAATCTCTATTACTCATAAGCAATAACAGGGAAGTCTCTCTACAAGATTATATATATATATAATATTTATATATATATATATATATATATATATATATATATATATATATATATATATATATATATATATATATATATATATATGACGCGTAATTCTGTATTAAAATAAATAAATATTGCTTTGTTACAAAAAGAATACAGCACTTTGTAATGTAAATTTTTTTAAAAAACCTTCAAAAAGCTTCATTAGGTTAAAACAGTATATTGATTATTTCACTTAAAAAGATGTTTCTCTATCTGCAGAAATGACTCAGTGACTCACGGAAACTTTTAATTAAATTGGGATTTCAAGGTGGTATGAGATTGACAGTTCTAGTATGTCAGCCAGGTCACACAGAGGCATTTTTTCAGCTAAAGGCAACCATGCTTGCTTGGTGCTAATTGCTGAATTCTTGTTGAATCTCGCCTGCAGGCACTTACTTGGAAGTGCTGCATCAGTCATCGTCTCGGTTTCTGTTTTAAAGGCTTTTAATTAGGGCTTGTTTAAGAGCTGTATACTCTGTCAGTCAAACAGCGGAAGAAGACAGTCATGGGTGACTCGGGCAAAAGGCACCATAGCATTAGGATCGTCTTTATATGTAAAACAGTGCCTGTTAAAATGCCCTCTTTTGTACAAGGTAATGGTGAGTCTGCTAATAGTGAAGGTGGCTAAATCTGTTAAAAGATCCGGGCATGGAACTCTCAGCCAACTGGAAAAGCTTTCTGCCTATGTAATGCTTTATAATATCATGTTACATTAGAACTGATATTACAGAGTTACAAAAAAGTATTGACATGACATCGCCGATCATGAATTCCAAATTGCATCCTTTGCTACTATATAGTGTGCAAAAACACTTCACTAAAGTACCCAGATGACTTTTGGCCTGATTTTAAAGTATGCATACAATAGACACTTTACTGTCCCATTAGCCCCCAGGAGTGGCGACTCATCATGTTTTAAAATATATTCCTCAAAGTAGCTTTAAGCGCGCAGTAGGACAAATGCTAACTGTATCCTGATAGCACTGAAAGTGCACCTTCCACCCATTACTACATTACTACAACATTACTACAATACATCATTTGCCATTCACAGGTGAGAAAACTTTATAGTACAGTTAACAGTACTAAAATACCAAACATAAAAATACTGTAGTACTCAATTACACACTGCTGCTGTAGTTGAGCTAATTCAGCTAATGAGATCATTAACAAAAGCTATGGGTTACTATTCAAACATACCAAAATCCAATGACACCATATTCCTGCCTGTCCAAAAGAAATACTGTAACCATGACATCATCTTTCAGACCCAACATGAAGTCTAATTGGATTTTTGCTAAGAGTACGCAGAGGTTTGCACATAAAGATGTTGACAGGCAGGTAGGGAAGCCTAACATAATGTTCAGACCAAACATTTTAATTGGACGAGCACTTTTTGGTCCTTCGCCTTCCACAGAATATATAAAAACATTAGAATATATAAAATACATTTAGAGGGCAGAATATATAAAATACATTTAGAGGGCAGAATATATAAAATACATTTAGAGGGCAGAATATATAAAATACATTTAGAGGGCTCATGTGTAGGCAGAATGTGTAGGCAATGTGTAGGCACTTTTAACCAGCAGAACAATAAAAAGACCTGTTGTAGCTTTTAGTTCTGAAAAAAAATGTTTTGGTTATATTGCACTTTGTTTAATATCATTTAATCATAAACTTAAAAATGTTACATTGTTGTATGTATTTCAGGTGACCATGGTCACATGGTGAATGTAGAATTTCATTTATACTACGATGTTAAGCTGCTTTGACGCAATCTCTATTGTTAAAGCATTATATAAATAAAGGTGACTTGACTCGACTAATATGTGGGTCTGGATCTAAAGCAAAGCAAATGCAAGGCGAGAAAAAAAAATATCCGTATCTTCTGTTTCTTTCCTCCTAGTGTCATTGTGTTGCCTCGATGTGTTCATGCAGTCACTTGGAAATTAAGGGTGCTATTTGCATGACCTGAGCATATAAAATCGTAGATCTCCTGCTTGACCTGCTGCAAATATTTAGGGAAGACAGAAGAAGAGTTCAGATCTAGGTTGAAGTGCAGCCTTCAGGCCTCGTGCAGGCGTTCACCCCCAGGACAGTATTAACAGTATTAACCCCAGCCTCCATCAGAAGCCATGTGCTTTGAGGGATTATGTTAGCTTTCCTGTCTTTCACACTTCAAAATGGTTCTTTAACTTAAGCAGGCTAAGACCACGCAGAGGATGCGGAACTGTGGTGCGTAAATAAGCTGCGTTTAAGGTTAAGCTTAGAAAGACAGGTGAGAAGGTCATTTCTGACACTATCCTCGTCTTCATCGATGTCAGTTGGTTTCATTACAGTTGTCAAAAAAGTATTAAAAATTATTTTAGTTTTTTTTTTTTTTAACATCGATGTCTTAAACCCAGACATGCATTCAGCTTGCTGTGTTTTTACAATGCCTGATGAGTCTAATTTAATAGTCTGGTGTAATATTTTGCGAATTCCAATCCTGAGCAAATTGTCGGCAATTTACACTGTCAGATGCTCGAAGGCGAGCCGCGGGAGTTTGGGTCGCCAGTTCAGGTTCTTGTCACTTGGAATAGTGCTTTTTGCTGAGTTGTTGTGTCAGGAGCTGTCATGCCACCCTTGCTTCGATCGGTTCCGACCTAACCTGAAACGTGTTAGCGTCGACCTGCTAGGATAACAGCAGAGTTGGAAGTAGGGGGAGAACATAGAAGAACAGGAAGGGAAGGAGATAAATGAGAGAAGACATCAGGGTGAGAGAGGAGAGGAAGAAAAGGGGGAAAAAAGCCGAAGGAATTTCAATCCTGGCTCTACATGTTTGCATTCTTACTAAATAACATTGCCAGGAAAGAGTTTTCAGTGCGACATCATAGAGGAACTATTTTTAATAATTTTTTGTGCCAAACTAATTTTACAGAATTATTTAATTTCTATTTTTTTTTATTTGTAACAAATCATGTCTTAGGCTTATTATTTTAATGTGTAAAGAAATTTTGGTTCTGTTTTTTTGTTCATTGAGCTTTTTATTTAAACATTTTCTGCATTAGGTCCAAGTTGAAGTTAATTATAGGCTGATTTGTTTATTATTGGATTGAGTTTGGGTTCAATTTATTTTAAAGCACATTAAAACAACTGTAGTCAACCTTTACATAAGAAATCATAAAATGAACAACAATAATGAAATATAGAAAAATATAGATGAGAAAAGTTCAATGGCAAAGAATAAAAATGTGTTTAAAGTCTTGAAGAAAGACAAAGTTGGGGCCATTATCACAGACAATGTTAGTGAATTCCAGAGTTTAGTGGCAGCTAATGCATAGCTCAAGCTAAGGCATGATCTTCGGCAGCATACGGTCAGCGGACCTCAGAGACCTGAAATGGATGTGCAGTTGTATAAGGCCAGAAAAGTTATGGTCAGATAGGCTTAGTAAGCAGGCACTAAAAACTTAAAACAGACCAGAAGCCAGTGTAAGGACGACAGTACAGAAAAAATATGATCGAGTTAAAAGTCGAGCTGTTTTAAAATTCCATTTAAACACGCTATTAAACTTAAAGTTGGGAAGTGGTAGCGCGGTGGTTAAGGTGTTGAACTGCTAATTGAAAGATCTGTTTTTATTTTAAATTGGTTTAAAAAAAAAGAGAAGTCCCTCTGGATATGAGAGATTTTCCCAAATGTCATGAATATAAAGGATTTATCCTGGCAACACTGAGCGCAAGCTGGGAATACAAATATTTGATGACTGTCTGACCATCCGGATTGTTTGATATTTGTATAATTCTATATACTAAAGTCTGCTGAAGGATTAAATATTATTTAGTCTGAATCTTGCCCTGACTAACTGCTAATCTCTGCTGCGTATTCATTCAGACGGGGGAAGTCTAAAAGTTGGCGTTTTGATCCAGACCCATAGAGCAGCGTAGGCAGGAGTGATTCCTGCTTTGTATCCGCTGGCATTCTTTTCAAAAATAACTTTCCCACAGCTCGTGTCCCGGCTAAGGCTCGTCTGTTGTTGTAGAGCAAAAGAACTAAAAGCTGAGTCGAGGTTTTTAGGGACATGGGGCGTCGATAGCATCAACTCAGAAGAATGTGATGAGAAATAGTTAGTCAGATTAGTTAAAGAGGTAAGCTTTTATTTGCCAGTATGTGTAACTGATTCACTGTTATTCATTCAATCTAAAAGAATTTTATTAGTGTGTCACAGTAACTCTACAGCAAAATATAACTGAACAATAGACTCTCATTTATTTGCAAAAATAATGTGTGAACTAACAAAGACCTGTAATTTCAATTCTTTTATAAATATATGCTATAATGTTTATTATGTTTTTATTATCTATCTATCTATCTATCTATCTATCTATCTATCTATCTATCTATCTATCTTGTAACTAAAACAAGGTTAAATGAGCAGCAACAACAAATGTAACAATACAATAATAATAATAATAGATGATAATAAGAAGTATCAGAAGTGGATAACTAAAAGTTTTTTCTTTATTTTATTTTTTATTATGTTTAACATCTTCATGTGTCAAATAATTAAATAAATAATGCTTAACACTATTATACATTATAATCTATATAATTGCTTGAAATGAGCTGCTCAACTGCTGCAGTGTAACCAGACAGAAGAAAAGAGTTTGTTTAAACCCAGACAGTTACATTTATTAACAAAAAAAAAAAAAATGATAGAGGAAAGGAGATGCTGCACGGAGCCAGGAGCTGATGGACTCAGAGTGAAGAATGCTGAAACTTGGAATAGGGTCATAGGAGGTTGGAAAGCAGGCGCGTAGAGACGTGATATAGAGATCACAGGGAGTCTAGTTGTCACATAGTTGAAATGGGACAGTGAGCGTGTGAGTGTAAGTGGAGGAGCCTGGTGATTGGGTGTGTTGGTAAGTGGAGGAGCCTGGTGATTGGGTGTGTTGGTGGTGGTGATTGTGGTGTGTTGGTAGTGGAGGGAGCCTGGTGATTGGGTGTGTTGGTAAGTGGAGGAGCCTGGTGATTGGGTGTTGGTAAGTGGAGGAGCCTGGTGATTGGGTGTGTTGGTAAGTGGAGGAGCCTGGTGATTGGGTGTGTTGGTAAGTGGAGGAGCCTGGTGATTGGGTGTTGGTAAGTGGAGGAGCCTGGTGATTGGGTGTGTTGGTAAGTGGAGGAGCCTGGTGATTGGGTGTGTTGGTAATACTGGATGATTACCAGTAGATTTTACTTACATTTAAATTAATTATGGAGGAAAGAACCTTCAATTCTACATGTTTCCTGGTCTGTGGAACAATTCAGTAAGACATTTATTGGAATAAAAGTTCACACATTTTTTGCATCTACTCTGCATTCCTATAATCTTAACAATGTGTCAGTATTTTGTTGTCCTTTTATTATCACCCAGAAGAAATAATGCAGATTCAAAAGGAAAAAAAAAACACCTTTGAGGTTGACACTATTATGTTTGCACAACACTGTTTACTAGACTTTAATTAAAGCCCCCTGCCATTACAGAAACATCAGGGGCTCCTGTGAAGGACATGGTATAGATCCCATTGCCTCACAGGTAGTCATTCAGCCCGGCTTCATAGAGACGTAGTAGAGCACAGATAACGCGTATTGATCACCGAAGAATGTACCTTATTGTCATGAAAGATTGTTCTCGGTCGGTGGCATAAAGAGTAACACTACTTCAAAAAAGGGCGCCTATGTAAGTAGACCCGCCTTCCATTTTGTGGCTGATTTTTGAGCTTCATTGTAAGCAGAGGATGATTTTAAATGTGTGGCTAAGATAAACTTTCCTATTGTCATTAATGAGATGAGCTAATGCTGAGTGACAAGTGCATTGGGAGAGGGAGAAAAAAAGAGCTGTTAAATTTGTCAAGGCAGATCATTTCAGCCGAACTAACTCACCCATTTTTTTTGTTGTTGTTCTTGATGTTGTTCAGAAAAGGATTTTTTTAGTCTATTGGCAATATTTATATAGATCTAGAACCATTAAGACAAATAAATAGATTGCAAGGTAAAAAATTATGAACATTTATAACTTTAAGTATATTAATTACATAAATTACAATATTAGTAGTAGTTTTAAAGTCTATAAACCTAAAATAAATACATAGATGAAATGCAAAGCATCCAAAATTTCAAACCTCCAAAGCAAAAAGTTGGCAAATGTTGCATGTTTAGAATTTTACATACAAGTGTTAAAGATTACTTTGGAGGGCCAAAGATCTGTATAAGTGCCTGCAAACAATTTCCTTTAAGGTGGAATGCCACCAAATTGCACAAAAAAAATGTTTCCAAAATAGCATATAAAAATTCACATCAATTAAATGGGGAATTTTATTAATCATGTGATCCTTGTTCTTGTGCTGTGGCTTATGTTTAAATATTTATTAATCATAACTCATTTTATCACGTTTTATTCATGTTGACCTCAGCAGGAGGCCGTTCAGCCCCAGTGATTTCAACTTTGATGCTCTAGTCGTCCAATGTCATCTCAAAAAATGTGTGCTATCCAGTATTACCTCCAGTGGTAGAAATTTTAGTCATATATACTTTAAGCAGAAACCATCAACTATTTGTGACAAATCTCTGCTTGACCTGATCTCTAACTGAGCGGTTAAGGGCCTTGCACAGGGGCCCAGCAGTGGTAGCTTGGTGGTGCTGGGAATTTAACTTACAATCTTCTTATTAGCAGTCCAACACCTTAACCACTTCCCCTATTGCACAAAGATCCAGACAGACAGACAGACAGACAGACGACAGACTGACAGACAGACAGACAGACAGACAGATAGATAGATAGATAGATAGATAGATAGATAGATAGATAGATGATCAGGTATTCAAATTTGTTTTATATTTTTGAGTGCTTTTGGTCTAATAATTCAAATTGATAGCTTAAGGCTCTAGATTGGTTCGAGCCTAAGTTTAGGTAAAAGTTTTGTGTGAGTTCCTGGTAATTCCTGGTAATTAAGGCCTGTTTACGACTGGTCACTTTATGTGTTTTATCCAAGCTATACAGATAGGTGTAAATACCCTCCAAAACACATTGGAGGCGAATATAAATCTAATCACTTAGTCTGGGACGCATTTTAAACAAAAGTGGACAAATCTAAATACATTTGTCTGTTCAAACCAAATACGTCAGCACTTGTCTCCTCCCACACAGAAGTATGTCGCTTGCTTTAGCGCGCTTGTTAGGGTTTGGTGCCCCATTCGAAAATAGGATAACCAGACTCTTCCCTCAAAAGTAACCAGTACTATATTTTCCCACCCGTGTCCCCTGAGCTCTCATCCTTGTATCTCGCTGGGTCTTAAAGTTTAGTACTGTCAACAGCGAAAATGCTGCACATACTGTAATAATCACTGTCTTTTCGTGCATAAGCACTGTTGCAAACTTCATTTTCTTTTCAACTGCATTCGCAGGCTCAAATAAAGCAAAATACTGGTGGGTCATTTAAGGTCAGCAGAATAATTTATTTGTGTTTTGTGCAGGAATAGAATGTGGCCAAGTGTAAATGCAATCATTACGACAAATAAGAAAGCTATCCGATCAGAATAAACACATGGAGTGCCAGGTGTAAATAGACCCTTAAATGTTTGTGCAAATGTGTGGATTGCTTACTGTAAATTGTCCTCAATGTGAGTGTGTTTTTCTATGATTTGCATTGAAAAAAAACAGAATTTGAAAAATGTAGACAACAGAAACCAACTTACAAGCAACTCTTAAACACTGTGTCCATTTGTTCCCTCTGTCCACTCAGTGTTCTGTCTCATGGCTCTCAGCCTGACGCTTCCCGCTGACACTATTGGCTAGTTTACCCCAGTCAAACCGAAACAGATGCTAATGCGAAAGCCGCCGAGACGCTTTCAGTCTCCCTCTGTCACATTTCAGCAGCTCCAGAGTGTCTTTTTTCTCTACGTCTGCACTGTCCTCTGCACATGCCAAATCCTTTATGCGACTTCTGTTTCAAAGTGTTGAGCAGTGAGAGAGCTGCTGCAAGGCATCGTGTTTTGGACGGCAGTAATCCTTTTCTCCTGTCTAGATGAATAAACAGACAATGACAGACCTAAAGACCAAATAAACAAATGAAACCCTGTATTGCTTTGTCTGGGTTTAAAAAAGTAAGAAAATCTGAAAACAAACCTAAAATTATTCTCAGCTAGATGAAAAAATCTTATAGTATTGTAGAGTAACTTACTATAGAACATGTAGTAAAATTTCCTTTGGTAAGTACTGTAGTGTTTTTAAATCTATACTTGAACTATAGTAAATATATCAAAGTAAATTACAATGACAGGGTAATTTGGTGTGGTAATTCTACCCCAATAATCATGGTAAATCCACTGTGCTAAAATAAACATATTACTACATTAATTACTATAGTAAATTTTCCACAACTATGTTATAAATGTTATCTTAACAAACCGTTTATTTTTTATTGCTGATTTATGTTGAAAATCTCAGCTGCATAATCAATGATCGGACATTTCTATCTATTACAAATGAGAATTTGGCCTTTCACAACAGAACACACAGTTTCCTATTATTAACTATGTTTCCCATATAACAACTCTTTAAATATGTTGAATCAGTTCACTAAAGTTGTTTTTATAGTTTGGTGCCAACATTAACCAAATCTAAATACTATAACAAACTAACTAGTGTAAATACTATAACACAGTAAAAATACAGTAGTTAGTAAATACTATAATATGATCCAGTTTACCACAGACTTCTAGTTTACTCTAGTATCTAGTTTACTACAGTTTACCAATTTAGTAGAGTTATTACTAGAGTACACTGCTGTAAGATATAGTAACTATTGTAATATACTGCTCTATACTACAATTTACTGCTCTACACTACAATTTACTACATCTTATCCTGCATACATTCATACATACTTTCCTGGCATGATAATAAAGGTGGTTCACCCAAGGCGATGCTCAACCTTTGCACTCCGGTTCTGCTGACTCCTGCTAATTCCCCAAATGTGGAAATCTCAAATGCATAATTTTAAGTAGTGGGCGTCCGTATTCGCACTCACCCTTGATTTTTTTGGGGGGCAGTTTTGGCTCAAATAGTTAAGGTTGTTGCTTGGAAGACCAGGAAGAAATAGGTTCAAGCCCCACCACCATCGCCAGCCAGCCACCATTGAGTCCCTAAGCAAGAAGCTTAACCCTTCCTGCTTCCTGCTGCATCATAACTAACCCTGCACCCTGCACCCTAAACCTGAACTTTCAAGATAGGTTAAGCAAAGAAACAAATTTCACTGTGCTGTATAGTTCATGTGACAAATAAAGACATTCAAAAGATCTAAAATATAATATGGTATTTTTTTATGTGGGTATCTACCATTTTTTTTGTATTCAAATCATGCATAGCGTTAAGGATGTCTATTATGTAATAAATGAATAAAAAAAACTCTGCTCCTTTCACAAAGTGAACAATATTATAAAAGCATAATAAGTCCTAAAAATTCCAAATATGTTAATAACCTTCGCTGGTAATTTAGTCCAGACTCTTATGTTAATCAGTCCTATTGCGCTTTATGATTTTCATGCCACTTCCTCCTTATTCTCCAGGCTTTCCATTTCTCAGGCACTGTAAATTGACGCTTGTTTTATGGCAGATGCCAAAGCTCTTAGCCGACACATTGTGCAGGGTAATATGACAGGTCTTAATTAACAGTAATGAAGCAAGAATAAGCTGCTCACTTAGATATAATATGCTAAACGACCTTTTGGGGGCTAGGAGCGATGATTAAAGGTATCCGTTTCATGAATCATGCATCATTTAGCCGCTAGTCTTTTGTGCGAGCTAATGTTTGTAGGATGAGTTTTAAATTTAGACGCATAAATGGTCGGTGAGCGGATTAAACTGATTTACAATTTCGGGTGCTAGAGAAACATTATTTTAGCGCTAGTGACGTTTGCTAACTGTCTCTTATCTGGGGGTTAGATGGATGGAGTTAGGATGGAATGGAGTGCTGCTGCAAGCAGGCTAGCATGAATATGCTAGAGTTGCAATGCTGCAGAAAAGTTCTTCTTATCTAAAGTCGACACACTTGGTTTGCTTTGTACTTTTTACTTTTATTTTTTTTTTTATTGTTTAGCATTTAAAGCTAGTTTGTTTTAGGTGATTATTAGAATGCCTGATCCTTAAGTCCATACGTGATTTTTTTGGCATCCTATTCCAGATGTAGTCTCACTCTCTGTCCTATAATAACCTTTACATGTCTAAGATTTATAGCACTTTTTAACAATAGCGATTGTGCCGAAGCAGCTTTGCGGATCAAATCAAATAAGACAATAGTGAAAAAAACTCAGTTTACTCAGTAAAAACACTCAGTTTAGCTTAAATAATATCTGTAAATTAAGAGTCCCCAACCAAGCAAGCCAGAGGCGACAGCGGCAAGGACCCAAAACTGCATCGGTGACAATATGGAGAAAAAATCTTGGGAGAAACCAGGTTTAGTCAGGAGTCCGGTTCTCCTCTGACCAGACAAAGCAGCAGGTTATTCTATGCTGCAGCAAAGTTTCCGGATGGCCATCTAGAAGACTGGGAAACTGCCTCTGGGGCAGTGTTAATCCACCAACTGGGCTGGATACAGACTGGATCTGGTGGTGACGGAATACGGAAGAAGCAGACTTATGTTAGTGTAGATGCCATTCAACTTACGATATACAAATACACTGTGTGTTACTGGAGGTGATCCCGTTTCCCGGTTGACCTGATTATTGCAGCCTAACAATCCTTTAACGGATTCGGATAATATAAATGCGTGTGTTATGTGTAAGCCAGTGTTATATTGATATAACATATATTGATACTACTTGGATTTTTAAAACTAAAAAGGACAAAAAAATCTAAAACCATGTAACTTTTTTTCCCTGATACTTTTGTAATAATTTTCTTTTGATTTTCTAACATTTCATTCGACTTTCACATATTGGTTGACGCCTACTCATAATAGGATGCCTTGATTAGATCCGCCGGTTGTTGGCTCTGCAACGATGTTCGCCGCATTTAAACAACGCACACAAGCGCAAACAATAAAGGCCGCTTTGATTAAGATGTAAATTCTCTTTAATTAGAATGTAAATTCTTACATTTATATGAAGACATCAACTGTCAGCTGGCCATGTGATATCTGTTTTTTCCAGCCTGGCACATGAATGAAGCCTTCATCATTCATTTGTGGTGCTAAAACAATTTTGCTCCGGCTTTTGTTGTGTGATTCCGGTAATATTCCCTCCCCATGTTCCCTTTTCATATTCACTTTTGTTTGTGTTGCGTGCCTGGGGACTCGGAGGAAACTCGGAATGAAAATTGAGTTCATTCAGTGCGCACCAATTACTTCGGCTGAATTTTCCTCAATGCAAATCAAGCTGGCGCTCGTAAAGGGTCCACGTGTATTCGAAATAATTAATTTTCTCCACTGTGAAAAAGCTAGACGTTGTTTTATGTTTTTTTTTTTTCAAAGAAACAACCCCCCCTCCTCCTCCTCCTCTCCACCCAGCCCTCTATCCGCCTGAAACACTCTTTGGCAGCAATTTAAATATAGCCCTTGTCCGTCTCATTCATTTGCATTTTTAATTGAGGCTGCAGCTCAGACACTAAACATTAAACACCGAGGTGAAATTGGCCTGAGCCGTGTCTAAGCTGGCCTGCTGTATGTGGCTGAGTTCACTGATGATGTTTGGCCCAGGTTAAGCAGTGTGTGTGTGTGTGTGTGTGTGTGTGTGTTTGTGCAAACTTGTTCTCTTGTTGAACTCTTCATGCTAGAGAAGCAGAGCTTCCATCAGGGTTAATCTGGGCCTTCGAGTGCCCTAAAGCTGACAAGATGAACGCTAAATACTCTCACTCTCTCTTTCTTTTTTTACCTCTCCAATTTTTTCTTTTTCTTTTTTTTCGTACTGCATTTTTTTGTCTTTCTGTACATTTTCTGTAATTTCCCCCCCTTTTCTTTTATTATATACTGTATATTATCAGTTGTACTATAGCGGTCAGTGTGTCATTACTTTTATAAAGTCTGAACGTGTTTTAGTTTTATTTAAAGCCGCGGTTTATATAATGAATTTATGATTCTATTTAGTTTCAGTTTAGTCTCGTCAAGTCAATTATTTTCTTACATCTTAAACATTATTATGGCTGTGTTTTGTATTTTAGACATTTAAAAAAACACCACGTAAACATGAAAAAAACCCTTTAAGCACAGTCACTCTAATGCTGTTTTGCAGTATAATCTTTGCCGCCGTTACTTTCTTACTTTGCACATTTTTTTTCTCTATCTGCACATCATCTCTTATAATCTGGTCGGCACTATTTAATGTAGTCAGACTGTTTTGTTTTAGTATTGTCTATGTTGTACTGCTGCAGTAATGTTTGTATTGGTAATTTGCACTGTTTTTCCTGCACTGTTTGAACCAGGTTGCACACATACACTTTATGTTCCTAAAACACTTCTAGTCCTTTAGCTCTGTGATGTTCTTCAGTTAATTTCACTGTGTACTGCATCTTCTATATATGGTTGAAATGACAATAAAGCTTTTAGATACATGATACTTGATCACTGTCTCATTTACATTTGCAGTATTTGGCAGACGCCCTTATCCAGAGCGACTGTTAATATTCCTTGTTATACAACTGAGCAATTGGGGGTTAAGGGCCTTGCTCAGGGATCCAACAGCGGTGGAGCCACCACTTCCCCACCGACTTCCTGTCAAGTTTCGTAGTAACTAAAAAATTTTTTTACTGACTTTGCACAACCTAGCTCCATTATATTTATCTAAACTTCTCCGATTATACACACCCTCAAGCACACTCCGATCCTCTAATTCTAACCAGTTTACGATACCACCAGCTCAACTTTTCACTATTGGGTTTAGAGCCTTCGGTATCCCTCTGGAATACTCTACCTACTGATAACAGACCTATAGACTTTGACATCCTTCTAATCTATCTATTTTTTGTATTTGCAATGTATTTTAAATTATCTTTTATTTGATAGTTTGTCTAGTTTTTGTAATTGTTTTATGTTATGATGTCTTTAATTAACATATTCTTTTAAGGAGACCTTAAACGTCTTGAAAGGCGCCAATAAGTAATATATTTTTATTACTATTATTTATCTTCTATACCTGCTCATTCCCTAATTTGGAGTCACAGGGATCCACTGGAGTCTATCCCAGCCGTCTCTGAAACGGCGTAAGGCAGAAAGGTTACACCCCGGACAGGTCCCCAGTCCATTTCAGGACCACACACACAATCACTCGTATGGGTAATTTAGAATCACCAATCAACCTAACATATATTTTTTGGACTGTATGGAGAACCCGGAGTAAACCCACGCAAGCACAGGGAGAACATGCAGCCTCCACACATAAAGGCCCCTGCCCAGGAATTAAACCAGGGCCTTTTTGCTAAGAGGCAATAATGCTAACGACTAGGCCAACAGGCTGGCCCATTATTGTTATTATTATTTATTTTACAACTGCATTACCCTACGAACTCGTTTCTGCACCAGTTTTTATTTTTTTAGTATTGAAATGACTATGTTTTAGAATGCATAAACCTGGTGGTGCTGGTAATCGAATCCCGATCTTCCAATTAGCAGTCCAACACCTTAACCATTGCGCTATCACTTACAGAACTGCTGTCTGAGCACTGAATAAATCAACATGTTTAGACCAATTAGATTTGAGAATGCAACAGCATGTATATTACATTAACATTTCTAGCATTTGGCAGACGCCCTAATCCAGAGCGACTTACATTTATCAAATTTTTTCTAATTCAATTGGTTAAGGGCCTTGCTTAGGGGCCCGGCAATGGCAGCTTGGTGGTTCTTGGAATCAAACAACGATCCTCTGACCAGCAGTCTAACACCTTAACTACTAAGCTATATTTGTGTTATTTACATTGAAGCATATTTTTCAATCTGCACATTGAATAAGGACAGATTAGAGATACAGATTGTTCAATGTTTGTGTGTGTGTGTGTGTGTGTGTGTTTTCAACACAATCCCCCCACTCTCTCTCCTCAAGAGCCCCGATCCTCAGAGCTAACTTGTTGACTAACACGTTGTGGCTCTTTTCACCACTCGGCACTGGGTGCAATGCAGCTACTTGAGTCGAGAGGGGACATTTATCCTGGAGGCCTCTTGAAGCTACTCAAGCAGAAACACACAAACCCTGTCTCACTTTCTCTCTCTCATTCTACTGTTCCACATTTTTAATGAGCTTCCTCTCAGTCAGCCTAGGCTGGCCATCTCTGTCCTCTCTGATGGCTGAGGAGAGGATTTATCCTCATTAAGAGACTTTTGAGCTGCATGAGAGTCCACTTGAGGTATGTATTCGTTTTTAATCACTTAGCAAAAACAGCCGCATAGTTTGCTTATCCCTTGGGTAGCCTCTGCCTACCTCCTCCATAGTTTTTTAGGGATACATTACAGTTTAAAAGGATGATGTGGTCACTAATCTATCTATCTATCCATCTATTTATCCATCCATTGTCTATACTTTCTCATTTCTAATCAGGGTCACGGGCATCTTCTGGAGTCTATTCCAGCTATTATTGGCCAAAAGACAGGGGTACCACCCTGGACAAGTCGCCAGTCCATCACAGCGCCACATACAGACAGTGTCACACACACACACACGCACTCTCACGTATAAGCAATTTAGAATTAGAAATTAATCTAGCATACATGTTTTGGACGGTGGGATGAAAACGAGAGGACCCGGAATAAATCTACGCAGGCACAGGGAGACCATGCAATACACTAAAGATACACTAAAAATGTAGAAACTCATAAATCAGTCATTATTTTTCGCAGTAAGTTAACTTTTGGCTCAGCACCTTATTTATACAACAGACATTTATCTGATTTTCTTTAATTCGACTGGGCAGTTGAAGGTTAAGAGCCTTGCTCAAAGGCCCAGCAGTGGCAGCTTGCTGGTGCTGGGAATTAACCAGCACTACCAATTTGCCACTGTTGGGCCCCTGATCAAGGCCCTAACTCTCAACTGCTTAGTTGTATAAAATAGATAAATGTAAGTCGCTCTGGATAAGGGCGTCTGCCAAATGCCAGAAATGTAAATGTAAAAAATATTGTTACACTATCATAAATAAAAATATCCCCATTGTTAGCTGTATCGCTATTTTTACACATTGCTGCATATGACCCTAAACTTTAAAGCCTCTAGTATATGGCTTATCTTTCATCAACATTTCACATGCGTGTTTCTAAAAGCTCTGCCTTCTTTCCACAGGTCGGCCCTTGATCATACCCGGACCTCGTCCTTGTTCCGTCTTTGTTCTCCGCTTTGGAGTTCAAAGTGTGGAGGGGTTTTTTGTTGTTGTTGTTTGTGTTTTGAAGGCTACTGAAGTGAGACATGGGCCCTTGTTTGTATTTGTCTGTCACTCTCTCAGTCTTTTTGGCTTCTCCCTCTCTCGCTGGCTTCTCTCTTCATCATGAAAAGAAACGTCTCCTCCTTAGCCCCCTTTTGCAATTACCCCTTTCGCTGCTTCTGTATGCGTTCAAGCGCCTCTGAAAAGGGCCCACTTTTCTTCTCCTTTCAGGCTATATTTCATTGTTGATGCCAGTGGGCTGTGTCTATTTATTCGAAGGGTAATTGGGGAGAGAAACAAGTAGCTGCTGAAGTGCATCCACTTATCTCACTCCTCTTTTTCGAGCGCGCCCGAGCATCTCGGTGGGCTGGACAAAATGCCCATAATGTCTATTTTATACCCAGGTACACAAACACAATGTGGGTGCTGGTTGTGCATTGTGCGTGCCGCTGTTCAAACCCGTCTCCAAACGCAGAGTTTTGCGCCAGGGTTGGCCGAGGGCCCTCTTTTTTTTTTCCTCCACTCGTTTTTTTTTTCTGGAAAATCACTCCCTCCCTCGTTTAGCACAGTATAATCTAATGATTTCTCTTACACCTCTCTTATTTAACACTGTCACAGAAAAGCAAAGAATCGGCCATTTATAATTTACATGTCATTTGCTGCCTCATATTGTGTGAAATTTAATTACAGGGCCGGAGGCTCACAATGCGGCATTGATGTGAGCCGGGCGGCCGCTTCTCTCACCGCCTTCTCTTTTTCATCTCTTCACCTTCTGCTGTACCCATCAATCCCCCCTCCCCTTCTTTCGCTCCTTCTTTCACGCCTTTGTAAGGAAAATGAGAGAAGTTGACCCCTCATTTTCATTGAAAAATCTAAAAGGGGGGACATCATATAAAAGATTCCTTTCCTTTAGAGGCTATTTTATTCAATGCTTTTATCTCAACAGAATAAACTGATATTTTTTTGGGGGGGGGCTGGGGTAAGCCAATTGAAAAAAAAGGGAATATTTCTGGTAAGCACCAAGGCATCATTTATTAAAACTGAAAAAAGAAGGCATTAGCATAAGCGCTAATAGTCACAGGTGGTTCAGCTGCTAAGCTTGTTTTTTGGTGGCCCTTGATCACTAAACATCAATTGCATCGTAGCAAAAGACTCTGTGTGTGTGTGTGTGTGTGTGCAGACGAGTGAGTGGGGAATTTCTAGAAAGGGAGGGTTTCTATTTAGTACCAGCCTACGGAATCTCTAATGGTGTATTATTCAACATTTTAGTCCATTTCTGAAAGTTTCCTTTAAATCAAAGGCGCCGCCGTGGCGTAATTGCAGGCTGCTGTGCCTCCTGTGGCGTGAATCACAGGACTGTAATCCTCCTGACAACGGCGGCTCGGCTCTCAGCCCGGCACCAGAGTCGGAATTAAGAGGATGAAGAGGATAATTATTAGATTCTGAAACAGTTTCACAGCAAAAAAAAAAAAAACTGTGGTTATTCCCAGCTACAAGAAATGCTTATGACTCTCATTTAAGACCTGCGTCTGATTAATGAGCTTCTTCTGCTCTCTGTATACATCACTGAATAAAGGATGACAGAAAATATGAACTCCAGAGAGACATGAATAAAACACTTTGTTGACATAATAGTGATTAGTACAAATGTACTTATGTGAGAGGATATGGATTTTGTCCACTTGCTTCATTTAGCACACTCGAATCTCATTGGTCAAAATATGTTTACTTATTTATCTGTTTATCTATATATCCGTTTGTCTGTCTGTTCGTCTGTCTGTCTTTCCATCTGTCTGTATTTCTAATCAAGCAACCATTTATCCATACATCCATCCATCTATCCACCTATCCATCCATCCATCCATCCATCCATTCTGATATTCATTTAACTATTAAATCCTCGCATCTATTTTTCGGTCTGTTTATCTATCTATCTGTTTGTCTGTCTGTCTGCCTGTCTGTCTATTTATTTATACATCCATACATACCTGCATCCATCCATCCATCCATCCAATCTGATATATATTAAACTATTAAATCCTTGCATCTATCTATTTTCAGTCTGCCTTTCTAATCACCCATCCATCCATCCATCCAATCTGATATATATTAAACTATTAAATCCTTGCATCTATCTATTTTCAGTCTGCCTTTCTAATAATCCATCATTAATCCATCCATCCATCCATCCATCCATCCATCCATCCATCCATCCATCCATCCATCCATCCATCCATCTATCTATCTATCTATCTATCTATCTATCTATCTATCTATCTATCTATCTGTCTGTCTGTCTGTCTGTCTGTCTGTCTGTCTGTCAGTCAGTCCATCTGTCCACCCATTTATCCATTTATTCATCCATTCTGAAAGAGTCTCTGGGGTCAGTGATTAATAAATAAAAATGTAACTTTAAATCCTTAAAAATTTAAAGAACTTAACAAGTAAGTAGAATAAGATTGCACTTATTGTTGTGTATATTCTTATTTTTTAAATTATGATACATGCGATATGATTAGTGTGTGTGTGTGTGTGTGTGTGTGTGTCTTATAATAAATCAATATTTAGCTGCTTTCTGTCTATTAGAATCAATTCTTCATCTTCTTGTCATTCTTATACCTGAGTTGTATATCTCAGTCTGATTCAAACCGCTTAAACACACACACACACACACACACACACAAAGTGTGTCACCAGCAGCTGTAGGCAACAGTCAAGAGCTACTTAGCATAACACTTGATCCCTTTTGGAGAGGATGTAAAATTAACTCTGCTTTCACCAGCGTGTCCATCTTCAGTGCCAGCGGGGCAGGAGACAGAAAAATATCTGGGCGTTCCTCTATTTCAGACCAGTTTTCGCTTGTAAACTTTCGTTTATTTAAAGATAGAAAGAAATGGAGAACAGAAAATAGAAATTTAAAGAAAGACATATTGGATTTCGAAAATGTTCAAGCAAATGCAAATATTTCACTGTTTATATCCTTCCACTTATATGAGGAATATCTCATATATTTCCATTTATCGCCGTTATTTCAGATTTTTGAACCCCATTTCCGAACATCTACCAGTCAGATATTTGTACCTGCTTTTAATAAAATGGCCCCGACAGAAAACGTTTCCTCAGGTGACTCTAAAGCCAAAAAATCGTGCACCACTTTGTGCTGAAACATGAGTGATCTTCAGTTGACCTGCTTGTTAATTAATGGCCCAAATGTGCTGCTGCTGCTGCTGCTTACTCATCACACCCTTCAATTCCTTGTCATACTGCCGATCTGTGTGTGTTATTGGAGTCAACATAAACAATATGGTTACCAAATCGTGCAGCGGGTTAAGGGTAAGATAAGCAGAATAAGATACAGTTCCAGCATCCATGCTATTGCTTTCATTAGGTCATAAATATTGTTATAACCTTTTTCTACTGTGCAGACATTTTGAGCAGAAATACTGGGTAGCTTGCTATGCTAACACAATTCAATGAATGATCATCAGAGGTGTTAAATAATGCTAAACTCATGTAGCTAGTAAAGCTCAGTGACTGTTATTGACTATTAATAGATATACGACAGATGTTCTGAAATGGATGAATGAATGAATGAATTAAAATGTTAATGAATTAAAATGTTAATGAATAAAATAATGAATGACTTAATGAATAAATTACAAAAATAATAAATTAATGAATAACATAATAAATAACTCAATAAATAAATGAATAAAATAATAAATGAATAAATAAACTAATGAATGAATAAAGAAATAAATTAATAAATGTGAAAATTTAATGAAATAAGTAATACATTATTGAACAACAGATTTATGAAACTGCTGAATAATTAAGGAAAAAAAACAGGGAGATAATAAATAAATAAATAAAATAATCAGCGACTAAAGGAATGAATAGATTGATAAAATACTGATCGAATGAACAGAATAATAAATTAATAAATAAAATAATGAATAACTCAATAAATTAATGACTGAATAAACACAATAATAAATTAATAAATAAATAAATTAATGAATGACTCAAACACATGAATGACAGGAAGCAATAAAATAATTTTTAATTAAAGGAATACATTAATGAATGAATGAATGAATGAATGAATGGAATGGAATGGAATGGATGGATGGATGGATGGATGGATGGATGGATGGATGGATGGACAGGCGGACGGATGGATGGACAGACGGTCGGCCGCTGTTGCTCGTGTACTATTTGTCTTTTCTACACTCACTGCTAATCTCAACCAGATGTTTTTGACAGCTTCTTAAAATACTTAGGTTACATTGTGTACATCTGAGAGTGGAAATTAAAGCGATGTTGTGAAAGATAAGATGACGACTACATGTTGACAGTTTACCCTACAGACAAGATGGTGCTAATGAATCAAAAAATCTTTTTGTTTTTTATAGTTATTTTACAAAGCTTCGGTTTGTAGATAGATTGTGTGTTTTAATCCAATAAGACCAATCAGATCAGAAGTTTTGATACTGCATAATCCATTTTGGAAGCTGGATTCAGAACACAAAGGCAGCCTTTGGAGCAGATTCAGGGACCTTACTCAAGGGCCCAACAGTGGCAGCTTGGCTTTGCTGGTGCTTGAACCCTGATGCTCTGAGCAACAACCCGGAATATTAACCATTTCATTTATGACTGCTCCAGTAACGATAACTGTGGCATATACAGCAGCTAACTGTTGATATCCAGTTTCCTTCTTTAGCATAACTAAACATATCATCCATGTGGTTTCTCATAACTGAAATAAATTACTTTGGTGTAATTACAATGATATAAGAGGTCAAAAGTTTGACTATTTTGTTGCTTTTTATTTTAATCTGTACTTGATAACATTGCTTTATATTGGTGAAGTTTGCTTTTAAAATTTTAAGAAATTATTCTAGTCATGACCTTAAAAATAAAACAGTCATTTGTTCTATTTTTTCTTCTTTTGTATTATAATATTTATAATTCAGGTAAATAAAAATTTCGCTTTGCACACTTTCACCTTATATTTAGCCTCGTATTTATTTTATTCAGATTTTTTTTCCAATACACAGTTTCACGTTTGCCAGTTTTTACTGCCTGTAAAAACAAAACGCGGGCTTTCTTCTTGTCCTTCTATAGTAATTAATCAAAAACGGATCCTTATTTGTGTTTTAACTCGAGTGCTGAATTGCTGTCCCTTTGCCATCCCTATATCACTAACAAAAGATACTAATTTCGGATTTAAACTCGATGTGAATAAAGTGTAAACGCAGCTACAATAGCCTTTGTGTTGTGTTCAAGTGGCGGATCAAGTACTTGCATAAACAAACATGTTTTCGTACCTTAAAAGCAGCCTCTATAGGGCTCTCTGTGTGGAAGCACTGTAACCAAACAAGCTTAGCACGCCTCATGTCTCGTCTCGCTCTTGTGTCACTCTCAGGTCGTCAGAGCTCAGCGGCGACCTCATAAACATTAGATTAGCATTGTGTTTTACGCCCAATTAACCCAGGCTCAAGTCTGCAGTTTTCGGATACACACACACACACACACACACTTACACACACACACAGAGTGTTTGCGGCTTGGGCTTTTACAACTTAGCAGTGCTGTCATTAAAAGCTGTGTTCTTGTTGCTTTCGCATGTTTAACATACATTAGCATTTATGCAGACTTCTGCATCAGTGTTTATAGGACAGGCTGCCAAGTAGGACCAGTTGAAGTAATGAATATTCATTTTCTATAAATGGATGCTTGTTAATATTCATGTATTCCATCGAGTATTGGCCATTTCGTGCACCTGTTAAGCCTCGTTGACTTCCTGCCTAAAGTGAGGAACGACTATTGATATTACTGACTCAATTTCTTGACATATTAGATTTATACATAACATTTAGCTAGTCAGCATCATAGAACTATTTCTGTGCTGTTTACATTTACATGTCTCTCATTTAGCAGACAGTCTTAGCCAGACGTGCATCTTACATTTTTATCTCATTTATACAACTGAGAATGTTGGGGGTTAAGGGCCTTGCTCAGGGCACCAGCAGTGGTATTTTGGTGGTGCTGGGAATAGAACCCACGACCTCCTGGTTAGCAGTTCAATGCCATAACCACTTCGCTACCTCTTTCAACAAAAAAACAAAAGAAACAAAATACCAAAGAATGTTGTGTAATGTGACCTGCAGTTTGCCAACAATTACATTTTTATTGATTAAAGAACTGCTGTAGATATTTATGGTCACCAGGGTTCATGTTATCACCTATTCTCCTCCCTCTCTCTCCCTCTCTCTTTCTATCTCTTTTCCTTTCTAACACTCTTCCCCCCCCCTCTCTTTTTTATCTCTTTTCCTCTCTCTCTCTCTTTTTTATCTCTCTTCCTCTCTCTCTTTTTATCTCTTTTTGTCTTTTGATCTCTCTCTGTCTCTTTCTCTTTCTCACTCTCTTTCTATCTTTTTCTCTTTCTATCTTTCTTCCTCTCTCTATCTTTCTTTCCCCCACTCTCTATCTATCTCTATTTTTTTCTTTTTCTATCTCTTTTTCTCTCTCTCTTTCGCTCTCTCTTTCTCTCTCTCTTTCTCTCATTTTAATCACTCACTGTTTTAATCTCATTTATTGCAACGAAATTATGTTTTAGTAATTATTTTATTTTATTTATTGAGTCACAATGATTTTATGTATAAAGTAATTTGGTTAAATATAGAACTGTAAAAAGTCAAAGTATCTCTCTCCTTCTCTCTCTCTCTCTTTCTCTCTCTCTGCTCCATTACCACAAACTGCTTTGAGACAGTGTCCATTGTTAAAAGTGCTACACAATTAAAACTGAATTAAATTGGAATAAATGTTAGGAATTCTAATGGTTTTTTTTGTTGCTATAAAAATTTTTTTTTATAATTGTCAGATAAATGAAAAACTTTTTAAATGTGCTTCTGTGACAGTCATAGCTTAACTGGGCTAAAGTGAATAAAATTTAAATGATTCAACAGTTTTAACGATATAAAGATTTGGCTCTATAAACACCTTACCTTATAGTGACTAATGAGGATGTGAAAGGGGGTTGGGGGCGTGTCTAAAAAAATGATTGACAAGATATCCATTCAAATAGAATCAAACTTTTTGTACTGGATTAAAAATTTCCAAAAACATTGGCGTGAATATTTTTTATTTCTACTATTAACTCACTATTTTATTGATTAGATGTTTTTTTATTTGTTCTTTAGATTAGATATAGATTGTGTATATTGTTGCTGAAGTCACTTCCAGAGCTGCTGCAATAGAAAACAAACATCATTTGACCAATCAGATTCTAGGATTTGAACCAGGCTGTGTTTTGTCCTGGAGATGAACTAACACTCGATTTTCCTTAGATTTTTTTAGACTTTGATTTCAGTGTTTTTTGTTCTTTAATAAAAAACTAATGAATAATATGTGAAAGAAGAGTAAATAAACTGGCTTTTGAATAAGGTGGTTATAATCACTCGCAGTACTTGCAGTGTGATCAGTGTGTGTGTGTTTCACTGTGTGTTTGACTGTGTGTGACAGTGGGAGTGTAATCCCCCTTTAGACATGTTGTCCTAGTACATTGTGTGTAGCATTTGTGAGGCTGGGATATCGAATGTGAAGGCACCATTTAAATATGCATCCCTTTGCAGTGTGTGCGCTCTCTCTCTCTCTCTCTCTCTCTCTCTCTCTCTCTCTCTCTCGCTCTCTCTGTTTCTTTATCTTTGTCTCTCTCTCTCTCTGTCTCTTTTTCTCTCTCTTTCTGTTACTCTCTCTCTCTCTCTCTCTCTCTCTCTGTCTCTCTTTGTATCTATCTCTCTCTCTTTTTCTCTCTCTCTCTTTTTTCGCTCTGTCTCCCTCTATGTCTCTTTCTCTCTTTGATTTTTTTTCACTTTCTCTCTCTTTCTCTGTTTCTTTCTCTGTGTCACTCTCTTTCTCTTTGTAGCTATTTCTTTCTCTGTTTCTTTTTTCTGTCTCTTTCTTCATATTTCTCTTTCTTTGTATGTCTCTCTCTCTTATTTCTTTCTCTCTCTTTTCTCTCGGTCTCTTTCTGTCTATGTCTCTATCTCTGTCTTTTATGTCTCTCTTTTCTCTCTCTTCTTCTCTTTCTTCCTCTTTTTTTCCTCTATCCCCTTTTTTCTCTCTCTATCTGTCTCTCTCTCTCTCTCTCTCTTCTCTCTGTCTCTCTCTCTCTCTCTCTCTTTTCTCTCTGTCTCTCACTCTCTTGTCCTTTTTCTCTCTGTCTCTCTCTCTTTCTCTTTTCTCTCTGTCTCTTGCTCTTTCGTTCTCTTTCTCCTTGTCCCTCTCTCTCTTATCACTGTTATTTTAGTTAGAACCTTTGCTGTGTTGGTTTTTTTGCAAACTTTTTCTCGGTTTAAATTAAACCTTGGAAAAAAACTCCTGAAAAAGGTTTCAGGTTGCGGAATAAAGAAAGCCGATATGAATACGAAAAGAGAGAAAAAAAAACAGATTCGAATAGAAATAAATCCATGCAAATAGCCTGGTGCTACATATTAGAACATGTTTTGCTTATTTGCGAAGTTTGTTGAACTTTTAATGAAATGATGCACAAGATGACCGTGATCGAGGTCCTGAAAAGCCAACCCTGTTTAATGTAATAACCTTATAACCATTTATACATTCAACTACTCCGATATCTGTTAACCTATCCATATCAGTTAAAAATAAACAAAAAAAAGGAAGAAATGGAACTTTCCTATTTCCATGATCTTTAGGAAATTCAGATAAGGCAACATTCTGTTTAAACGTTGTTTAGGTTGTAAACGATGTTTAAGTAACATCGAGTTGAGTCAATGATCTTAAATGCAAATTTTGAATCCTGTAAGGAACAAGTTATATTATAACAAAAATATATCTTGTAATTAAATGCCTTTTATAGGATAATGCTGAAATTCTATGCTTTTTTCCAAGCTTTTAGATGATTTACGGTAATTCTTTTACGGTAAACAGAAAGCAGTTTTTTGTTATTATAATAGACTGGGACAGGCGAAAATGCTGATTTGTTTGATTGATTGTGTATCAGTAGGAAAAGCAACCAGATTCATAACAAGATATTGAACTATTTGTAGACTGTACATAAACAGAAGTTTTTGCTCTTTGTCTCTTTTCCGTGTTCTGTATAGTTTAAGTCAGCCGGGTGCAATCATGTAAATGACTGTACATCCATCAGGTTCTGCTTTAAACCAGCTGCCGGGACCAGAGCGTGGGTGAAGGGGACAAATCCGTTGAAAAGTCCCAGAACAATGCATGGTAACCTTAGATGACCGGGCCTTTACACAGAAGAGGTGATTTTGCGTTCTTTAACAGCGGGGTTGAATTTCACTCAGGGATAATTAACAGATAGAAGCAGTGGGTTTAGGCACTGGGGTAGAATTGCTGAAAAGCTGAGAAACAAGTTTCCCCTGTCTTTCAAAGGAAATCTAAGGTGCTGTGCAGATGTCTTGAAGAATGCAGCACAACACGACGTAGAGCACAGGAAGGCTGAACTAAACCCAGATTCAGACCTGGTATGAAAATTGGCCTTTCTTTGCCCCGGGTTGCAAGTCCTGGCTTGGTTTTGCTTCAGCTTCACCATCTGAAATGGAAATGAAATTTCACCTTTGTGCTTGTTGTCAACAAACGAATTAACCTTGTCATTTTCACGATTTTTTTTTTTTTCACAGAACAATTTCTGCACTTTCTCGGTTCCTGTAGCTCTTTCTCAGCTTGCTTATTAAAAAATGTGTGTGAAAAAAAAAAGCTTCCAGGAAAATGTGTCAAGTTGAATTAGCACCTAATGCTTGTGTCATTAGCAGTCCTCGACAGAGCGCCGGAATCCCTTTCATGCCTTTCTTATAGAGAGCGCTACTCAGCTAATCTTTGTTTGATAAAAAATGATAGCGGTAGGGACACAAAAGATTCTGTTACGCTAACGATAAAAAAACGTATCGCTTGTAGCTTAATGTCACACTTATCAGACAGCAAATAAAATAAAAATGTAAATGTCAAAAATTTTAAGGAGAGGATAAGATCATGATACGTAGATGTGTGAAGATACAGTGTGTGTCAGTTTTGCAGTTTCACCCCGGTTCGGATAAAAGTTGCAAATAGCAGAATATACAATAGATATGATTGCATTATTATAAAAAAATATATATATATGAAAGAAAATAACAAAAAATATGTGTATTCAAAATATAATTATATTTTTAATACATTTTTATTACTTATTATTTAATAATATTTATTTGGTACAATACTTTTTTTGTTTACGACATACTATTTTAATTAATGGTATAATAGGTGAAGATCGAGTTAATTAATGTGAAGTTTAATTTAATTAAAGTATTTATAATTTCATTTCATAGTATTTTATTTCTTTCATTTACTCGTGTAATTAAGATAATAAAAAGATTTGAAAGAATTTAATCATCGAAAAAGATGAATTTAGATAAAAAAATCTTGTAATTGCATCACAAAATATTAAAGCCAAGTATGCAAATACAACATTTTTTACAACGATTTACAAAGAAGCATAGAAATTCTTAATAAGGATAAATATAGGTGCTCCTGTTCATTTTTTTGAGTGTAAAACAAAATTTTTGTCATTTTCATTGTTAAAACAAGGTCATTGTGAATTTATCCTCGTTTCCGATCGACAAGATTTGTTTGACGCTCGTTATTTGCCATCATGATGCTATTTATCATGATAACAATAGCGAATTTGTCAAGCTGCCCACTTCGAGGCATGAACAGGACACATGCTCACGTTACTGTACTCATTAATCCCAGCAGTCAGAAATACACACACAGTAAATTAGGCAGAAACAAAACTCGAAAACAAAACAAAAAAGTTATGACGATTTATTTACTTTAAAAAAAACAGACGTGGATATTTACATCGATTTGCAGATAGGTAAGAAAACAGTTTGTCAAGTTTTGTGTCTGTTATTGGATTTCTTGTAATATTTGGTGTCAGGATGTGTGTGTTTTTCAGGGCGTGTGAGGCAAATGAGAGAAGTTGGGGGTGTTTGGGATGTGAAAAGGCCACGCTGGCATGTTGCCTGCTCTCCGGCGAGCTCTGGCTCATAGGACTATGCTCGCTCTCTGTCTGTCTCTCCACAGAGGGAGTCCACACACACTCCAAAAAAAAAAACAGGAGATGGAGGTGAGGTGAGCAGTCTACATCGCTTCTCCATCTGCTGTGTGCACCCGTTTTTATCTGTCTGTATCCGAATCTGCACAAAAGACTATTTTCTGTTCTATTTCTGTTCTACGAGTCTATAATGCCGTTGTGTGGCTGTATTTTGCCTATTTAGATATTTTATTAGATTTTTTTTTTAAATATGTATGCATAGAATCAATTTTCTAGACCCACTAAATGCTAAAACCCAGCCACACTTTCTCATTACTAAATGAAAGATTAAAAACTCTGATTAAACACCATCAATACACACCGGCGCCTGGATATTACCCAAATCCTCACGCTTCTTCCATAATGAAATCATTGTGGCTGGGGCAGCACTAGCCAAGGTCACCGTTTTACAATTTAATGCTTTTTTTGTACCAGCGGGCAAGCAGCTAAACAGAAATATAACCATTTAAAATAACAACAAATAAAGAGTTTATTTTTATTTACCCCGGTCTTTCTGGTATCAGTCCAACACCTTAACTACTGCGCTACCACTTCCAGTTGAACTGGTTATATAGTTATCTTTCAATATAATTAATGCTATGCTAATGATGTTTGTAAACATTACTTTGGGCTGGTGGAAGAGGAGAGGGTGGCAAAAGTGAAATGCGACAAACTTGGGGGGGGGGAATATGTTAACTATGGAAACATCAAACTTGGGTATTACTATTTTTTTTATATATATATATCAAAATATACCAAAATAGTAATCTAAGTGATAGACATTCCAGCTCTACTGTAGACACAGTAGGTTAATTATTTAGTCTGTTTATTTAAGCACATTTTAGCCGCACCCTCCAGCTGATCTCTGACCAACATCACCGGTCATGAGGTTAGGAGTCTGTACATCCACTAACAGAACATCAAATGCTTAGTTCAGGCATGTGGAAGCGCTGAAGTGTGTGCTTTCATCTCTTGACTGGAAACCGAAGTGTGTTTTAAGCTCTAGACTTTCTCCTGCGTTAGATTTGAGGATTGTGGGGTCATTAGGGCAGACAGAGGCATCGGCACGTGGACTTAGAATTCTTCTGGAACGGAAAGGATGGTTCAAGTGGTCCTTACTGCAAATTAGGCCCCTCAAAGTGGAGTGCTGGAGGGCAGGGAGCATGCACACATTCTCTCACACACACTTCACTTCTCCTTGAATCTTTTCTGGCATTATCTGGCTGTAACTAGTTCTCAATCACTTTTTTCCACTCTGTTCTGCGCTTTTTCAGCTTAATCTTTGTCAGCTTTAATGCATTGTTTATCAAGTACCACTTGAAATCTTAACTCTGTTAACGCATCCTGATGTGCAGTTAAAACAATGGGCATCATGAAGGGATACTTGACCTTATCAAAAATGTCTTAAAAACAAAACCTTCAGTTTAAACCTAACCATTCGTCTGTTAGGGGTTAGAACATCATCTCCATCCCGTGCAGTGCTGGGCATGTTAATTCAAAAAAGTAATCAGTTATAGTTACTACTTCTTACAAGTAGTGTGTGTGACTGCATGCTTGTGTGTGAACACCTGCACTACTCGCAGCCTTTGATTGGCAAATGATAGAAATGTACTCTGCCTAAGCCAATCATCATCAGTTATGTGGTTGTCTCCCTCCCCCAACGCACACACATTTATTGCCACGTTTTATTATCAGTAATTGTTAAACTTTGTAAGGGGAGAAACAGTAATTCGTTTAATTACTCGTTACTAAAAAAAAGTATTGCTGTTTATTTATAACCCCGTTATTACCATCACTGATCCTGTATGGCAATGGTCTTTTTTCCTCCTCAATTCCAAAGACATTTGTTTTTGGCTGACTGGCATCTTTTAATTGTCTGAAGTGTCTAAATGGGTCTGTGTGGGTCGAAGATGTCCAGAGTCTTCTGGGACAGGCTTTGGTCTTCTACTGACCCTGTGTAGGGTCTTGAACATTACAGAAAATAGATAGGTTCACAATAGAATACTGAACATGGCATAACCTATTAAACAACTGCTTTATCTCTCTTTTTTTTTAATTGTTATGTCTGTCTCTCTTACACACAATCTCTCTCACTGTTATTCTCTTACAATGTCTCTCACTGCTTCTTTACTGTCTCTGTCTCTCTTTCTCTCTCTCTCTTTTCCAGGAAGAATAATTTGTACAATGAAACAGAAAGAGACGCAGAATCCTGCCCGGGATGCACGTAGCAGTGTTTTTCAGATTTCGACACCCGTTTGGTTGGCTCTTTCTCCTTGGTTTCCTTTGTGTGTGTCATTTCAGCCACAGCTGCATTAACTCCATTGTAGAGGTCTGGCGTGCTGACGCCTCTTCGAAAGTGTGGAATTATAGCAGCGAGCATCTGCAGCCAACAACACTGCGCAACATAATTGTGTCCTGTCATATTTAAATGCTCCTCTACGCTAGAGAAAAAAGAAAAGGACAATCGCTCCCTCTCGCTCTCTCTCTCGCTCTTTCCCTCACTGTTTTTACTATTTCTCCGTCTCCCTGTTGCAAACTGCAGAAACAATGCCTTGACCCCCAGATGTGTCAGATACTGTGAGATGCTTGAGCAAACCGGATGTGGCAGAATATAGTAAAATCTTGGCCTTCTGAAAGTGCTGTTTTGCTCTGCTGCAGCTTAACCCCTGTATCGATTTGACATTCATGCAACACACAGAGGAAAAACATGTCACTGCCTTAAAATACTATTATGCTATTCTTAATCAACATAACTAACAGACGGGTCATTATTATAGAATCTTTAGATTCAAGATTCAGATACAAGAATTTATTGCCAGGAAACGTATGTGGCACCATACAATACATTTTTACTCTATAAATTCTCCCAGCAGTCTAGAACATACAGTTATTATATAAGTTATATAGGCACAAGTAAGAAGGAGGAAAAGAAGAAGACACAAGATGTAAAAGCAATTTTTAAGATAATTAGTGCAACTAGTTTAACTGATTATGCTAGTATACTAATCTTTTTTATTGAAAAATCATTTATCAAATCGTTTTTGCAACTTTACATTGCTAGGAATGTGCTAGCTGAGTGATTAAGCTGTTAGAGTGTTGATTAGAAAATCATAGATTCAATTCCAAGCACCACCAATCTGCCACTGATGGGCACCTGAGCAAGGCCCCTAACTTTTGACTGCTCTGCTGGATAAAAAAATAAGATGTAAATCGCTCTGGATTATAACGTTACACCAAATGTAATGTAAATGTAATCTCTGTTAATATTACATTTACAGCATTTGGCTAACGCCCTTATCCAGAGATACTTACATTTATCTCTTTTAGGGCCTGAATCGAACCCTGATCTTCCGGTTAGTAGTCCAACACCTTAACCACAGCGCTTCCACTTCCCATTATTAAAGAGTTTGTTGAAGTCACCAAAATCATGCTATTTCTCTATCAAGGCTTGTCACGCCTTTCATTACTACTTTCATCACATGATATATATATATATATATATATATATATATATATATATATATATATATAATATATATATATATACTATGTATATGTAAAGCAACCTTCTCTATAACAATATGTATGGCCTTTTGTGCTAATGAAGTATAAAGTCAGTCAGGATACGAACCAGAAAACATCTTAATATATTTTCTATTTCTATAGTACTACTCAAACGCGTTATCTAATATATCCTGAAAATAGATTATTTAAGTAAGTTATGTTTAATAGCTGTATAACAGAAGATCCAAATAAAATTAGTCTTGAATTAGCAGTAGAAATTGAATTAAATTAGTCCCAACAGCCTTTGTTGGAGTGTTTGAGTTGGTTTTTGGCATCCCAATGCAATGAGATGGAACTATAGGAGGGGATTTACACAAAGCAATGGGGAATATCAGTATGGTATGGGAATGTGGTGGCAAATGTTTCCATTGGATTTTTATTAATCCTACAGCACCCAGAATTTATCCAGCAACACCCAGAAAAAGATTAACTCTATTTAAAATCTGATTGCCCTCAGGATTTTCCTTGTCTTTTTGCAGTTACTCTTAGCCATTCTTATTTCTATTTTTTTTCCCCTATAAATCTACATCCAGATTTCTGTAAAACTATATGGCAATATTAAACACAACAATTAAATTAAGTTTATTTCATTTCACTGATATTTTTAGGGTATTTTTTGTTGATCCACTGAATAAATTAATATAAAAATAAATATTTAAAAAAAAACTAAGAGAAAAATGAATAAAAAGGGTGTTCCTCTAAAATTAACAAAATAAATATAGAACATAATCCAGTTTATGGGTTTGTTAATAGCCCTTCTGGTGATAATTAATTTTAAGCGCATGAATAGAATATAAGAAATACAATATAAGCGTACTTTTAATGCATTTAGCAGACACGCGACTAACAGTTATCAAATTTTTTACTTTAATGATCAGTTGAAAATTTAGAGCCTTGTTTAGGGACACCTGCTTCTGGTCAGCAGGCCAACACTTGACTTAACACAAAAAGTACTTAGTCTTGGCCAGGGGTGCCGCTAGCAATTTTGGGCCCTATGTAAGAATATAAGATTGGTCCCCATACCACACACATTCCGCTCTGTTACTACTACTAATAAAACAGATCTCTGGGAGCCTTAGAATTGTCCTAATTGTCCCCCCTGGTCTTGCCTCTAAATAAGCATATTTTATGTCAACATAGTTCTTGTAGGAACATAGTGAGACTGTAGACAGGTGAAAATACATAAAAAAATAAGGTCATTTGTGCACTCAGAATGTTCAGATAATTATAAATGAAATTTATTTTATGATAGAAATTGTTCTGAGAGACCTCTAGGGAAGACAAATACTTACATTTCGACATAAAACAAAACTGAATTATATCCAAGACACAATCTACAGTTTTAACCAAAAGTTACCAAAAAGGGTTTTTTTTTCATTTGTATGTTTTTTTTTTCTTTTTTCGTTTCAGATTCAGCATTCAAAGCGTTCCACATATACTTTTTTTCTGCCAGCAAGCTTTGGAAACGGATGAATTGGCTTCTTGTAAACTGTGTGCAGTCATGGTTGCCTTGGAACAAAACTGTTGTTACTACAGGTCCACAGTCAATACAAAGACGTTCAAAAGTCCTTGATAGAAACTGATAAAGGAACAAAAAGAAGCACGGCAGAAATGCTCGCGTGAATGTTGCTCTTTCCACAGATCACGAAACGACTTGGTTTGACGGTCCATCCACAGCCGTTCATTACTTTTTATGTCATAACATACAATTGGTCATTTACAAATACATCAAAATGACTGGAAACTGAAAAGAGAATTTTTGTTCCTTTTTTTTAAACAATATAACACAGGGGCACTTTACACAGAGTCTGTTCTCTTTTGGTGCTCCTTCGAGTCTTTCTGTCCAGAGAACACTGGAGAAATGGCACTGTCCTCATACAAAAGAACACAGGTCCTTTTTAGAGCCGCTTCTCTGTTGTGTAGTGAAATACTGCTGAACCGCTTCGCCTTGCAGCTGAGAGAGGCCAGGAGGTCGCGTCTGTTTCTCTGCGCTCCTCAGTTCCCTTCACTGTAGCCTGGGCCAATATTGGGACATGTCAGGTTCACTGCCTGGCACTTGTACCGGTACAGACACTCCAGGCGAGATTAAACCTGCAGCACCAACAAAATAAAGGAGAAGGTGAGAAACAATATTCAAATATGTCCATGCCCATGTGACCGGTTGGATATAGTAATTATGTACAACTGTACAATTATAGAGGATGATAGATCAATTATACCAAATTATAAAAAAACTTACTTTTATTAGGTCAATGTTAATAAATTTGTTAAATAATCTGGTTTTCAAATCAATTTATTTTTTAATACTTTTATCAGATTCGCTGAATTGATGAATGAAGTCGATATTAATTAACTGTGCAATCTATTTATATTATAGATTCAACTTTGTTGTCATTGTAGCACTGCAGTGCTAACTGTGTAAAAATATGGTGGCTCGTCCAGGATTTAAACCCTGGATCTTTCTTTACTTGTCCTTTTTGTTATTGTATCATCAAAAAGTGGAAAATCTCTGTAGTCAACAGCTGCACTTCTCCTTTAGCTGCTAGTATACACACACATCTGAGACTTCATAGCTTCCAGGATTGTTGTAAGATAGCATTTCATCCATAGTGTTCTGTATTTCTTTTTCAGTTTGCTTTTCATAAGACTTATGTACTATAATAAATACAACTTTCTAGTTTCTACCCACAATGCATTGTTGTTTCTAGCATCCTCCATTTCGAAATCTCAACTTTTTTAGCTCTAACTTAGACACAGGAAGACTTTGAGCATACCCGTAGAGGTTGTGCCCGAGGTGGCCATTGATTGGCTGTTCATGTGTGCCTGCATGTGAGGTGGCGTGTATGCATCGTAGCTCCGTCCATTCACTGAAGGACTAGTAGGCAGCATGCAGGAGTACGATGAGGTCTGGCTTGCCTAGAGAAAAAAAAGATAGAGAAAAAGAGATAAACCGATGTGTCAGAATAACTTATGCCTTAATTTATTATCCAGCACCTGAGAATAAAATGGAAGTTGCATAAGACTGCAATTAAAGCAGATTAATGCACTTCGAATATTAAGGTCCGGATTAACAGGCGCAGTTTGTTTGAGGACAGGGGACCTACTTGCATAGGGAGGTTGTTGGCCATTGTGAAGCTCGGCATTGGAGGAAGGGCACTGTATGTGTTGGTGAGTGCCGTGTCTGACCGTCCCAACATGGAGCCCGATGTGAAGGACACTGTTTGACAATAAAAACAATTTAAGTAACATGTTATGGTTTCCCTAATGAGTACACACAATAGTGTCAACATCATGAAAATTATTTCATTTTGCATACCTGGTGTTGTCGGCTGAGGGATTGGCTGATAGACACTAGTGCTAAAGCTGCTACTGATAGGTATGTGACTGGTGGAGTTATTGGCTTGTCTTCTCTGATTCCTCAGCTTCTCCTCTCTCCTCCATTTTGCTCTTCTGTTTGAGAACCATACCTAAAAAAAAAGGGATAATGATCAAGCATGCTGTCCTGCAATATTATAGGATTTTAATCTTTAGTAATGTTTCGCAATCGTTTACCTGTATTCTGGCCTCGGGTAGGTCGATTTTTGCTGCAAGTCTCTCACGTGCAAAAACATCCGGATAATGCGTTCTTTCAAACTCTAAAATACAAGAAAAATAACTTGTATCACCATCCATCCAATTTTTTTCAATTATATTCATGTCAAGTAGTAAGTACATGTGTTTTGCCTACCTTTCTCGAGCGCCTCTATCTGCCTTGGGTGAAAGACGTACGGTTCCTTTGCAATTTCTTTTTAACTGGAGTCGCATCTGGGCTCATCCGAGTCCTCTCCATTCGAGCTGATCGAGTTTGTGTTCTCACCACCTCCATCTGACTGCTGGCAGCCTTCTACCAAAAGAAAAAAACAACTCAGTCTTTAAATTCCATTGATATTGATTTAAATACATTGTCATTGGTGTTTTATTTGAGTTTATATAATAAAAGGTCAATAAAGTTTATAATAAAGCTGTACCACCCTAAAGCTACGCTTTATCAAACTAACTTAGGCTTTGGCGCAATCACAGATTGTCACAGATGAGAGTCAAAGAATTGATTAGGTACATACATGCACATAAATGTTCGGTACGACTACATGTCCGTTACGCCCCATTAAGTACCATTACAATTAAATTAAATCTGAATTGTTTCTGGGTTTTTATGTAACATTAGGTGCTGGGATAGAATACTGGCAATAAGATGTTGGAAAAAAACTGTAGATTTTTCTTTATAGAAAAATGTGAGAAGTTATCAGTGTTGGCTATTGCTAACTGTTGTATCAGGCTCTACGTATTGCAGGTTGTGTTAGCAAGCTAGTAAAACCATCAAGATTCTCGGTCGACCAGTGATTGGTTGTGATGACGACGTCAGAGCAAAAGCGGCAGTAAATGCTTCAAAATGCGGCTTGGCATTTCTCAGCCACACAGCTCAGGATGGTGGTGTGTCACTTATGATCCAGGATCTGTAAATGTAGCTTGTAGGACCTTGTTTGGACCTTCTACTTAATCAACAAAGATCTTCGCTACTGAAAACTTATTGATTCAGGAAACAATGAGCTAACCGCCACGTACTAAGAAACGTAGTTAAACTACATCCCAAGCTGTTTGCATATCATATCCTTGGTCGAACTTTTAAAAAGCCGATCTCACACTTCAAATATGCAGCCAGACTTTAATTGATTTAATTTGATTAAGTGATTTTTACAAAACATTGCGTAGTAGGCAATGAAAAATTGTAAAACTTTTGTCGTTTCATCAGCAAGTTCTCATATGGCCACATACCATTGGACATTCGAAGGTCATTGAGGTAAACCACAATGCTTGAATAAAGGGCATGCTTTCAGAGCAACACAATGCCCCAAAGAGAGTTTAGAGAGTGTTAAATGCGCTCTCTGGATTGCAAACTTTCTTCGTGCTTGGAATTTTGAAGGAGGCAACAATTAAAGGAAGGCAACAAAAGGATTCTCTCGAAACCTCCCCCCCCTTAGTAAGCAGGAGGATTTCAGTCAACAGACCCTTTTCAGCCGGTGTGTTAACTTTATGCACGAGCATCATTATCACTGTCCCTGAGGCCTCCCGTTCAGCCTCGCATAGGATTTATGCCTCTATAGGCAGTGGGAGAAAAAACACTGGGGGCCCACCAGAAGGAGCGGCTCAATGACGCAGAGTGTGTTAGCAAAAAGAAAAAAGGGGGGACAGGGGAGCCGACTGTGAGTCGATATGCTTTAACCTGCTGTGCTGTTTGGAAACTAATGTAACCTTGCTGCGCTCAATTAAAAGCGTTACGTTATGCAGTGATGGCTTCGGTTTGCTGAAAGGTCATGGTGAATTGGCACGTAAGATGCACTGAAGCAACTAACATTATGGCCTGGGATTACTGTCATTTTACTAAACATATATAAATAATAAATTGAAATAGTCATCTGCTTTTAACTCCTTGCATGTTAGATGTGTGTTCGGATTTGTAGCATCACAAACTTTAATTAATGAAATATAAAACTCTTAACTTTAATTAGAATGGGTTTCATTCATATAGTGCAACAGAACAAACCATTTATTGAAATCAAATATTCGAAAATACTCGAAAATACTAAAACAAAACAGGGTTTGTTTTGTTCATATATTAAATCTTTCTTGTACAATTGCAAAATATTGTTAATTGATATGTAATCCATACTAAGTACAAGATCACTAGCTTTGCTATTTCTTTCTAAGCCTTGCTTACAGTAAATTGTTCAGGATGTACTGATTTACACGTTTTTAACCCAATGATGAATACGTATTTTTGTTTATCCTCAGTAACTAAGCATATAATCAACTATACTGATGCAGGATTACAGCCTTAATGTATAATCTATTAAATATCTATTAAAATCAGGTAAATTTAAAAGTTGGTTGTCAAAGTTGGTTTTGTGTGCTGTTTTGTTGTCACGTATACACAGACTATTGACTACGCACTGAACTAGCAAGACTTCACAGATAAAAGTGTGTAAAAGGTACAAGTCAGAAAATCTAAACTGTGTTTAATCAGTAGGAGAGATGAGAGCTAATCACAGACAAATATTTATGCTAATGGGAAATATAACATTGTGCTACCTAAAATATGTCCAGACAGAATAGCAGCAATCCCCTGATTTTCCAAACAAACCTAATAGTTTCAACAAATACTTTAATATTGATTAATTATAATAATCAAATAAATTAATCTACATGTTTCAAAAATGAAACAAAAATCTATGGACATAAATTTATGCTTGATTACTCAGCGAAACAGCTTGCAGTCTACTGGTAATTGTTTCCTTAGGATGATATACAGGTGATTTAAAGATTTGTCTGTTAAAGTTTTTAACAATTTTACTGGAGATGATGTTAAATATCTGCGTTACCGTTTTGCAGTTTGTAGTTAAAGGAAAAAAGTAGGAGTAGGAATAAAATCTGTTTAAAATGGCCTGCAAAACATGCACAAACAATAATACAAAAAGCCTTGCAAAAACTTTATACTCTTATATAATCCCTGGAAGTCGATTGTGAAAATTTTATACAGTAAAGATTTTAAAACATAATTTAATATATATCACAATTAATTGAGAAGCCTGTACGGATTTAAAATTACTAAACAGAAACACAACTCAACTGTTAGGCGCAACTTTCATAAATGTTATGACTTTACAATTTAAAACTATTCACGTGTGTTTATGAGTATATAATTAGACATGATTTTTTTAATAATCATGAACTAATGACGTGCAGAGATGATTTTTTTTATTAAAAAAGCTTTAAAGATGAGACATGCTAATGTTTTTCCACTAAAGTGATTCAGCCATGGATTGAATATATATGTAAAAATTGTGTGAAAAGCAGAGGCCTCTTCCTTAAGAGTGTCCATCCTGCACTGTGCCGTGCTCTTAATACTGACATGTCTAATTGGTAAGAAGTGCCACTTTGGTGTCCAGGCCTGCAGGAACATTTTCTACAGCTGCCTCTCTCTCTCTCTGGCTAGATGCTTATTCATGTCGCCTTTAATGAGATACAAAACGTCCTCTAATGAGCCATTACACACAGAGACAGAGCCGTTCCCATAACACATTATGCGCTTGACGGAAAACATCCCCCTTTTGAATCCCACGTGTTGTTTTTTTTTTTTCTTCCTCTATACAGACAGGTTAAAAAAGTCACAAAAAGACTAACTGTAAACTGTTTTTAGGACAAAACATAAAGGCTAACCTGACCTTATTAGTTATGTATCATTGGCTTGTCTTTCTGTCAGATAATCCTTATGTTTTATTATTTTATTATTATTTTATATTATATATATTATTTGTTGGTATATGTTTTCTAGATTATTCTTTTTGTTATTATTATTTTATAATTAGGTTTAAATAAATCTGTATACACTTTTTGAGTTCAATGGTAACTAATGTTACAGAAAGTGCACCCTTAAGGGTACCACCCCAGTTACAAGGGACGGTCTTGCTTAATACCCTTTCGGTCTGGGAGTAAAAACAACCCACAAAAGTGAAAATCTACTCTCCCATTTCTGATTAAAGACAAGCTTGCAGTACCTTGGTTCTGCTGTCCTGGCACCGATGATCCGGGGTACCAGCCCGGCCGGGTCCCCCACGCTCCCGTCTGTCCGTTCAGCATCCTCAGCTTCTCATACATGCCATCTGCTCCCATCTGTTGCTTCTCGCTAGCCAGGTTGCGCAGCACTCGGTTTATGGACGACACCTGAAAAGACGAAAACCCCAAAGATGCGGCATGTTTTAATTAAAAGTGCGCGTTCTCGAGATGGCAATATTTTTGGCGTTTCTGGCTTCCGTTATTACATACAGGCGAATGAGTTTTAGGCTGAATCTCAAATTGGACATCCAGTGCACTGCACAGAGCGCGGCATTATTTTATTACTACATGTAGCCTAGTTCGCTTAATAATGTGACCCAACCTTATGTGGGGCTTCTAGATTGCTTCATGACGTCATTTTGCGCAACGTTACATTTTTTATTTTCTTTAATTACAGTGCAGACTGTTACAAAACACAAATAACGCTTTTTTTATTAGATTACCCACAAGTAAAAATGTTTAACTACAATTATTAATGTTAAAGCTTAACTTAATGTTTTAAAAAAACAGCATCGTAATAATAATTTGTGAAAAAGGCTGTGAAAAACGTCAACCTCGTCTATAAATCTATTACAGTTTTTTACGATACAATTTGTGTAAAATAAGGACGGATTCTTTTACACCGCACTTTTTGTTGATTTTTTTTTTATTTGTAGGTTTAGAACAAAGTGTCTTCATGGAAGAAGCCAGTTTGTTGATATAATGACATCACATTTCATTTTACAGTTTACATTCTAATGTTAATCTGCATCTAATGAGCATTTAGTTGAAATGCATGCATGATTTTTAACCCGCTTTGACTCTTAAGATCTGCAAAAAAAGGCTACAATTAAAAATCCTCCATCTTGAGCCTTAAATTAAAATTATTAGTTAATATGAGCTTTGCTTTTCTTAATAGATTATTATAACTTAATCCGATTTAATAACGAACGTAGACAAAAACAGCATTAAAAATAGCTCCACTTGCCACACCTTATCTTGTGGTCCATTCCTGAAGCCTAATTTACATAGAACCTAGCTGCTTGTACAAGTCCAAGGTCAAGTTTAAAAAAATGTGGACAGGTATGCATCTTAACTCATGCAATTAAACAGTCCGGTTTGGATGCAGACTCACGCTGGGTATGTTGTCGTTCGTGCAGATGCCTTCGGAGAGCAGCCTGTCTCGGATTTCCCACGCGAAAATGGACGGACACTCCCTCTTAAACTGGGCGATTTTGCCGACAACCTCAGGTGTGGCCACACGCGGTTTACTTCCGCCGATTGCGCGCGGTCTGATCGAACCTGTTTCGTAGTATCTGCCCAAGATCTTGCTCACACATCCATTGGAAACCTGGACACAAAATGAGAGACAAAAATCACACACATTATTTAAACAAGGCGTGAAATGTTACGTGCATGAGTCCGAACATTAGTAAGCTTACGTTTTCATTGTCCAGCACTTGGACTTTTGCATCGGCATGGGTCTATAACACAAGAAATATATACCTTCAGTGGTACAAGAAACTCTTTATGCAGTCCTTTTTTGTGTTACAATCGGTTAATGGAGATGATGACAGCGGCAATTCATTTTGGAAATTCTGGAAGTCAGTTGTATTTTTGGGAAACCACTGTTTCCAGCTTAAAGAGCAAGGATGCATATAGCAATACTGGAGTATTTATATATATTTCAGAGTAACAAATAATAGTGCTGATTTTATTATTTGATACTGTTTCGTTAACCAGTCAGGACCAATTTGTGTGTGTTTGATGAGTAAAACAAAAAAAAAGCAAACGAACAAACATTAACGCAAAAACAATACAGAGCTGCGTTTTTTTTTTTATTTTGTTTATTTTAGTTAAAGGAAGTACAAAAAGCGATGAAGCGCTTATGCGATGTGTGTCACCAGCTCACCTGCAGAATCCGGGAGATGTCGCAGGGGCGGGCGCCGCTGTGCGCGAGCTCCACGATTTTCTGTCTGGTGGAGTCGGGCAGCGGTCTTCCGTTAACGAACACACCGCCGAGCTGATTCACCCCGCTGTGACCTGGACAGAGGAATAAAACAGCATGTTTCAACCAAACCAAATATATATATAAAAGCAATAATAATAATAATAATAATAATAATAATAATAATAAAGACAACGCATTGCACATTGTGGTTTAAATGCTGTATGGTTAAGTTCAAATCAGACATTACTGTTTTCAAAAAATATTTTCACTTAACATATACATTAAAATCAGCTTCATCAAACAAAAATAGCATCATTAATACTATTAAGTTACAATAAATTGCCAGTTAATCTGCCATCTATTAGCGATCGGTGTGTCCCTTCGTGTCATTTTCCTCGAACGCAGTCGTGTTATTATAACAGCTGCCCAACACACACTCCGGAGATTTGCGCATCTTTTTCAACACTTTAAAACGGATCTGACGGCGTTCTAATTCTAATTCTAATTAGGAGTTCGAGAAACACTGCACACTGTATTAAAGCAAGACGTATACAGGTAAAAAAATGATCGCACAATTTTTCAACCCACCTGAAACAAGTCACTTCAAACTTCATATATCACTTCGCATATCAGTAACATCCATAATAGCAAATAAAGCCAACAAAAAAGATGATCAATTGCACCAAACCTGGTACTTAAACTGAATCAAAGCCCTTAATGTATAATTGGTTCCCGTTACTTCTTCACGTCTTTGCTCTCTTCCCTTCCCCTGCAGAGCCTCCAGTTCCATTGAGTCGAAAAGCACAAGCTCCTTAGCAATAAATAAGCTCCAAATTTCGAAGAGGGGGGGAGAAACAAATATGATGAGTCTCCCTGACATTTTGTCTTTAAAATAAAGCTAAGCTAAGCTGCACGTCAAGTTTGAGCTTAATATCTGGAAATGGGCGGAATAAGTCGCTCCGGATCATGCATGGGAAGACTAATTGGAAAAGATCAAGCTTGGAGCACTTGTGGCAGGAGATGTCACTTTATGACAAAGCTTTGCGTTTGAACGTTGTATCCTCACGACTAAAAAATGTAGCATGATAAAAAAACGAGAGAGAAAAATGCAGACGACGAGCCTTTCTGTCTGTATTTTGGATATCACTCTGAGTAAATTGGACTCTTGTTAATTTAGTCTTTAAAAGAAAGCTTTATTTTTAGGTAGCCAAGGGGAAACTGTGCGCGTGCACGTTCGCGTGGATGCGCATTTTCTTTAGGTCTTAATTTTTATAATAAAGCAATTTATAACAATAATACAGAAAAATAGGGCAACAAATAAATAATACAACAAATTAATAAATAGGACAGCTAACGCAGAGAAACTAATACATATGAAAGCCATACAAATATGTAATACATCGTCTCTGAAACGATTTAGTTTATCTGATATAATTCGATATGTGCAAGGGAAAGATGAGAAGGAAAGACCATCACCGTGTCGTTTTAGAGGCTTAATTTGCAGGATTAGAGTAAATCAATCAACAGTCTTTTCCGAGGAGGTCAACGCTCATGATCATATTGAAGATTTATTGGCTTTGGGATTAAGTCCCTTATGTCCCCCAAAAATCCCAAACCCCAGTTGACAGAGCCAGAACACAAATCGGAATATAAAATCAAAGTTTTCTCTTGAAAGGTTAAATCGTCATCATTATGAGTCCCTAGGGGCAATAATAATGCGCCTTGTAGCCTATTCTACCTCTAATCAAATGAATAGGCAGACATATGGTGTTAATTTTCAATACTGCACCCAGGATTTAAAAAGCTTCTAAACTGTCTGCTTTTATTTATACAAAACATCTTTATAATGAATAATAATAATAATTTTCTAATAGGGCTTTATTAATTAATTATATATTATATATATATATATATATATATATATATATATATATATATATATATATATATATTCTAATCATTTGCCATGTATTCTATCTAATAAGATTCTAATTTAATTATTACAAGCCTCTATGGAAATCTAGGACGTCGTTTAGAAGATACAAAAAATGACAAAACGTCATTCAACACACCTTCTTTACAGATGTCAGACACCTCTGGTCCAGCATTAAGAGAGAAAATATGTTCTATTTATTATAATGATTCTTTCCAAGCAGTTGAGACTTATAACTATAGCTGCATACGTTGATTTAAACAATCAAGTTAATTAGTTTGCAATTTAAACCAAATAAAATGTTTACAAATCATGTTTCAGCAAATATATATTTTTCTGCATCATTTAGGATGGTAAAGAGTGTTGACATTAATATCCATGTACCTCTTTATTTGCTTTTAAGGTGGTTTAAATGCATTTTGTCATTTCCGGTTGATGAAATATACAACTCAGTCAAACTCTCATATTAAATTAATAAAAGTGATATCGTTTTTGTACATTGGTTTGCCATAAATAAATTTCATGAATTCCCTGTCACGTCTTTTGTAGCATTTAATACACCACCAGAAAACCTGTCATATCGTCCCATACTTTCAAATCAATTTCGAGACCTTTTTAAAACGCGAGTCAGAGAGATAGAAAAGAAGAGATAGAAGAGGGAAAAAAGCTCCACTTACTGTTTTGCATCATGGACGCTACCCCAGACTCCCACGTGGTCCGGTTATAGTATTCTATAGCCATAAAGAAAAAAACAACTGTGGTCAGTTTTTGGTGTTTCTTTTTTAACATTAGCATGCAGTATTTATTTATTGATATATTTTGCAGTGCAGTGATTTCTGATTAAGTGAATTATTGTGTGTTACGGTCATTATTGTGCAGGGTGGTGAATTAAAAAAGAAAAGTTGCTAATTCGTGCAATAAAAAGTGAGAGCACACTACTGTCTCCATAATTTGTTTTAAATTATCCAGCATTTTAAACTTGCCTGGAAACAGTTGACTGTCCGCTTATAACAATTTATAGACTCTCATCTGCGTCAGACTAGTTAATTATTCCCTATAGGACAAAGCAAAACATTATTAGTATCAGCTAGTACACCTACCATTATTATATCTTCAATACAGAAATGTACTGTGGTGAAGAATTATTTAGAATTTTTCAGATTTCACTTACATTTTATTTTTATAAATTACAAACTAAATTATGTGTCTACGAATTACTAGAACTTTATGTAGGTGCAGCTTCTCGTTAATAAAAATATTTGTTGCCCTGTTATATTTAATTTTTCCCTTTTTCTACTATTTGGATTTGGATATTACTTTGTATTTTGTCTCTATAAATTCATTGCTATTGTATTAATTGTTAACTCCTTTCTAACTGTTTATAATAATTTATTTGATTTTATTTATTTATTTTAACGCGCGTGTGTGTGTGACATAAAAGCTGATACGCAAAAAAAACAAAAACAACTGTAAAATACCTAAAGTAAAATTCGACCTATCTAAAAACAACCATAAGTAAGATAGAAAGGCTAAGGGGAAATACCCCCCTCCTCCTCCTACACCTATCTCAAATAAGTTCTTATTATACGTATTTGGACGTTAATTGTGTTACCAGTGTGTGTCGTTATAGGAACTGGAGTTTAAAAAAAGAGAAGATATACAACAGCACAGTGGGGAGCTCAATTTGGCAAAAGACAATTGTATTAAAAAAGAACCCATTCAGTTTCATTTACTCAAAAGGAAAAGAGGACCATTGAAGAAACAGGCCCAGCTTTGATTTCCTTCTCTTTTTATTTATTTTTTTTTAGTTATTTTCACTTTTTTTCCAGGAAGATGAACTGGGTGTGTGCACGCGCGCGCGCGCGTGTGTGTGTGTTTACGTTACGGTGATGTTTCTCAAATAAATGTGTACAATTTGCTCGTTTTACGTATTTAATAATAAACACAATTTTTTAAGATTTAACAATATATATTGGTTATATATATTATAGCAGCAGGCTGTACTCTACATTGGCTGACTTTACATTCGAGATTATATATGTTTATTATATAGAGACATTATTTGTGACAAGGCCCAATACTCAAAATCTTGTTTTGATCGATAAAAATGTGTTTTTGTCTGTCCTGCTCTCAGTGATTTGGTCCCTCTGGTTTAATGATTAGTGTTTTAGTGCCTCATCTGCATTTTACACTTCTTAATGTGCACCGCAAAGCCTTTAGTCTTTCAACATGCCCATTCTGTGATGTCAGCCTTCAGCTAAGTCTATACTAACATGTGGTAATGTGACAAAAACAAGTGAAGATAACTAAGAGTCTGCTTAACATACATAACGATTCATTTCAACTCATGACCAGTACATACTATTTTATTACAGGCTAAAATGAAGTGTAATAAACTTGCTGAAATATAGATTTTAAGATGTTATATAAACATTAGTCACATATTTCATTAATTTATTATTTTTAAGATGTAACTGGATTTTAATCGGTCTGAATTATTATTAATGGCAGATTTATATATAACATTATTTTTTTTTATTGGAAAAGACAAAACATTCTCAAGTTTAGGTGATTCTTGTGTGTGTGTGTGTGTGTGCGTGTGTGTGTGTGTGTGTGTGGGTGGGGGGGATCTAAACTGACACCCTCTTCGTCGCTATATCCCGTCTCTATTTTTCCACCGCGAATGTTTTCTGCTATAAAACTGCGATTTAAGAAGGAAACATATTAAAAACGAAGTAAATAATAATATACAGCTAATAGAAACTTATTTATCTTTAGACATCTTTAAATGGAGCCCCCGGTTGATCAGCTTGAAACGTTTCTTTACGCGGCGCCTCGAACCCCGCTGTTTCTCTGTGTTAGGAATTTTAATATTTGGGTAAAAGAAAAAAGAAAAAATCCTGACAAACTGACATGTTCCTTTTTTTACAGTAGCTCAATTTAAAAAAACAGAGTTTCTCCAGAAGTAGAAATGTTCTGCTGGAGTTTTTGCGTTTTACCAGCACGGACGCATTTAAGTTTCTTGCGCGCAAAACCAAAAAAAAAAACATGTATAAAGAAAATATTTTACTCACCTTTTTGCGGCATGTTTTTCTTTTGGTTTTGTTTTGGGTTTTTTTGGGTCACTCGGCTGGAGCTTCTTGATAAATTATCAGACGAAGTCGAAGACAAGTGAAATATTTCTCCTGTAGTTTTGTCTTTCACTTTATAATTTCCAAGAGATTGGTTGAAAATAGAAATCCCTGTGAGACACAGAGGAAACAAGGGTTTGACAAAATGAAGTGGACTGAAACTCAGCAGCAGCGTGTGCGCATGAAACAAATAAACGAGAGAGAGAGAGAGAGAGAGAGAGAGAGAGAGGAGAGAGGGAGAGAGAGAGAGAGGAGAGAGAGAGAGAGAGAGAGAGAGAGAGAGAGAGAGAGAGAGGGAGGAAGCGAATGTGCACCTATGCTGATGGTACTCTAGTGTATGTAATGTATGTGTTTCTGCTCTGTGCCTCCTCTTCAGTGGCCCCATTAGCGGATCCTGACCTCTGTCATCATCTTCAAGTAAAAAGAAAAGAAATAAAGTAGAAAAAAGGAAAACACACTCACACATATACACATACACGCAGTTCCTCGTGCCTCTTGTGTGTTTGTGTGTGTGTGTCCGAGCGGGAAACCGGCGGAGAAACTAGCTGTTGTAAACTCACTAATCACTCCGCCGCGCACATGCAAATCGCAAAATGCTCCCCTCTTCCGCGCGCACCAAGTACTGCTGCCATAATGCGCTGCTCGTCGGGTTTTCATTCACGCGCGCGCTGCCTATTGGACGACGCGCGGCGGGAGTTGTTGCTATAGAAACCATAGCCATAGAGACTCCACCAAATGTGGGAAATGTGGAAACACGCTCCAGGAAAAGGTTCCTGTGAGAGCTTTTATTTAGACGCAAATCGGAGACGCAAAATGATTGTGTTTGGAACGCAAAGTTTATTTCGAGGTTCTTCTTACCACGTGGTTTAATTGTCTATAGTGAAGTAGAACGTGCAAAAGGGAAGTTTTTAAGATTTTTTTTTAATGAAGTCAAACTGTGAGCGTATCCCGGATTTAATCTGAAACGGGTCCGGGTTTCTTTTGAACTGTACTTCCTTGTCAGACAGCTTGGCTTCCTTTCCAGTAAAATCAAAACCTCAACAGTGATTCCAGTTTTTTTGCAATATGAGCCTAGGGGCGTATCAGGTAACGCAGAGGGAAGTTACACACACCGCGCTGCGACACTGCGTTTGACTGTCCTCACATGGCTGGTTACATCTCTATAGATTACTGGTGCGGAAAAAATACCCAAAGCACCTCGGCCTTTGATTGATATGTATCCTATGGCGGGCTGCCCAAACAGATTTTATTCTGTCTGTCCAAATATTTACCCTTTAGTCTTAAGTTCTTCATTTTAATTTCGTTATTAACAATTCTACACTTTCAGAAAACAAATAAAAATAAGGGTGGTGCCTTGAATATTTGTCTGTCTTCTCATCATGCTGTAAAAACATCAAATGTCTTTGCATTAATTAATTAATTAATTTCTTTATTTCTTTTATTTATACTTAAGATTGCATGTCAGCAGGTCTAAAAGATCCATAAGATGATATAACGTTTTTTTCCTGTATGTTATAATTACCTTTCAATACTGTTATAACTAAAGATATTTTTTCTATTAGTGAGCATATTTTTATATTTAAGTTTTTACAATTAGAGATACACAACTGAGTTAATTTTAACTCTAAAAATTAAATAAAAGAATTTAAAAAAAAATAATAATATATATATATATATAAATATATATTTTATATATTAAAAAATTTTATATATAAAACAAAGAGTTTTTGATTAATATTAGGCACAATGAGTGTAAATCTATAAACTGTAGCTAATTGAACCAAATGCCCAGTTGCATAAAGACTGAAACACACCACATGTTGCTGCTTGCTTTCAGCATTAGTGAACACCTCGGTACACCGCAAAAGCGTGTGTTTTGTGCGGCACTTTACACTCCTCTGCTCTGCAGTTTCACTCTTCTGTTGGATTGGGAAAAAGAGAGCGGGGTCAAGGGAATGTGAAATGGAGTCATGAATGAGGCAGAGAGAAAGGGAGGGAGTAAGGGAGCACGGCGGGGTAGTTTAGAAATGAAGACTGAACGGTGTTTGGGACACTCCGAGTATAGAATAAAGTTGTGGCTGCATATGTAAGCTACACTCGATCCGACTTTTGACATGTGCTTGGAAGGAAAAAAACGCGGGGAGCTTATCAATAAACTATGGAGAAAGTGAATGAGGGCCCTGACAAGCATCGCATTCCCCCCACTAAGACAAAATGAGGAGACAAACGACGCTGCCAAACAGTTTGCAAATCGCTTTGAAAGGAAACGGGATAATGAGCTGCAGTGGCATCTCGGTCGGATGGTGCTGCAACCAGCCCCCCCCCCCTTCTATATTATCAAGGTTGCGCCACTTCCCTCCTGTGTTTTAGTGTGTGTTTCTGAATGTATCTATTTATTTATTTTCTTTGACAATATTATTTATTCGTGTCTTTGCGCCTTTGTAGACAAAATAATCACATATACAATTCTTTTGTATGTCTATTTCACGACAACTGCAAACGTCTATTTCTAAATAGACTTTATTCAAACAAGCAGACAGGCCCACATTAGGCCCAAACGAGATATTTAAGAACAAATTAAAAGGAGATTAGCTCTTTCCTTTGGGAAACGTGATCGTTTATCGTGCTTACCTGTAATTCCGCTTAATAGTGTGTAATTTTACACGTGGTTCTAACAGGGCACGGGGTAATTGTTTTTTTTCACATAGGTAATTAATCCACTGTTATAATTTTCCTGTTTTTCACTTCATTGACTGAGATGATTTATGGTAAGCCGTTGTTTCTATAGTGTTATTTTTTAAAGCACCTGTAATATATTTGTAATGTAGTCCGGATCGCGTTTTCTTTATTTTTTCCTTTTTTTTATTTAAGTGTTCACATGGCTTTTCTGAAGTCTGTCAATTAGCCCAATTCGGATTAGCACTGAGCTCTGTTCGGCACTGAGAAGAAAAAAAAACTAATCTTGTCGCTATTTTCCCTAAGGGCAAAATTATCTCAGGGCGCATTTCTCTCTCTCTCTCTCTCCCTCTCTCTCTCTCTCTCTCTCTCTCTTTCTCTCTCTCTCTCTCTCTCTCTCTCTCTCTCTCTCTCTCTCTCTCTCTCTCTCTCTTTACTCTTTCCCTCTCTCTCGCTCTTGTTTTCTCTCCCTGCCTTTATCTATAGTTTTTAAGACAAAAAAATAATAAGGGGAGGGCAAGGAATTGAATACATCTGACGTCACCCTTGAAAGGCAAGAGAGAGAGAGAGAAAGAGGCAAAGAGAGAGAGAGTAGGAGAGAGAGTAGGAAATATAACAAACCATAGAGTGCCACTAATGTATAACGTGAAAGAGAGATAAGGGGGGCAGGAGAATAAAGGGAGATAGAGCCAATAGAAAGAAAAAAGAGCTTTATCGTCTCACTGTTCTGTAATTGTAGAGTTGGCCAGTGCTTTGCTATTAACACATGCAGTGACTGTGTTGGAGGGAAGGAACTGCCAAACATTATTATTATTTTTTCTGGTGGGCGGTTTTGCTCAGTGGCACCTTGCCTGTAACCCTATAGGCGCCATGATCTCTGTCCATTTATCCAAAAAAGGAGCAAGTCGCACATTATTCCATTTCATTAGGCCCTAAAAGTGGAGAGACGGAGGCTAGTCAAGTAATAGATTTTAATCACTTCTTTTCTTCTCCTGTGGTGTAGGCTACAGCATCGTCACATGGCATTGTATGGCTGCTTTTATGGCGCTGCATTAATTTTCAAGTGGCCAGAAGAGATGTTAGATTTAACTCTGACATCTTGCAGTTGTGACATGAGTTGTGTAATCTGCATTTAGAGGCTAAACTTTATGGACAAAACTTTCTACTTTAAGTTTTAGCCACTGTGCATGTTATTATTATTATTATTATTATTATTATTATTATATTTACAATCTTTCTTATTTCAATCTGACAAAATAATATGGAGTCACAGATAAATAAGTTGTTAAGAGAAATAATTAAATGGTCGCGAGACCGGTTTGAAAATTATTTTAAGCGGGTTGTTATTTCACACTTCAAGAATTTTTTTCTGTCTAATAAACGCCAGTCCGTATATATAATTTTCAACATAATTAAGTCCCGATTCAAACATCAACGTTTGTCAGTGTTGATGCCGAATAAATCATTGTTTAAATTCCGTTTATTTACTCTATTTGTTTATTTGAAAATAAATTATTTTTACATTCGCGAAATTACGGAGAAATCCGTAAACACGCGTGCACACCATGCACACAGTGTGTTATTTCCAAACTCACCTCACGTTTTATCCGAATACGTCCTGTAGTCTGATCATATAGAGTCGTGATTCGATGCCCGAGCCCGAAGCCACGCAGGTGCAGCAAATGATGCGTAAAGAAAACAAACCAGACCCTTTGAATTAATTGCACAAAACAATGTCCAAAAGTCGATTAAATCCAGTCCAGTGAGCTGAGAAGGTAAACTTGTGGTGATTTTAAAAATAAAAAAAAGATCTATTTCTATAATAGAAAACTGTCCGATACTTCCACTTGCTTTTTATATATTCTTTATTTTATTTCAGTGCAAAACTTTGTGAAATGCAGGATCCCTTTCCGCGACAGAAAGTAAAATGATATTAAAAAGAAAAACACACGGCCTCCGTTCTTACACGCAACTTTCGCCTTAATATTCTCTTCGTCCTGAAGGTGATTGGCTTGGATGTCGGTAGACGTCACAAAAGGCGCCATTTGGCACGCCCCCAAACCGGGAAGTTGGAAGCACACAGTCTCCAGGAAAACGCCTATGTACCCACATGACCCTATTAGAGGCTATTTCAACTTTTTTTTTTAGCTCCCGGTTTGTGTGATTTGATGAGCAAACAATCATTACAAAGAAAAAAGAATAGTTTTTCTAATCCAATTCCCCAGTCAGTAAAAAACAGCCAAAAAAATCAATAATGTGTTCTTCTTCTCACATTAAATGCATTGTTAAAAATAAAGACGGGATTAGGTTATATAACAACTAATATTCCTATACGGCATCTATTTTTTTAACTATTTTTTTAATGTGCTTAACTTTTTCTCTGGGATCAAGAGTGTGTGGTTTCTGGAGGAACTACTATGTATTTTTAAGGATTTCCCGTTAAAAAAAAACTAAAACTAAAAATGACATATGGGTATCTTTATTTCTAACGATGATTAAAAGTATAAAACGTTTGCATTGCGTAAACATGGTGGTTTTAGTCATATTTTGTTTTACTCTTTTACAAGTTAGCTAAATTTACCAGCTTATTTTTAAAGAGCGTGTCGTTTATACTTTCTTTTATATGATCGTTTTTGTGTTGTTATAAATGGCCTAATGCATTCTTGCAATGCTTTATAGACCCGCAATTGTTCTGCAGCTTCTTGGTGATGTAAATGATCCAGGCTGCTCTTGGGTCTCTCCTTGTGTTCGCTTTCCTTCCTTCCTTTGCCAAAATGCCACTCACTTTCCAAAACAGATGCCAATAAGTTTGCACCGGGATTTTGTGGATGAAAGTGTATTTTTGTTTTTTTTAAATTATTTAAAAATAAAAATGTAGCAATAAGCATTTTTTTGTCTGTTTGTGTGTGTTATAGAAAATACGTATATAAAGGCAGTTACTGAATGAGGCTGAATGAGCTGCTATCATTGTGCGTCAAACAGCTAATGTCAATTTTACACGGAGACTGCACACGGTAAATACGCAACCGCGCGTGTGCGCGTCTCTCAGGAAGTGTACAGAGAGATATGGGATGCTTTTAAAGCAAAGATACGAGAGCTGGACTCGGACTGATTGCTCAGAGCTGCCGCCATTAGACACAAGGGTTGTGTTCCGATTTGTGATTTGTCTTCCCCAGGTACACTCCAGGTAGAGAAAACTGTTACAGAATAATAAAAAAACAAAAGTATGTCGCCATTTTTATATTTGACCTGTTTGCTGCAAATGTTAAATTAAAAATAAGAAAAGTAGCTTAAATGTTTAGAACCGATAAAAGCATAATTTAAGGAATGCTTTTTTTATTCTTCATAACTCCAACACTAAAAGAGGAGGTCAGAGAAACAGATGAATGTTAATTAACTGTAGAGGTGTTATTGAACGGTAATATTATTTTAGCTCTTTAAATAAGTTAATGAAACTGCAGTGCACGATTTCTTTATTACTCCAAATACTGATGTAAATGTGTCAAACTTATTTTGGCTCACTAACACTCTGAAAAATCTTAGCCCCCAGTTAGCACACTAGTCCGCCGATTGGAGCGCAGCCGCAGTGAAACCGCGCAGCACTGCAGGGGCTCTTGAGAGTCTCCGCTGGAAACCGCACGGCATCGGAGCGCTTATCGAGCTCTCAGTAAACCGAGACAGGACGCTAAAGCCGGGACAGGTGCTGCCTTTCCCTTTCTCGGTTATAACCCCACTCTTCAGTGCGTGATCAGGCGTGAACGCAAATCTGTCCAGCCAGCTTTCAGCCCTACGCTGGCCCTCTGTTTCCAAGCGCGCGCGTGTGTGTGTGTGTGTAAATACGTGAGACAGAAGGAGGGGAATGGAGCCCTCTATGACACACATAGACAGTTTTGAGATATGAACCACCGAATACCTACCTTCGTTAGACAGAAGACTTCTGAATATTGCTTACTAAAAGAAAAGTGATTTACAGTAACCCTGCATGCATCTATTTTACTCCAACATCTACTATATTAACAACATAACACATACATTTATTATTAATTTTGTTATACATTTAACAATATATTATTTAACATTGTTATTATTATTATTTTAAATATTATTATTATGATTATTGGATTAGTAAATTCATCAGCTCTTACAGTTTGTATTACAATTTGTAAGTTACTGCTTAGTAGACTTTTCTTAATCAAAACCTTATCTTAAATATTAAAAAGATAAAAAACAAATGAATCAAACCCTGAGCGGCACTGATTATGTCTAATGTTTTACAAAATCTACTCATTAATTCTTACTTGAATATAGATTTATTATTTATTTGTATGCGTTTTCGTTTAAACGTTTATTTAACGTAAGGATAAAAAACACGATATTTCCCACACGAACGACGTAAGACTTAAAACTTTATTTGATTTCATCTTTCTTTGTTTAGAATGATTGTCTTTATAGTTGTCAGTATTATTGTCTGTCAGGTATACTATAATATCCCCTTGGAAAAATATTTCCTGCCATAATTATGAAGTCATTATGACTGATACACCTGTTTCCAGGAATCGTTTTTACTAAATATGATTTCGTAAGAATAATTCTTTAAAATCTTTCTTTTTAATAGTAATAAGAAAATAAATCGGCGACTTTGTGAACAACTGGGAGAAAAAGCTGTATGTATATTAGCCTGGTCCACAAGTGGTCGTTTGGAAGAGTTAAAAAAAAATCAAGAAAAGAAAGAAAAGCAAAAGCAAGATGTGGACCGTCCAAAGGGGGTTTGCTCTTATTCCCTGACCCTTATGATAAGATTAAGTAGGCCATAGTGGGGGAAAGAAAAAAGGCACAGATTGACACCTGCCAACTTGACTGCGATGGGATTGGTTTTGACGCGTCGTGCTGGCAACAATAAGGCAAACAAATCGCATGGATAATAATAAGAATAATAATAACGAGGCTAAATTTGTTGCTGTGTACGTGGGCAAGCTGGGAGCTGACAGCGGGGAAAATGTGAGCTAACGAGCACATCAGACATGCTGACAAATGACAGCTCGGCTAAACGCAAGAGAAAATGAAAACGCGCAACTCCGAGACTCGTGCTTGGGCCAATAATATAGACTAATTATACACAAGCTGACATTTAACGGTCTAAGTGGGCCTACGGTAATTACTCAGACTCATAACTAAATTATAGCAAACGCTTTTAAAACATCAAAATATTTAGTTTGAACTTTGCCATAAGAAATGTAAAGACAAGACTTGGATTTTAATGATCGATGTCTTATTTTTAGAACGTTACAATCTGATTTTAACACTAAAATAGACAATTTAATTTCATTTTAAGCACATAGATTCTGTAATTCTGTTATAGGTTCTTGCGCTAGACACGGGTTTTAAGTGTTACATTATACGTTTTGTCTACCGATTCAGTGTGCACTTTATTTTTATTCGGATGAACATGACTTTCCTGATCAGTTTTGAGAGATAACATTTAACTGACTGTTCAAAATCACGTCAAAACAGGAGTACCTACAGTGCATTTTTTTTTCCAATTATTCTTAACACAAAAGTATTAAAAAATTTTTGACTAGTGTTTCAGTCCTACTAACGGTTTTTAGGCATGGTATTTATTGATTTATTAAACACTATAAAGAGTGTTTATAACTTAAAATACATTTGGAATATATGAGTTGGAAGTCTGCATATTTAGAGGTTGAACTTTAAGTAAAAATAAGTAAAATCAGACCGGAATACTAAAATAAATATACTGCATATATTTTTTAAATGGGGGAAATTAAACAGAAAGTCTGTTTAAAGCTGCTTAACAACATATACTGTTACTGACCTTATCCTTTTATGCCCATAATAAAGAGCCCATCATTCCTCCCTCTTCTATTGTTTCATCTTAAATGCGATCATATAGAAATACTGTAGCTGATCATGCATTCATTTTCAACTCCTCGTAGCCCTGCCTTAAATTCACCATTTGCTAAATATATGTGACTATATCGAACACAGTGTCTCAGGAAATAGTATGTAAAGGGCAAACATGCTCGACTGGTTTTCTCTTCACGGTAATGGCATTTGACATGTTGCGTTCGATTGATGATAGCTCATGACGTGGGGAATGTTTTTGCCTCATTTGTTAGTAGAGTATTAATACTGGTGTGAACATTTCTAATACCATTCAGGGCAAATTTACTTGCATTTGTTATTAAATAAAATAATATAAATAATCTGATCTGAGCATGATGTGGCTTGCATTTGACTTTGCTTGTATTGCATCTGATTTGGATTATTTTGAACAATCTGTTGCTGGCCCTTCTAATACCTGTGTGTGTGTGTGTGTGTGTGTGTGTGTGTGTGTGTTTGTGGTGTGCAAGGTCAGCTGCAGATAACAACTCTTTAGCTGTGTATACACAAGCAAATGACCAATATCTGATTTACATCCTAGTTAAAAGGCTAAAGAAACAACAATATTTGTATATTTGTGAAAAATAGATTTACAAGTGTAACTGCATTCTGTATGTTTTTACATGTGCCTAATAAAAGCATTTTTTTTTGCTTTGTTTGATCATTTAAAGTAAATAAAACTTTCAGGACACATGCAGTAAATCACATGACTGTAAATAGATGGAACATACATAGAGAACAGCAAAGCCACTTTTCCCAAAATATCTTAAAATATTATAAAGACCAAATAATGATAGCCAGCAATTTAGTAAAGCATTTTCACAGTTAAACACATAAAACACACACACTTTCCTTATTCAGATCATCCTTTAGTAAAATCTTTGTTTTTGCTTACTATTAATTGGGACAAATTTTGGCCCTATGTTTTTTTTTTATGTATACAGTTTTATATTGATAAAAGAACATATCAGCGATGTACTGTAAAGAAAAGCTTGGTAAGTGTTTGAGTCCAGCTTTATTTGACACTCAACTATATGTAACTGTATGTATAAAATGTTCATTTGTTGTACAATATAGCAAAAAGTAACAATTGTTTGATGTTCTATCTGTATCTCCGAGTGAAATCTGAATGTTTGTGTTAGTTGAAGCACACTGGAGCCAGTTATCTGTCCCCGCACTTGGATGCCACCCAAGTTCCCAGGCAGTCAAGTACAGAGTAATAATGTGCACGGTGTCATAATTGCCTGTAATTTAATCATATCCTTCATCTCTTGTGCAAATATGATGGCTGTCTGAAGCAGTTCGTAGCAATCGAGATTCTTTCTCAAAGAGCAGCTTATTGTAAAACTTTTAAATCTTTAAGTATTATTAAGTAAAGTGATTTGAACTATGACACAAAGAAATAATGTTCAAAATGAGTCAATGTTGACATCATTACCTTATTGTTTGCTAACACCAGATCAGAAGCTTTAAACCCCATCTGTTGATGGTGAGATTCTGCTCCCTCCAGACCACCTGTACACACTATATCCAAGTCTCCTTGATCCAAATCTCCGCTCCAACGTATGATCCCATTGTCCTAAATTAGTCAAAGAATCAGACTAGTGTGTGTGACACAGATCTCCGCAGTGAATTGTTTTTTTTCCCTCTTTGCCTTCTCTCCCTAGTGACTCTTTCCATTAACATTATAATTTCAGACACTGCTTTGCTCCATGTTACACTCCATTGTTAGAGAATCAGTGCATTCGGAGGTCCACTGGGGATGCTGACCCCTTGGCAATTTTGTTGAAAGTGTAATTATCTACCCGCAGCTCACCAAGATTTAAAAAGATTGCATTTCCACTAAACCCATATCAATGCTAATTTAGCTGCGCTGTTCCAGGTGCCTCGGTCCAAGCCTGTGCACAGGGGGAAAGCTGCCTGTCCACAGGGAGGCCTACAAGGACCAATATGCACTGAAATTATAGCTATTTCCTTCCATCAGAAATCAGCTTTACACTATAGAACACATTGAACAAAGAAAGCATGCAAGATTGGAGTTAAACAAACATGACTAATGCCCCCCCACTCTCTCACCCTCAGCTTCCCCGTGGCTGCGAGGCTGCAGGCTAATAATCTAGCAAAAAAATGGAATATAAAGCTGTGACAGAAAGGGGAAAAAAAGCAATGCTCATGCTGGACTGCATGTGTGATTAATAATGAATGTGTTCATATTGCTGGGTCAGTACATTTAAATTGTGGATGTGGTTGTGTATGAAGATTGTGGCTGGTTTTGCATTATTAATGACTGTTTTTGGACATCCAGGATTATCCTGGAACACACCGGTGTGTTTTTCTCAGCTCAATTTATTTCCTACATTTATTTTGTGGGCCAAGACAGGATACAATGTACAGTATAAGTGTGTGTATGTTTGTTTATAGGTGTGTGCATGGTGATATTGCTTCTGGATTCTATGCATGTGTGTATGTGTAAATAAAAGAAGTAAGAGAATATATAGGTTTGTAGTTGTGCATATTGTTTTAACGATTTAACTAACAAAACAGGAGTCAAAATAGACAAACAAATAGCAATTGGAAATATTGTTTTATTGCTGCAGAATAAATATTTAGAAGAACTTAAAAAAGCAGATTATTAACAAAACAAAAACATCAACAGCAGAACTTATATTCTGCACGAAATATACAGTATATATTCTGATAATATATATATATATTAAAAACATAACGCAAGTCATATAATCAGTCGATTAAAGCAAAAACAAAACTTAAAACTCCACTAACTCGCAGCGGGTTACTTTATAAAATCAAGTTCATTTGAACAACATTTAAAGAGAATTGAACTAATAACCACGTGTGTAAAAATTGAAAGAAACATTTGAAATATTTCCTGCATCAAACTGTCCTTAAGCCACAGCTGTAATGCGAAGTTAATGCGATATTTTAATATCAAGACAAAAAGTAATAGAATTTGATTCACACTTGAATTTGCTGTGATGTGATTATGTTAATTTCACTGCTGTCGTTTAAATAAATGTAAATTATCTGCAGTTAGTGCGTTATTTCGTTATTCAGAGTTTGCCATGTTGGTTTTTTAGGTCGATTTTCTATTTTTAGTATATTTTATTTTACAGTCTTTCTTTCGTTTTAATGGCCTATAAAAAAAACAATTTTTTCTTCTTTTTCTCATTATTATTATATTATTATTATTATTATTATTATTATTATTATTATTATTATTATTATTGTTGTTGTATTATTATTATCATTAATCCAATGAATAAATAATTCAGATCTAATAGATGACAATAAGTTGTCAGTAAAAATCTGCCCTGATTGATAAAGATAGTTATATGACTCAATCTAAAGTTTTTCTTTCCTTGTTCATCGTTCTTTACCAACCAGTTTGTATGTTCCACAGACAGGTCTGTCAGCTTTACGGCTCCAGAGAAGCTCTATCATCAACCCACACTGCGGACACCAAACCATCTGCCTCCAAACTCTTGGCCGACACACAACCTTAAATTCGGCTTTAATTAAAAGACGCTTCATTCATCGCCGAAGACCACATGATGAGCAATAATTATAAATAAAACTACTTTTATAATAAAAGTACTTATAATAAAACGAAAATATTCAAACATATCAACTACAATCATTTAGTATTTACAAATAGTCCACATCCTATTAAAATGAAACATGCCTCACACATAAATACTTAAAAAAGGAATAAAAAATAAATAAAAAATACGAATCCTTAATTTTAATCTTTTATTAGGCTCGTGTGAAATAATTTCCAACTATTTACACATTTAAATTAACATATGTATCTTTGTAAATAGATAGATAGATAGATAGATAGATAGATAGATAGATAGATAGATAGATAGATAGATAGATAGATCTAAACTTACAAACACTATACACCCAGCAGTGTTACAAATTAACCCCTTCGTGTAATTTAAGTACTAATAATCGAGACTTTAATAAATACACAGTAAGTTAAATAATTCTTGGTGATTTGAGTTAAAACTCGCCGAAAAGCCGGAAGGGCAGATCTTTGTCTAGTGCACTTGACCTTTCTGTTCACAGGCTATAACAACACAACGCCGATCTACATCCGGTTACCTGCATAGGACCCACAGCTCGTGCACAGGCTTGTCTGCTCGTCCCCCAGCCCGTGGTTATATTATAGGATACAGCAGCTAAAGAAACTAAACACACACCTGAGGTTTTAGACCATACTAACAGGTATGAATGCTATTTGCATAACATCTAAAATGCATAAAAACATTAATAATAGTAATTCATTAATAAAAATAATGTGAATACGTCACTATAAAAACTATTCGAACTTTATTTATATAGAACTTTATTTTCTATCACTCTACATTTAGATAAGCATGATTATACTCTATGATCATGTATGGAGGTCTAATCAAGAAAATTTGCGACCAATCCTTAATTCAGAAGCATCTCTCTGTAGGAGAAGTCTAATCTCAGGTCAGTCAAATAAACCCACGGTGCTCCATCGCCCTCTAGCGAGACAATTTAACAGAGAAAAACACGTGCAAAAAATCCGGCAGCAAGACAACAGGGCAGTGAAGACGGGTATAAACGACTATTTATATATTAACTAGAAAAAGGAACCATAGGGCAGATATTATTTTTTAGTATTTTAGGGTCATAACTGAGATAATAAATGTGTTTTATTATAACACATTGAATAAATGGGACTTTCTCCCCAAAAAGGCCTAACTTATATAAAAAATTAAGAAACTGCTAAGACACACTCTGTTCATGGAACATTTTTTTTGCTAAACCAGACATCATTTTTAACATATTGGCCTACTGGTTTAGTGTTATTGTGTATTTAGAATGTAGGATGTAATCTGCAGATTAAAAGTGTAACCTCTACCTCATCTGAAGTCTGTAAATGTCCAGCTATAATCCTGATAAGTACCCTAATTTAACCTAAATGTCATAAGATTTTGGTTTTATCTCTAAAAAATAACATATTTTAGGTGATTTCGTGTTTTTCTTCTCAGTTTCATTTCATGTTAGCACTTTAAGAGGAGATTTAAGAGCAGAAAGAAAGCGTATCAATCAACAGCATCATTTGGTGGGGTTCAGGACGGTGCTGAATGGACAGCTCCAGTTTGTTCCGCATCACTAAAACAGCGGTTCTTGAAATCTTCCTTGGTTAAAACTTTCTTCATTTTTACTTTTTTTTGTATGTTTCTGTGAGGAAATAGTAAAAACTGGAGGACATGCAGAAACTGGCAACTGAATCTTAGGATCTGGAGCCTGGAGCCCTAAACTGTACAATAAATTTCCCCAACCGCTTTAATTATTATTTATTATTTAAATATTTAGATGCATATTTATTCTAATTAACTACATGTATATGATCATATTCTGCATATTAATATAGTTTTTTATTCCTGAAAGCTTTAAGTGTTACATTAGCAAGATGTTTAGCAAGATACATTTTAGTTGATCCTTTTTGATTATAAGCTGACTCAAAATTATTTGTACTTTGACTTTGGATCTTTAGCTACTATTGCAAAGGTCCTGAGTTTAAAGCCCAGACTGCCAGGCTGTCACTGTTAGGCTGTTAATGGCTCAGGTGTATCCTCTCATTTGTATATTATTTTGGATAAGAATTAGCTTATTGTGTAAAATGTATATAAAAAAAAGTTTTTTATTCTAGTTATTAAGCTCTGGAGAAAGCTCACTAATTATAGTGTGATATAATTGTAATTTAATAATAAATAATTGATTTAAAAGAATAAAATAAATAAAACAATAATCTCAGATTCTTTTTGGCTATTATTACTGAAATAGTATTTTTTGTAGGACATGAATGATTTTAATGCTAATATACAAGCTATTTATATGATAGGTCCTCTATATAAAAACTGACCCTACACGCTATATAAAATTTGTTTAGAATATGTTGTTGCGCAAGACACAGTTCTTTAAAAACTGCCCTGTGGCATATTTTTGGACGGTAATGCCCAGTCAATTACATTCCCTTCAAGGTCATTAAGCACAAACCTTTCTTGTCTTTTAACAAGGCTTGCCTGTGTGTTTAATGAGGGTCGGAGGAGACTAGAGCTGTTTTAATGGACTCATGTTGTGCAGCTCTTGCCTCTCCTTAAAATACTCTCCTTGTCATCCGTGGGCCTCGCTTAAATTTGTGTTATTCCACTTCATTTGGAAAAAAGACGATGACTGTAAACAAGGCCTCAAAGTCACAGCAAACCTCCAAAATTAAATCAACCAGGTGACATCATCTATGACATTTTAACAGATTTTTTTATCTAATAACAAGCCGCATATCACACATATTAACATATTAAAAGTATGTAATGTAGTCTTGACGGATAACAATACATGGAGGTGTGAGAGGTGAGGTCTGGATTTATTTTGGGATTTACTGATGCAGTGAAATGACATGCGTATAATATCTGCATCCGACAGAGAGCAATGTTTAAAACAACGCCAGCTCAGAAAATGTAGCTGATTTATTAGGGAAAGGTGTGTAACTGAATAAAATTTGTAATAAAGTAAATATTAAAGTAGCTGAAAAGCTTATTTGCTTGTTTATTTGTATGATATACTGTAGTTATGTGATGTCAGTTGTGCCATGATTGGGTTTATCTTTAAATCAACTTTTTTTTCAGCTGTGTTTTGTTCTGCTTTGCTTTTCTAGCCTCGATTTTAACTGAATCCTCATTCGTACATCAGCACAAGCAAGGTAGCACACACAGAAAGCCATTAACTGCTGTAAAAGATGGGCGTAGATTACACATTCTCTTCACCAATTAAAAACTTTGATTGTGTGTCAAGCTCACACAGGAAAGAGATCCTCCATGCTAAATGAGCTCCTCTATGCTTGGCTAATGATACTTAATAAATTATTCAGAAAATCAATTATTACTGGCAAAAAGAACACCAGCAGGAGGCAAATAATTTGAAGGGTTGTAACACGCCGTAACAGTTCAACAGCCAAAGGAACAAAAGGACCAGGCTGGAAATTAAACTAATGATTAAAAAATTGAATTAATTTTGCATTTGAGGGGGCTGAGAAAATGCCACAGCGTTTTAAAAGGTTAATCTTTAATTTAGTTACTGATAAAAAATACTGGGAGAGATATTAGGAGCTAGGTTTTTAGCTGGACATTCTATGTCGTTAAAAGAATTAATTACCTTACAATCAGCTTTCTTTTCTAACATATAAAAATGATGGCAATAGTATATTCAGCCCACCACTGAGCACACGACAGAGTTTCGCATTTTGTAGCATTGTTTGGTTATTTATTAAATCATTTTAGTCTGAATATACAACGTTAGACCCAAGAATAGACCGAACTGTTGCGCGCTAAAGGAATTGCTTTTAGGAAGTGCTGGCATTTTGGGTTCCAGGTGCTGGCATCTGCAGGACACCGGCCACCAAGGAATGAGTTTGGACACCCCTGACTTTGACAATCCTAAGTAAACATTTGCATTTTGGAACTAAAAAAACCTGTTAATGTCACTTATTAACCTTCAAAATGCATTAATTTATAATTTTAAGTAAAATGAACTCAAAACTGAACTTCCTCTAACACAGGGGTGGGCAATCTCAGTCCTAGAGGGTCGGTGTCCTGCAGAGTTTAACTCTAACTTGCCTTAACACACACCTAACTGTAATGTTCAAGTATACCTAGCAAGATCTCGATTAGTTGGTTCAGGTCTGTTTGATTAGGGTTGGAGTTAACTCTGCAGAAATGAGATTGCCCACCGCTGCGTTAACCTGATTGGACATACAAAAGAACGAAAGTGTTGATTAGTGGATTTTTACAAAAGGCGGGGCTTTACGTCTTGTCTGTTATTGTGAGAGATATCAAGTTAAGTGAATTAAATAGTTGAGGTACCAATTTTTTTTTTTAAATAAAATTGAAAATTTAAGTACATACATAACTATCAAGTTATGTGAAATTAAATATAAAAGTTTTGACACATTAGTTAAGAGGGGAAGAAGTTTAGTTAATCTATTGAGATCATTTAACTAATTAGGTTTTTATTGTAGCTTTGTAGCCTCAGCCTAAAAAAAGAAATAATTAACTAACTGAACTAGCTAATCAAGGTCTTGCTAGGTATACCTGAACATTACAGGTAGGTGTGTTTAGGCAAGTTAGAGCTAAACTCTGCAGGACACCGGGCCCTCCAGGACCAAGTCTGGTGACCCCTGATTTACTGATTCATGCCAACATAATATATGACAACAGAAATTTTTCTCATGCTGTTTTAAAAACTGAAAAATAAAACATGACGTAAAATTTTGTAGATTTACCAACACATCCAAAAATGTGAATATTTTCTATGAAAAACATGCTCCAGTATTGTATTATAAAATAAATTCATTCTAATCTTGTCTAGCGTTTTTTTGTGATGTCATTTCCAGTTTGCACAAAAGGAATCAAAATTTACAATTAAATTTCTTTAAAAATGGTCTAATGACTTTTATTCCTAAATTCTATACCATATATATACAGTATAAGCACAGTCTCTATTCCTATCTAAATCATGATCTGTATCTCTCTCTAGCTCTCTATCTATCTATCTATCTATCTATCTATCTATCTATCCTGTATATGTTTATCAGAGAATAAATCTTATTTGTTCCTTAGCTTTTCCTATCAGGAATCTTTCAGCCTTTCAGTATTTATTTATTTTTATGTAGAATAACCGGCGCCCAGACATCTTTGTTATGCCTAATTTAATTCTGTTTCCACCACCCATTAAACTACCATTGAAAACCTGTTCCAAAATTTCCAGAGACTGTGATAAATTTGGATTTTAACCCCCAGCATGGTTCTGGCAGCTTTCTCCTGACTACATTTTGGGAACTGGAGAAGCTGAAGAAGCTTCAACATGCCAAAGTTAGAATCGTAAGCTAGAATTATTAAAAACATTGCCCATGATGCATCACTTCAAGCTGTAGTTTATTCATCTGTGTAAAAAGACAAACCAAAAGATGGTATTTACACAGTGGATAATGATAACCACATCTTTTTGGCATTTGTTCTGTTACAACTCTGCAGTTGATAGTTTTGGGGGGTTTTTTACGACCTATTACATCCTGTAGTTTTACTAATTTTATGCTAGATCAACTGCCTAATAAATACAATTATACGATTTATGCATTGAGAATGTTACAAATACTTTAAATCTGTTTAAAGATCCATTTATTGTGAAACATCCAAAGAACAAGTTAATTAATTTTTTAATGTTAAAGTCTTGTTCCCTTTTTTGGCTTTTATAGAATTAATTCAAATCACTTTATTGTCTCACCGAAATCGACACACATAGCAGACTCAGCAGTGGCATATAGACTATACAAATTTAAATACTAATAAATACAATCAATAATCATTCCGAATAAGCAATTTGGTAATGTTTAAATGTACATATGATACATTTATCACAGGCTCTGTTATGTAGGCTTGGTTATGTTGTTGTATAATCATTAAAAATAAGTCAAACATTTTCTATATCTGCTTGGTCCCTAATTTGGGGTCAAAGGGGTCTGCTGGAAGCTACCCCAGCCGTCTCTGAAAGGGAAAGTGCAGGAGGGGTACACCCTGCACAGGTCACCAGTTTATTGCAGGGCTACACACACGGGCAATTTAGAATCACCAATCATCCTAACATACATGTACTGTATATGGACTGTGGGAGGAACCCAAAGTACCCAGCGTAAACCCAAGTCCCCTGCCCAGGAATGGAACCCAGGCCTTTTTGCTGTAAGGCAACAGTGCTAAAAACTAAGACAATGGAAACATTAATTATTAAATAGAGACAAATTTCTCTTGCTCTGTTTTTTAGAGTGCCCCTTTTTGTGCACATTTGGGCCGTGTACAGTTATTTGATGTATGAGAGAGAAAAGTTTGCTCCAGGTTAGCAGGCTAAGGTCATGCTAATGTTATTGAGCTCAGTGCCAGGCATGTATGCAGGGAGTGAGAGAAGGACTTGGAACAAAAGCAGATTCACCCGCTAGGCAGCATATGCCTCAGCACCGCCATTCCCTACAGGCCTGCAGCAGCTATCCAGGCAAATCTGCCGTTCTCTGCCCAAAAAAGGGTGTCCTAAACTCCCATCCAGTACATATTGGAGAAAACCTAAGTGTTTTCAAAGTTTGGAAAATATCCTTCACAGATATCATTGTAGGGAAAAAAAGACACGGATTTACTTGTTTAAATGTACAGTAAATATAAAGAAGGTAATGAAAGGGTTGCTGGAAGTGGTTTTGTTTAAAAGAAGAATCTAATTTGATAGGTGTATGTGTGTGTGTGTGTGTGTGTGTGTGTGTGTAAAGTGGTAGCTCAGTAAATAAGATATTGGACGGCTAATTGGTAGATCGGGGTTCGATTCCCAGCACCACCAAGTTGGGTCCTTGAGTAAGGCCCTTTACCTCAAATTGCTCAGTTGTGTAAAAGATATAAATGTAAGTCGCTCTGGATAAAGATGTCTGCCACATGCCATACATGTAAATGTAAATGCGTGCGTGTGTGTGTGTGTGTGTGTGTGTGTGTGTGTGTGGGACAGATGGATGCAGGTTGGCACAGGGAAGAAGTATTCTGGCACTGTGAATGAGACTGGTGCAGCTGTGGTGGTCAACTCTGTCACAATGCCCTTTAAAGCAAACATAAACACACACACACACACACACACACACACAGTTCAGGCTAAGTGTAGAATATAAACAAAATGTACACTGATTACCTGCTTTTAAAATTATAATTATTATGTATCTAATTATTGTTTTATGTATCACTTCCACAGAGGTCCAACGTCCTATTATTTTTTAAATATATATAGAAAAACATTTTCTTACTTTCTCTAGTGTGTCTTTCTCCTTATTTATATTTTGGTGCTCGGCTATTTTTCACAGAACCTACTATAACTCACTGTAATTTGGCCCTAAGGAAATAAAAGCTGCTGTGTGCACCATGCTCTGAGATGTGACCTTACACAAGTTTCACTTTTCACCCTCGGCGCCGATTAATAACGCAACGCTGCAATTTATCAGCGCAGACATCATGGATCATGTCATTGCGGACGCATCGTGTCTGATTTGAAAAGCTGGAGAGAGAAACTTCAGGCCAAAAGAAATAACACCAAGGATAAATAGTGATATGGTAGATATTTTGGTCCATACATCATTTCCTAGTTATTACTAAGGCTTGATGTTACGAAATGACCAAGACAGATTAAGGTTGAGGTTACAGGATAAAATACAATATATTGCCAAAAGTTTGTGGACACCGTCACAAAAATGTGATTTTAAACATCTTGTTCCAGATTTTAGATGAATCTCTACTATTCTATTAGGGATTTTGACTACAGTCTGGAGTTTAAATGTGTTCATTCAGTCATAATAGTATTAATGAAATCAGACACAATAGTATTAGCGAGATCAGAGTGCAGTAGATGTTACAGTTCATCCCAAAGTTGTTCAGCACCTTTGAGTCAACCCTGGTCTTTAGGGCAAGACAAGGCCTTCTAGACAAAATAGTTTATAGACCAAATGTAATAGCTTAGAATAGAATAGAATTAAACTTGCCAATGAAATATAGAGATATATTTTTGGGCATTTTTGCCTTTATTGATAGGATAAAGCAGAGATAAAGAGGGTGGTGGGATTTGAGCCGTAGTCAAACCCCGGTCACCAGAGTGCAGCTGCACATAGGTGCCAGTGCCTCAACCCACTACACCACAGCACCAGCATGTTTTTTTTAGGATAGCATTATACTATATCTGCACTGGGCCTTTATAACATAGTCCTAAACTCTTTATAAAACATTGGTCTAAGCATTATAGCTCTTCTGGTTAATAAAGTCCCTGAACTTTTAGCGGTACATCAAAAGAACATGACTTGTAAATCCGTGATGATCATTCACACCGTAGCCTTGACCACCCCTCAGTAATTACAGCTTCGACTACAAGGTGTGTTTATCTGAAGTCGCTGTGTGTGCGTTGTTTCAGGTTGCGGTTGCTGCAGTAAGGCTGAACGTAGCCAGGCTGCTGAAGGCCTTCTGGTTGAAGTTGAATCAGCATATGGGGCTTCTGTTCCTATCATACACACTCACCTCCAACAGCACTCATTCCAGCTGCTCCTGCCATGCTGCATCTCCGGCATACGGTTCAACTCGGTCCAGCCAGCTGTTCATCAAAGCGAGAGAGATGCCAGAAGAACCAGAGCCTTTATCATATCCACACAACTAACCAGAAAATGGGACTTTAATTAGATTTGATTGAACTATTTTATTTTATGCTTTAAATCAAAAGAACAAATTATATATGGGTTAATTATTTTTTTTTCCCTATGCAAACTGTTCTTACGTACCTGTAAATCACCTTACAGTCAGAAATTTCTGACCAATCAGAGTGAAGATTTCAACAGCAGCCCTGTTTAAGCAAGATATTATAATAATAAAGAGGAACATTTATTTTGACTTACGTAAAGCTACTAGGGAATAAATAAAGAGTCATTTTGAAGAGGAATGAATAGGACTTCTTATTTTAACTGTATTACTCGGGAGATTTGCATATTAGTATCCTGTTTGTTCTTTTGTAAATATGCCATTTAAATTGACACTAAAATTTTATTTTATCTCTATGGACAAAATGTCCTTTAAGGATCGGTTTAACTGACCTTACTTTTACTCTCAACCAAGTTAAGTTTTAATCACAGAAATGTACTTTTACTTCGTTACATTTATATATTTGATGTTGTTCCTCTGTTACTATTAAATGTTAATAATGGAAATGTAGTTTTAATAATTAGTTTTCATCAAGACTCGCAATAGACCGCAGCCGCCTGAAGTACATACGTGAAACCGAGAATATCAGTAGAGACAGACAGGACATCCATGGACTCATTTCAATTAATTTATTCAGTTTAAGGTGTGAACCAAAATGTTTCATAATGTGATGTCTTCTATGTGGACAAAAACAAGTGATCAATGTACAGTGTACAGGAGTTCCTGCTCCAACCTGAGAAAACATCCTACCGTAAGTTTCACGATAATGACTATTTGATGGTGATTCTGTAACTATGGACACTTTAATCTTACTGTAAATTACTTTAAAAACTCACACATTGACATTTAACGTGTATTTTTTGTGGTTGTGATTGTTAGTATTTTTATAGATCCAGGATTTTCCCATAATTTAATCAGATCCAAAGTAACTAATAATTCACTACTTTTCATACTTTAAACATACTTTTACTGTTGAGTCATTATTATTATAAGTAATTCTATTTAAGTAAAATTATTGGCTACTTTACCCACCTTTGGTTACTTTATAGGAAATCATTTATGATAGATAAAATATATAATGTTTGTTAATAAATTAAAATGTATAATTATTGAATAAATATGTTAAATATGTTCAAGATGAAGGTTCGAAATATCTCTTCGTGTCAGGTCATATTTCCAGCCCCATCATTGAAAAGTCTTTTGTTTTTCCTAACGCCCACCCCATTTTTTTATTCGTTCCAAATCAAGTCAGTTAACCTGATGCTTAGTTAGTAGTTGCACTGCTGTCACTTAGAAAGAACCCGGTTTGGCTTCCGTTAATAATGGTCAATGACCTTAATATCAGTGTTTGTTTGTCACATAACGTTTAATGTATATTATAATTAGATTAGATTCAACTTTATAGTCATTGTGCAAGGTACATGTACAGAGCCAATGAAATGCAGTAAGCATCTAACCAGAAGTGCATAAGTGGCTTATTTACAATAAATAGCAGTGTATAAATAGGGTATGTGGTTGATAATTACAGAGGTGGGGGTAAATAATGTACAGAAGGTATATGGATAGAATGTAGAGGTGTAACAATAGATAGTTATGGATGGTGCAAAGATGCATGCTGTTCAGGTGTTCAGTGCAGAAACAGCCACAGGAAAGAAGCTTTTTATTTTATTTTTATTTTTTTTATGTAGTTAATGATCACAAGCTTAATCAAACAAATGTATTAATATAGATCTGTTAACATTTTTTGCCATTATAGCAGCTTTATCCAAATCCAGAAGTAGACGGTAAATAAACAAGACAGAATGACATAATGTCTAATGGGAACTCTTGTGATAGCGGGATTATAAATCATTCCAGAATACAGGTGGGGAGAAAATGATTCTTCAAAATTAGTATATACAGTATCCAGTCTATCTTTCGCTCTACTATGTATGCGCAGACACACACACACACACACACACAGACACACACACCTCATGGCAGTCGTAACGCTCCATTGATCAATGATGGTGTGAGCGGAGCGGCTGAAGGCAGCCGTGTCTGCTTTGGGATGGTACATATGCTGCAGGCATCGTGCGTGCCAGCTGCAGATCGCTGTCTCCCTGCAAGCCCGACACACTCTGCCCAGGTTCCTCTGTCAGCTAACACACTCCAGCTCTGCCTCTGTCTGCAGCCGGCTGTGCTGCTAAGATGGATTACCCTTTGATATCAGCAGCAATCTGGGGTGGTGTGCTTGAAGCACACTGAGTGCCATAATGATTTTGCCTCCTCGCAGGAACTCGGGGGACCTGCTTCTGAGTTTCTTTACAGCCGAGCCAGCTTCATTATGAGCTGTAATCAAACACACGCCACACACACACACACAGAAACACATACTGAGATCAGTCAACATGCTTCTCTGTTTGAACAGAAGGTAAGGCTTTCATATGGATCAGCTGGTGAAGGATGCACCTAAAGAAAAAAACAAGAAGCGTCAGATTTCACTCTTTACAGAGAGAGCAAGAGAGAGAGAGGGAGCGAGAGAGAGAGAGAGAGAGAGATACCTCCTTCAGGAGACTCGCCTTTATGAGACTTGTAAAGTCAATGAATAAGCTTCTTTTAAAGACTTTGGCAACACATTGTAATAATAATGGAATTTAAAAAAGTTTTGATGGCTTAACATAAACTTGAATTAACACAATAAATTTACAACAAATATTAAACCAGAGACAATTTTTACAAAATAATTTACACTAACCCTCAACTGCACAGTTGGATAAAAAAGTATAAACTTAAGTCAATGGAAAAGAATCAAATAATTGATGTTTGTAAATTTTTTTGGACTTAACTGAGTGGTAGTTTAGTTATTAAGGTGGTTAAGGTAGGGGTTCTCAACTTTTATTACTCCAGTGACCCCTTCTTCTTCAAGCCAATGTTTTAAATTTAAATTGGCTTTTACATTGTAGATTGTAAAATTGTTTTAAAGTAATTTAAAAACTCAATGATGTCATGTATTTTTATTATTATTATTATTACAATAATAACTACATTTTACTCCTGAAAAACAGGTGTGTGAGTGAGAGTGTAAGAGGCAGATCAAAAAAGTTCGAGAGCTCTTGCCCTATCTTTAAATACAGAACAGTAACAGGTAACAGTAAAAGATAACAGTAACCACCAAACTCATCCCAATTTTTACCCGCACAATTAATGATCAGGGGCGCTACATGTTCTGTTTTCTAGCTGGTAAACTAAATTAATTACTGATCACTGAGGCACTTTATTCCACCCCCCTGCGTTACGGTGTTGGACTAGTAATCGGAAGCATAGATTCAATTGCCAAACCCCACCAACCTACTTCTGCTGGTGCCCTGAGCAAGACCCTTAACTTCTCAGCTGAACAAATCAAATAAATCTGAGTAAAATATTTTAAACACTTAAAATATTGTAATGTTGACATAATGTTTTTTGTTTATTTTCAAATTCATACAATATAGACAACGTTGATATTCTGAAACTTTAACTAAAGACTGATTTCTTTAAAATAAACCCTGTGCCATAATTAGGCCACACCACCCTCACATGCCTTTAATTCCTCAAGCCAAGAAGCTGACAGCTTTTATTAGCCTGATTTGCACTAGCAACAGTTTTATGTTGTCTAATGAATGTCACGTTCCCGGAGGCCAATGAAAATGTTGAATTAACACCCTTCTAACTAAACAATTATGCTGCCTTCTTGAAACGTTCCCATGCCGAGAGCCTCGGGATACATTTTAGAAGGAATATTTCCTTAGACCCAAATCAAGACCTTACACACAATTAATCGATGTTCTGTATGTATTAGTTCGCTCAATGAAAAAAACTGCCCCAAATTGTTTTTCATCTCCTTTCCACAAGCGGGATAAACTGAGGGTAAAAGAAATAAATTGGATATCAAATGTCATCATATGATTATAAATACACTAAGATTAACATTTTACACATTCTCATAAATCTTGAGGCAACGACAGCTAAGGGACAGAAATAAAAGCCCCAGAAGGACAATGATGTATTCCCCTGCTGTCTGAGAACAATTAATTCTCTTCATCTATCCCTCTTTTTCTCTCTCTCTTTATCTTTCTCTCTCTCTCTCACACACACACATAGACACATACTCATAGTTTCTCAAACATTATCCCCTCCATTGATGCCACTCATTTAAAATCCATTTTAATTTAAAGACGCTTGACAGGATGCTGGTGAAACCGTAGTCCGGATCGTTCATCATACTGCAGCAAGTAGGCAGGCTGAGTCTGTGTATGTATGCAAGTGTGTGTGTATATGTGTCTGCGGAGACACAAGTTCACTCTGGTCATCACTGAACCAGCGGAGTAATTACCAGATCAGCTCCGTTAAAAACGCAACCGGGCCGTTCGCTGACCTATCATCCGCTAATCTGCATAGTGAAGTATGGCTTCATAACTGTAAATCGCTGACTTAATTAAAAGCGGAGACCTTTCTGTCATTTAATTACAGCGAGAAAAGGTTATTGCCTAAATGCAATTTTCCAAATGTGATTTCTTAACAGTTATTAACTGCTTTTGCTATCATTTATTGTTTCAGATTTTTCAATTTTGAAATGGGCGGCGGCAGAAGTAATGACTCTGCTCTGCGTGCCGAGGGGGTGAAGGGGATGCTGGTGAGGGAGGGTGGACTCAATCTCGAATGCTGCGCTATTTATTTCCCACAAGTTGCTTTAACAGAGGAAGGTTTGAAAATGTCACAGAGGGGTGGAGGGGAACAACACGCTATGATTGCTTCTGTTTTTACTGTAGCGATTAAAAGAGAAACAGAGTTGATGAGGAGTTCATTAACATTTCTCTGACAAGGAGTCTGGGGCCGTTATTAGGTCTGGTATAGATAGAGGAAATTGGTGGGGCGGAGTAAGGGGGGTCACAGAAAGGGAAATTGAAAGGCTATGACGGCAATCAGAGACAAAAGTTTAGAAATAAAGTTTAGTTCTGTAGGACTGAAGTGTTTTTGCTTCGCTTTACTGATCACAAGAACAGAAAACTTTGTCTTTTGATGCTTGACAGAAACTAACATGTCTCATGAACATTCCATTCCATTATAATAAACTAAAAGCTGCTTTTGACCCCTTTTAATATGGTATCTATCCCAAACTCTTTAAAAAGGGAACGATATCTGCTTCCATGTCCCATGGACTATAAATGATCTATATAAGGAAAATATATCTGCTATCTTTCATGAACTTTTCAGAAAAATTATGCAAAAATACTTTTAAGAAACCTTCAGTTTAGCATTCAACAAAAACATCCCAACAACAGCAAACAAAGCTGGGCCTAAATACCCTCTTAAACTAAGATTTTTGGACTGTAATCCCCTAGGCCACTAGGATTGGAACAGCACCATCACACTAAACACTGTCACTCCTCAAGGCTGTATGCTCAGTCCATAGCTGTTGAGCTCGCTGACTCATGACTGTGTTCAAATTACAGCATACGGGGCAAATTAAACCATCTTTGATAATAGTGTGGATACAGTAATCCATCTCTACGTCCTAGGAAGAATAAAGGGAAGATTTAAAAGAGTCCACTAATGTTTGGACATCTATGGACAGATGACCTCTACTTGACTACAAATACCACCTGCTTAACTAGAAATGTCAGCAGGACCTCCACATCTAGTCAAGACTTCAAAAGGACCCTTTCTTCCTTATCACCTTCTGCTGACTTACAATATAGTGCATACTGGTTAGCTGGCTTACCATGTGGTAAAAGAAATGTTTTCGATCTCAAGTCCTTAGTGTGGATTAAGAGAACAGCTAAAGATCATCATGGTTTCTCTACCAGCATCAAAGTCTTATGGTAGTATTTTAAATCGTTAAGGCATGACAGTGCTGGTTGAAAGTTTGAAGCCCTAGCTCTGACAAGGTGCCACTGAAGCAAGAAATTGAACCCTTTTTGCTCCATCATAGCTGATCCTGCAAATTGATTACAACTTTCTAACAAGCTGGGATATTCATAGATATATATTTTTATTGCAAATTAATGTACAATTGTTATTCTGTAGAACAAACAATCTCAGACTATACAACCCCCTACTGCCTCTAAACGCTTACCTAGGCTAGTCAAACACCTAATCCAAAGTACTTTATATTGTTGCATCAGTTTATGGAACTAAAGAAAGGACATTTCATCCAGTGTATACAACCCATATGAAGGAATGTCAATAAAAACCCACTAGAAATGCTGTATGTAGTGAAGTGGTAGCACAGTGGTTAAGGCGTTGGACTGCTAATTGGAGGATCAGGGTTCAATTCCCAGCACCACTGTTACCACTGTTCGGCCCCTGAGCAAGGCTCTCAACCCTTAGTTGTATAAAAGGAGATAAATGTAAGTCTTCTGAAATGCTGTAAACCTATAGAAGTTGTATGTCAATTTTAGATGATAACTTCACACCACACTAGTAATCATTGACTATTTTTCTATAACAGCATGACCCAAAGTGTTTTATTGCTTATACATTTATAAGTCCAAATCAACCCTAAACCTGGTGAAAGATGATAGATCACATGATATCAATCTCTTTTTTTAAACTAGAAAGCACACCTTTTCAAACAGGAAGCATTTTTTTCTCTAAACACGTTTTACCCTAATGAATTTACCAATTTATACTCATCTCATTACACCACCACATTATATGTACACAAGCACACACTTGTGCATTGCTTTAGTCTCAGCCTGGAAAATCTTCCTATGGTGAAGAACACATTCATCCTGGCTGCTAACACTATGTCGCTGATACTATTGTCTGATGTCGAGCCCTTAATTGCAGTCTTGCTTAACGATATGGAATTTCTTTTAGTAACGCTCATCTTTTCCGACTCTTTCCGAGCCACTGTAACCTCCTCCAGGGGTGATTAGCGACGCTTTATGTCATATCGTTTGTCTGCCTGACAGCAGGCACAAGTGAACTGGATTAGATAGGAAAACCAAATGAGAAGGCCTTGAATCAAATTAAGGCTAAGGAGATTATGCAGTCGTTTAATTACCATGAGCTTTAGTTACCCCTGCGTCGTCGTTTCCCAGCGAACGGGCACAAATTGACCATTCAAACGCCATCGGGTTTCAATCATAACAGCAAGACAGTGTATGTGATAGGCTATAATGAGGTATACTCTGACACTGCACTTATCCTATACAGTTGAGCTAATACATATAGTCTGAATATAATCTGTTTTTATCATTGATGAAATTAATGATGTGATCAATGATTTTAATATCAGACATCAGGAATGCAGATTCAAAGCTTGAAAGTATTATATATTATATATTTTTCTGCCTCTTAGCATATATGGTAGTTTTGCATCTTACTGTAAAAGGGGCATTTAGGCGGATCATGTTAATTTACTTAATTTCAGGGTGGGCAGTGTGGTGGCTTAATGGTTAGCATTGTTGCCTCACAGCAAGAAGGCTCGGGTTCAGTTCCTGGACAGGGCCTTTCCCTGTGATTGAACGTTCTCTGTGTTTACTAAGGTTGCCTCCCACAGTCCAAAAACATGTGTTAATTGATGATTCTATATTGCTCATAGGAGTGAGTGTGAGGCCCTCTGATGGACTGATGGCCTGTCCAGAGACAGCTGTGTTAGGTTCCAGCAGATCCCTGTGATTCCGAATTATAGAAGATAAATGAATGCCTAGACATGTCAACATTCTGTATATGGTGCTATTTTGGCATCCCAAGTTCCCAACATATGGACCTTTACTGGACCTATTCCCTTTCACAGTCTCATACTTCATTGGCTGGCCTATTAGCTCAATCAACTTTGTGAATTTTACAATAATATTTAATTTAAGATAATAGGAAGATCAGGGTTTAATTTCCAGCACCACTAAGTTGCAACTGCTGAGCCCCTGAGCAAGGCCTATAATTGCTCAGATGTATAAAGGGGATAAATGTAAGTCGCTCTGGTTAGTTGCGTCTGCCAAATGCTGTGAGTGTAAATCAAAGGACAAAAAAATTTGGACCCCTGACCAAATGTGTCTTACTGTCACTCAGTATCTTTTTACACAGTGTAGTGAAAGGGTGAGGTTATTAACAGAAAAGTATTAGAGTTTAGACACTAATATTGGGTGAGGAGGTCTGGGGTGCAAAATTAAGAGCAGTAAGATAAAATGATTAGCATTTTGTTCATGCGTTAAATTGTAGTTTATGTGTTCATGACCTAAGATAGATTATTGTAACGCTTTATTGGGTGGTTGTTTTGCACGCCTAATAAATAAACTTCAGATGGTCCAAAACACAGCAAGAGTTCTTAATAAAACCAGAAAGTATGATCATATTTGCCCAGTTCTGTCAACACTGCAGTGATCCCTATAAATATCGAATAGACTTTAAAATCTTGTTAAATTACTTAAAAAGCCGAAATGGTTCAGCAACCTCAGTACGACCGCTGCGCTCTCAGAACTCAGACAATATGATAATACCTAGAATAACAAAATCAGCAGACGGCAGATTCCTTTTCATATCTATTCAGACTTTGAAATAATTTACCCTGCACTGTTCGGGAGACGGACAGACTCGGTCAGTTTAAAGATAGATTAAAGACTCGCCTCTTTAACGTGGCCTACACGCTTACACACTTTCATTATTCGACTCTGTTAAAGGATTGTTAGGCTGCAATCAACAGGCAACAGGGGAATACCTCCAATAACACACAATATATTTGTATATCATGTTTCTTTACATTAACATTTACATTTGCAGAATTCGGCAGACGCCCTTATCCAGAGCGACTTACAATATTCCTTGTTATACAACAATGTTTCTTTGTTATTCCAAGATCACAGTCGCCACTATATCCAGTCTGTAGTCAGCCCCGTTGATTGGATTTCCCCAATGAAGACCTTGTCTTCTAGACAGCTATCCGGACAAGAGCACTGAAACTTTGCTGCAGCATGGGTAACCTACTGGTTTGTCTGACCAGAGGAGAACTTGCCACTTGACTAGCAGGTTTCTTTAAGGTTTCTCTTTCTGTCACAGATGGTATGGTTCCTTGCCGCTCTTGCCTGGCTTGATTAGTTGGGTACTTTTCATTTACAGATATTAATTAAAGTGAATTCAGTGTTTTTTAGTAAGTGTTTAATGTTTTCTTTTTTGAAGTGATTCTGTAAAGCTGCTTTGACATCTCGATTGTTAAAAGTGCTATATAAATAAAGATTACTTGACTTGACTTTGAAGTTCAATAAATAACACTATATGTTGCATTAATATACAATATTTTTATGGTGTGGTTTTTATAGCTGACCAGTAATTGGGAACAGGTAAGTGTGATTGCAAGTGGGAAGTCAAGGTCATGCTTTATGGAACCAGACTGGGAAGGATCCATCTTGCAGATTTTAATGTTTAATAATGGTAGTAAACAGACAAAAACAAAACCAAGTATCATAAACGGTAAACAGGCGGAAGTACTTGGTACACGGTAAAACTGATCGAGAAAAGAAACAAACCAAATCACAAAGATGTAAATAGTAAAAAGAGAGAAGCAGGGATCAGAACCAATAAGACTAGCAAACAGTAAATCAACGCTTAATATGCACGGGCTAACAATACTTAGCAACATGCTAGCGGCTAGCACTATCTTATATAGCTGGCTTTTGGAAGTGACACCGGAAGTAATCTCAGTATTCAGGTGAAGATGCCCTGTGTGGTGGTATGGTAGCGCAAACCCTGCAGGTAGCATCAAACCTTCAGACCATAGATGTCATTGCAGTTAAAAAAGGCATAAAAAATGCATGAGAACTAAGAAGAGGAACTGAGAAGAACCTGAATGTGGTTCACTAAAAAATAGCATCAAGCCCCTTCTAGAGTTTGCGTCTGGTGATTAACACTGCTCTCCCTGAGGGGTGAAGCTGCAGCAGATAGATGAAGAGCAGCTTGTCAGTGCGTTCTCATTTCTCCATGCTCTTGCCCACCACTCTCATTTCCTAGTCCTGACTTATTTCCTCCCCACAGCCTAATTAGGATTATCTTTAATTCGCAGGATTACAATTAATAGCTTACTGCAGGTCAGTGATTAAGAATTACCTGGTAATGACCCTGGGCGGGAGCTGAGAAGGGAGGAGAAATGATGACAGCTCGCAAAGCCTGCACGTCAGGCCGCTATTAAGATGGCCGATTTGGAACGCGCCCCATGCGTCTGGCATCACAATGGAGGAGTACAATTTCCCTCACTGTAATTAAGGTCCATTGAGTGAAATTACCTTCTGATAATTGCCGGGTAGTTGTCAGCGTTTGTTGCAGCATGGCGAGGCCTGCTTTTTGGCTCCTGTGGCTGGCACTCTCCAGAGGGGAGAAAAAGAGTAAAGAGACACGGTGCAAAGAAGAAACAAACGGATACACGTAAACGTGGATGACAATCTTATTTTAGTCCAGATGACCATGTTTGTTGAGCTGCAACCACTATACTGGCAAAGCTTTATCAACAAAAGGCTTTGTTTACGTTTGTTTAAGTGTCATGTCCTTTATTAAAACAGACTTCTCAAAATAAAGTAAGTTTTAGTATGACCTGTATGCATGTACTGTAAAATTTATATATTGACAGATATGCTAAAGGCTCAAGAAGAATGTTATTGTAAAAATTAATGCATTTTTAGTAACTGCAGAACTCCCTAAAAAGCAATATATTTGGCTTATGTTTATGTCAGAAGCCATATTTACAGAATAGCTTTAAAGAAGCCCAGATGTGGATAGAGAGAACCCGGAAATACAACCAGTTGTTGAATTTACCTGGTTCTTATGGGTGACACTGAATAAGGGTAAGTCCATTAATTACAAACTGCTATAAGGGGAGATAAAATAGATCATATAGATAAAGTTTAATAGATGCTTATTATGAGCTTATTCTGGGTACAACTACTGAGCTAACTCATCAGGAGGTCCTTATGATTGCAGCAGCATCTTTGTTCAGTTTTTTCACTAAAGGTTGTAAATAACACCAATACAGCCTACAAAGTTGGTAGACTATGAACTTCAGCTGTTAAAATGAATGAATGTTAAAATATATAGACCTTTATATTCTGTGACCTTTTAACCTTAGCAGCTTGTTAAATGGAAGAGTGAACATTGTATTGAACACACTCAAATGATTTTTTGGATAGAAATCATAAAGATGCCCAATAACAAAAGTAACAGGAAAATTTATTTTAATATGTATTAAACAGAATTGTTGAATGACTTCTGTTTGTTAATTGAAAATTAAAAATATTTTACCAGCCTTCCAATAACAGATTAATTAACCAATAGTTGTTTATACACTGGCTAACAAATGCAATCAGATGTATATGAACTAATGCAAACTGATGCTAACAATCATGGCATTTTAACTTCTGTGTTAGAGAATGAGCCACTGAAATCAGGTGTGTGTTAGTTGAGAGAGTTGGAGTCAGAGAGTTGGAGTCAACAGAGTTCAACTGTTCATTAGTGCAAGATTGAAGCATAAGTTTAGCAAGTGTATTTGAATATGAATCTGAAATGGAATAGCAATAATAGTTACCTTAATAATAAAGAATTTACACATACTGCACTGTACATACGAGAAAAGAACACAGCATCTTATTTACATTCACGGCAGTCGGAAGATGACCTTATCCAGAGCGACTTTTGTACATCTGAGCAATTGGGGGTTAAGGGCCTCGCTCAATGGTCCAGCAGTGGCTGGGAATTTTTGCAGATAACCAATAACCCTGGGAATCACCTATCAGTGCCGATTAATCGGCAAAACTAATAGACAACTAAAACACCCCTTTAATTAAAGTGGCACTAAGTTTTACATAATTCCTAAAAATCTTAGTCCACAGGCTCTAACTTGTTCAATAGATGGTAACCATTTAAAACAATTAAAAACACTCTGTTTGGTGCTTTTGTGGATCCTAAAACCATGTGTGCTTTGTCAATTTGTCATTTAGAGTGCATGCCTGTGTGTGGAAAAAGCACCAGCGTTCTTCTGCGGTTCAGCGTACACTTATCTCCTCTGCAGCCTCTCTCAGCCTGAGATGAGTATCTAATTATTCAAACGCTAATTTACCAGCTGTGAACCGGCCTTCTGTAAAGGTCTGTGTAAATTACGTGGCTCCAATAAAAATCACAGCGTCGGTCTGAAGAGCAAGATAACGCAATAAATTCTATTTTAATTTGAATATTGATATTTGGATGCAGTAGACTTTATACTCTGCCGTTCCCTGCATAATCAGGATATGGGGATCATTTTGTTGATGAGGACTTCAAGCTGAGAGGTAGAGATAGAAATAATCGGAGGGCTAGTAATATGGGTTGAATCACAAGAAAGCCTGGTCAAGGTCAATTGAGTAAATGAGAAAAGGGGGGAAAAGAAGAAAAAAATGGCTTACGAGGCACTGAAAGACAGAACACGTTTACACACTGTGTTAATGCAGAGTTTGTAATTACAACATGGTCACATTAAAAAGACATTGGGATGAAATTTAAATATGCTAATACGAGAGGAAAGTGCTGTCCTGTGCACAAGCAGTCATCCCGTTTCTCGGATGTCATGCGAATTTGTGGAGAAACGATTTCGCTTTATTCTAAACCGTGGCTCTGGGAATGACTTCTCTAACTGCTGATTCGCATCACCAACTTATTCAGAATGTGAGCCGCTGTATGCGGAATGTTCCATCCTGATTGGTCGGGAGGTGCTTGTTAATGTTCAATTACAGAAACTCAAAGGTTGTTTTTAAATGTTCTTGTTATAATATTTTTGCTATAGTTTAAATGGTGTTGGACTGCTGATCAGAAGAACATGGGTTCACTGCATCTGCTATATATGGTTAAAATGACAATAAAGCTTCTTGATACTCGATACCACAAACCGCCACCGCTGGACCCCCGAGCAAGGCTCTTAACCCTCAAATGCTGTATTGTAGAAAAAAATAAATTTGTTGTAAGTGGCTCTGGATAAGGGTTATTCAGCAATAATGGAAGGAGTTTATGAGTAAAGGAAAAACTTCTTTAAAATAGTTTAATCTCCAAAATGTTTAATTAATTTTTAAATAAAAGTTACAGCTGCAAGAAAAAAGAAATAATAAAGGTTGGATAGACAACTTTATACGTTATAACTGTATTAACAGGGACAAACTTGACAGACAAAAAAGTAAAATGTAAATGTATTTGTCACATTTACTCTACAGCACCGTAAAATCTGTTTTTACATCCCAACTTAGAAATTTACTGTGCAGGGTCAGGTATGTTACAGCGCCCTTGGAGCAGGGAGGGTTAAGGGTCTTGATCAAAGACCCAACAATAGCAGCCCGGCAGCCAGTAGATCTAAATGGTTAGAAAAGCATTGTGTCATTTTTTCATGCTGTATATATTGTCACTGCTGGCAATTTTTTAAAAAATATAACAAAATAATTAACTCTGGGTGAAGGCAAAACATTCTTCAATCACTTATTATTTTCCCCTAATAACACACTTGGTCATGTTTAAGTAATACTTCAGATGTAAGTAAGATCCAGCACCCATTGTGCACATTAACCCACATCTGTCAGAAGGATTTTTGCTTTATTTTTCTTACACAGTTACTTAAAGTGACTTGTTTGGTTTTGAGCCAAGCGGTTCTGCAGTTTCCGATGACGTTTCCATGGTGATGGCATCCTGTCCGTTATACCGGGAGGATCTGTTACCTCATCATCTTTCAAATGAATTTCTACGTGTGTCAGCATACATCTGTATCTGACCCTGTGTTTGTACGTGTGTGTAAGAGAGCAAGAGATTGAAGTTGGCAGATCTTTGAAATGCTTAATAGCTTCAAGCACATGTGCATAAATTCTAAAATTCAAATCTATTCCTTTTTTATTTTCCTACATTAACAATTTTTAATACTGAAAAAAAAAATATATAGAATTAATGTTTAAGATCACATGTCATACCTTAAACATACAATTTGCTAAACTAACACTATGAGGGAACAATTAACCAATCACAAGACCATAGAGAAAGACAAACGAAAAGCATATGACTAAACACACAAGTTCTGGGGTGCCCTCTGGTGGCCTAGTGGGTATCGCACCTGTTACAGCAGCTGTGTAAGATGTTTTTTTACATCATGCATACAGCTGTGCATAATTGACCCTTTATGGTCAGAATTTTGTGGGCACCTAATAAGAACACATATAACATTCTTTCCAAAACACACAGCTGTCTGGGAGTCCTGATGTGCTAAAGCAATAACCTTCACTAAAACAAAAAGACACAAACACTGCTCCAGCATGACAATGCCACCGTGCACAAAACCCCTAAGCTCCATAAGACATGGTGTGTTGTGATTGGAATGGAAAAAGTGAAGTGTCGGGCACGCTGACTCAACCCCACTGAACACTTTTGGAATGAACTGGAACAGAAACAGCATCCCAGACCTCCTCACTTTAACATTACTGTCTGATCTCACTAATACTATTGGGACTGCATGATCACAAGTCCCCACAGTCAAAGCAACACAATCTAGTGAAAAGCATTAATAGGGGTGTGGAGGTTATTATAGTAGTAGGAGTGAGGCTACATCTGGAATAAGATGTTCGAACACATTTGGGGGCAGTGGTTGCTCAAATGGTTAAGGTGCTGATTTGTTAATTGGAAGACCAGGAAGACCTGGTCTCAAGACCCACCACTGTCATTCAGCCACTGTTGGGTCCTTTACCCTCATAGACCCTCAACTCTCATAGCTGACCCTGAGCTCTAACCCCAATTTTCTAAGATTGGATATGCAAAAAAACAAATTTCACTGTCTAGTGTACGTGTGAAAGACATGGCACTAAGATATAGGATGGAAGGAACTATAGTAAGAACATACAAGCTGGCAGCGGCAGTGTGATGCTCTAGGCAATGTTCTGCTAGAAAACCTTGGGACCAGGCATTGATGTTTGACACGGTCCATGGACCTATAGAATATTCCCTAAAACTTCCTGCCAAACTGCAAAGATTGTTTAGGAATAGTTTGACAAACATGACAAAGAGTTCAAATTTCTAAGATCTTAGTCTGATTGACTTTGTGTTCGATGCGCTAACAAACAAACAACCTAAGCGATCTGCTAACATATTGGTACCAGATACCACAGCATACCTTGAGAGGTCTTGTAGAATTCCTGCCTCAATAAGTCAAAGCTGTTTTGGTTTTTTGGTGACACTCAATATTGTGCAAATGGTTTTAATGTTATGGCTGATTGACGAGTTTATTATTATTGTGGGGACTTTTGGGTACCACCAAGAAATAAAAATATGCCCTCTTTCTGGCACTAGAGTCATGAAAAGGCTTCATCAGAATTATTTGATCATTATAGCATCCATATGCGCATGTACGCCATGTCCCTTCATCTCAGCTGCACTAATGCGCTGTCCGATAAATAAGTCATGTGACATGTTGTGACTTTGTCCCATATGTTATACATTAATAACACTAACAGAAAAGTAGGGGTTATTAAAGCATAAATCTGATCTAGTTTATCAGATAATACATCATCCTTAATATTTTTTATTTGCACCCCTCTCTGTCTCTCTTTCTCCGTCCCTCTCTCTCTCTCTCTCTCTCTCTCTCTCTCTCTGCGATGCTGTGACTTTTATTTCACAGAGATTAACCATGTGAAATATTAAAACATCCACACTCCGTTATTATATTAATGATTTTTCTAACATGACATTTGTATTCCCTCCCTTCCTGACCTTTTTTCCGTTTCGTTTTTTTTTAAATTATAAATTATCGCTTTAAATATTCCCCATAAATTATAAGTCATGCGCAGACTGCAAGTATCCACTGGTTTGTGGAAAAATAATGCACAAGGGATGATATTATTGCATGAGGAATCCTTCATACTCTAAATTCATATTCAGATTTTATTTAAATTTTTTAATTTTAACATTTTAATATGATGGTGATGAGGGTCTCTGGGAGTTTCTTAAATAAATTAAGCTCACTTTCTGATTCCAATTACTTTATGCCGAAATCTTGTGTAGCAAAGCAACACTTAGCAAGACACTCTAAAACGTTTTGTTGTCATCGCTTACATGACGCTAATGTTTGCTACACAAATCAGACTTTGATTCATTTAAGAGAGTTTGTTATTTTGTCTTACTAGAATTGGAAAAGTGTTAAGTTTTTAAGCTTTATTGTGGAGCATGTTGTTGATTTAGCCAGCTAGCTTTGTTGTTAAAACGTAACTAGCTAGCTTTATTACACAGCTTAAAACATTATTTTTTTAATATTTTCTTAACATTAGATAGGAAACATTTATTTTAATAACCTGCTTTATTGTGGACCAGGTTTTAAATAGCTATCTGACTTTGCTGTGGAACATTTTCTGTATTTAGCTAGTTGGATTTCCTTTTTTCCAAAATTGAAAATCTGGTCCGAGTTTAGAAATTTTATTTATTGGCCATTTATTTATTCTTAAATGAAATGTACAGGTCATATAAAGTTCATATATAAGTCACAGGACCGTGTAATATTAACCAAAAGAAAAAGCTTGCCTTTCGTTTTTATGGCACCGAATATATAATGCATACAAATAAAACAATTACCCAATGGCACTTGATCAGATTTGTGTGTGTGTGTGTGTGTGTGTGTGTGTGTGTGTGTGTGTGGTGTGTGTGTGTGTGTGTGTGTGTGTGTGTGTGTGTGTGATCCCCAAATGGCATTGGAAGTGCTCTTTAATTAAGAGCACAAGCCAAACATTTTCATTAAGGCTGCATGCAAATGAGCCCTGATATGGGAGTACTCTCCTGAGACCCTCTCTCTCTCTCTCTCTCTCTCTCTCTCTCTTTCTCTCTCTTGCTCTCATTCTCCAAGATGGGACTTTTGTCATAAATGAGGTCACTGCCTTAAGGCTCCATCCCTTGCTTCATCCCTTCCTTTTTCATCCCCACTTTGTGTGTGTGTTCTATGTTCCTATTGGCAAAAATTGGTTTTGTGGGAACAAGAGAATCTGTGATATGGGAGGGAGATGGGGGGGATGTCCTCCCTCTGTAAGCCCCTTCCTTATATCACACACGATGTTAACAGATGTAATCCTATTACAGTCTTCTTTTATTCCAGAAATCCTTTCTCCAATCCCCCCCCCCTCTATGACTGTCCCTGTAATGCCAGTCTGATCCCCCATTACAGTTACTCCCTCAGGCCTCACTACACTGGCCACTCAGGTCTATGATAATTCTGTCACAGTGGATCATTTCTTATTATCATATTCATGCTTTACTGCTACACTTTACTGCTAAAAGTTTGCAGACCATCACAAGCATTTGTAAATGTAAAATTCATCTTATTCCAGATTCACGCCACCATTTTGTTGTTACATTAAGCTGCACTCTTTTAGTAAGGCTGCCACTACAATTTGGAGCTTGAATGTGAGATTTGTGTTCATTCAGCTACAATAGTATTTTGATTAGTATCAGTATTATAATTAGTATTTGATCAGACACTAATGTGGAGATGAGGAGGTCTGGAGTTCAGTCCAGTTCCAGTTCATCCCAAAGGTGTTCAGTGAGACTGAGTCAGAATCAGGAATCTGGACAGAATATGAAAGTGCTTCCACTCCAACCAGAACACAGCATGTCCTTATGGGTCTCAGGGGCTTTGTAAACAGGGCATTGACAGGCTGGAACAGTGTTTGGGTCTCTTAGTTCCAGTGAAGGAATAATGTAATGCTACAACATACAAAGACATTCTAGACAACTGTGTTCTTCCAAATTTGTAACAACATTTTGGAAAGGAACCAGATTTGGATTTGATGGTTAGGTGTATCTACTGTATCACATCATATCAACTTAATAGGTAGTTATATGAATTCAATAAAGTCAGGAATAAATAATTTGAAAGAAAAGTAGGGTAAAAGATCAATGAAAGTAATGCGGCTTGATTTAAATGCTAAACATTTTTTAAATAGCACATTGTTTACTCTTATTTCAACAATTGCACATTTTATATTTACATTTCTGGTGTTTGGCAGATACACTTATTCAAGAGATCTTTGTTTACCCAATTGAGCAGTTAAGGGTTAAGGGCCTTGATCAGGGCACCAGCAGTGGTAGCTTAGGGGTGCCGGAAACTGAAGCAATGATCTTCAAATAAGCAGTCCAACACCTTAACCGCTAAGTGGCAATTTCCACGCAACCATTTTTATTTACTACTGACATATCATACTTTTTATCTATTTATTGTACATTCACTGTCAATAAATGTACTTTAGCCTGTAATAACTTATGTTATGGCAACAGAAAAGGGTGAAAGGGTGAAGACTGTGTCTTAGTCCTGACTGCTGAAACTGGAGACTCCTTCTATAACTTAGGACCAAAAGCTTCTTACAAAAGTTTGCCACTGTGCTATAATTAGATTAAAAGATTTGGCTGATAAATTTCCATTTTATATATATATATATATCTGTGATATTATATATCTGTGATGTCCTGAATGTGGAAGTGTGATCCAGAGCATGTGTGTGTGTGTGTGTGTGTGTGTGTGTGTGTGTGTGTTTTATGCACATCTGTTCTACTTTGCTTTTCCCTTGTTGATGTCGGGAGAAAAGGCCCATCTGAGTCTAGCCCAAAGGAATAAACACAGCAGGGTGAAGTATAAGGCATCTCCCCTGATACCCACATCTTTGCACAGTGCTTCTTGTGTGGGTAAATCAAACAGTTAGTAAAGTCAAGTAAAGCTCTTGAATTACTGTCAAGATATTTTCTATTGCCCTGACTGCATGTCAAGGATCAGCAGAATATGCGTTGCACTGTATTTAAATAGACATTTTATCAGAAAATAAATAAAAATAATTTGATGTACTGGGGCAACACGGTGGCTTAGTGGTTAGCATTGTTACCTCACAGCAAGAAGGCTCGGGTTCACAGGCCCGGGTTCTATGTGGAGTTTATCTTCCCTGTGCTTGTGTGGGTTTGCTCCGGGTACTCCGGTTTCCTCCCACAGTCCAAAAACATGTCTGTTAGGTTGATTGGTGATTCTAAATTGCCCGTAGAAGTGTGTGTGTGTGGCCCTGTGATGAAGAAGAATTTGGTGTACACCTCACCAGCAGACATGTGAACTCTTATGTCAACCCCTGTGAATTGAGCATCATTTGGATAACCTGGAACACTGACTGCATCCCAGACTTCCTGACCTCAACATTAGTGTCTGATCTCCACTTATCATTTCAAGCCCAAGTTGGTAAACCTCCTGCACCCTTTTCATATTTGGGGTCAAGCTAATTTTGAAATGCTAGCACTTTATTCATGTTGATTAGCATAAACATGTTTAATGTGTTCAAAAAATGAATAAATACATACTGGTTTTGCATATTGGTTATTGGTCACATAAACAATAATTGGTTCCGGGAATAAGTTGCAAAAAAAATCAATATCGGTTAATGTCTAATTTATTACCAATGAAAGTCTAATTGAAGATATTTTAATTGTATAGTTATAGTTAAAATATTCACACACTCCTATTAGTGAAAACATCTTTTTAAACCGGAATCGATTTGTTCTTCTAATGTTTACTAAAGAAGCACAACTTCAACATATCCAATACATGCGATCAGTCAATGCTTTGCTGCATCTCTTCATCACATTAGACAGGAAGACAACCAGCTGTTTCCTAATAATCATGATGAGAGTTGACTTTCCCGCTGCTGCCGTCTACGTTCTGCTACACTGGCGATTTCGACACTGCAGAGTAAGAATGTGGCTTAGCAATCAACAATAATGATGGTCCTAAAGATTATGTTTCATGTATGGACTATGCTAAACTTTATTCTATATATTAACGAGATAACATAATAATGATGCTTATCCAGGGTTGATATAGGCCCCTGATCAAGGCCCTTAGCCCTCAACTGCTCAGCTGTATAAATGGTATATAAAGGGCGTGTCCGGCTGCCAATTTACAGAAATATTAAATGTAAATATAATGTTAAACATCACTTACAAAACAGTAAGTAAAAAATCCGCTTATTGTTTTTCGGAGCGGACATTGAAAACTTTTTCCTAGTAAACATTATTAAACTGCTCTAGCAATAGCATCGCCTCCTTGTGGGAAGTAGTACAATAACTCAGACTGCTAAATCAGAAGATTGTGGCTTCAATTCCCATTTCCGCCAAGCTGCCACTGCTGGGCCCCTGAGGAAGGCTGTTAGCCATCAACTACTTAGTTTTATAAAAAATTGTGTGACCGCAAGGCAAGAGTGAGCTGAATAACATAAACACAACCATGAACCAATGAATGACTATTAATCATCAGAACTCGTGTGTCCTAAACTTCACACATAAATGTATACATATACAGCACACATATACAAACCCATATCATCACACACAAACACACATATTATACATTATACACACAAAAAAAATCATGCATAAAAACACATATCAATAATATGTGTCCCTGACTACACACTCACACATACATGTATACACATTAACGCAAACACACACATGGACACGTATTATCAACTACTCACTCACACCTACATGCATGCACACATATGATTGTACACACACATACAAACAAATATCATCAACTTGTGTATCTCTGACCACACACACTCGCACACAAATTATCAGTTTGTGTTACCCTGACTACTCACTCACACACAAACACACACACACACATAGGAAAGAAATGGAGATGAATGGGGTCCCAGTCACCAAAGTAATCAAAAATGTATTTTCCATATCTCAGTAATTGAATTGTTTACAAGCCGCAAGTTAATGAGGTCATCTCCCCTCCAGCACTGACAGGAAAGCACAAATAATTATCTCCCCATTTTTCCTTATGTAGCAATTAATTTGAACCACTGGCAAGCGACCACAGGCCTCTCCGCTCCACCAACCCCCCTTTCCCTTCATCTCTCCTTCGTGCCAGTGTGGCTCCCTGTGCTCCATCCTTCCCTCTGTCTACGCCTTCGCTCAGTGCTCATCTCTTCTCTCGCTCTCTCTCTCTTTCTCTCCCTCTGTGCGCTTGGCTGAATCCTGGTTAAGGTTGAATGGAATTGACAGGCGATTGATGTGCTGGGGCTGCAGAGGCTGCTGGGGATGTGTGTGTTTTGTATATGGGTGTGTATGTGTGTGTGGGTGAGGGGAAGGGAAGCAATCAGAGCCCCTCCAGCTGCCGTGGGCCTGAGTGCTTTCCAGGTGACTGTCACCTGAGATTTCCCGCGCTGGCACGAGCCGAGTGCTGGGGGCTGTTCGATGCCAGGTGGGGTACAAGAAGGAAATGGAGGAGGGGAAAAGGTGGAGTGGAGGTGGGGGTAATGTTGTTTGTTTGGTACAGAACAAAATAAAGGGGAAGGTGAAGAAAGAGGGAACAGGACTAGCATGGCAAAGGGCTCCCTTTGGATTTGAGCTGAGAAGGTTGTTCCTGTACATCAATGAGACAATGGTGGTTTATTTCAATGGTGTATTCAGAGATGTTATTCCTAAGACACAGAACATCATCATTTGAACTTTTCTTGTCACTGTTATCATTTTTATACTATATCTAAAATAAGACTAAACTTCATGGCTTTATTTCCACATTTTTTCCTGACTTTTTTTTTTTTGCATGTCACCAGTTACCAAATTGCCAACAATGAATGATTAAAGTCAAAATGTGAGATCAACATCTTTTAGTTATTGGCCTATTAAACAGAAGCTGTTAATGTAAAGTAGTTAATAAAAAAAAATCCTATCCTGGAGCTGATGAGTTCTGTGAGTGGAAAGTTTTGGAATAAAAAACTTACAAATGATAATTGTTCACATGTCTGTAAAAATCTTCATATCTAAATAGATAAAATGTGTTCATAAAGTAGATCTGTACAAAGAGGGGCGGGGAAACATATACAACACTTATGGGGGGAGGTAGTATCACAGTGGCTAAGGTGCTGGACTGCTAATTGGATGAAAGAGGTTCGATTCCCAGCACTAGCAAGTTTCCTTCTCTTGGCTTCCAAACTCCTGCTGTGACTGTTTGCAGTACCTCATCCTGGCAGCGATGGCTTAAATTGTTAAGATGCTGAGTCGTTGTTTGGACAACCAGGAAGACCAGGCTTTAAGCTTTGCTGCCACCAGTCTGACAATGTTGGGTCCTTAAGCGTAACCCTTAACTCTTAACTCTTTCTGTTACAGGGGCGCTGTATCATCTCTGACCCCAAATTTCTTAACTGGGATATGTAAGGAAACAAATTTCACTATGCTGTAAGGTATATGTAACAAATGATGCCCCCTTATCTTTTATAGCCCAACCTTCCCACTGTAAAGGGTGTGAACTATATATCAACTTTTACTGGCCAATAAGGGCCTCTTAATGATATTTAATGCAACCAATCACAGTTTGTTTGGTTCAGCATGATGTTTGGCCAAAAAATGTAAAATGCAAACCTAAACAAAACATGGATCGCTGTTAAAAGTTGTTGCAAATGAGTCGTGTCACTTTTAACAATACAGATTGTGTCAAAGCAGCTTTACAGTAGCTTAACAGCAGAATAGTGTGTTAATATAAGGACGATAGTAAACACTCACTAAAACACTCTGTTCGGTTTAATTAGTATCCGTGCAATCAAGACAATGATATCGCTGGAAAAAAAGTGTCCCCAACTAAGCAAGCCAAAGGCGACAGCAGCAAGGAACCAAAACTCTATCGAAGACTGAATGGTAAAAAAAAAAATATGGGAGAAACCGGTTTCAGTCGGAGGGCCGGTTCTCCTTTAGTTAGACAGCAGGTTATTCCATGTTGCAGCAAAGTTAGTGTGCAGAAGACTCATGTGGTCTTCTGCACACTCAAAAATCTTCACTGGGGATCTGTTTCTGGGGCTCATTTAGTTGCTCTGGATAAAATTTAGGGCTATAGAGGTCGTTTCTAGGTGCTGAACCACCATCTGGGCTGAATACAGAACGGATCTGGTGGCTGCAGTGACCTCCGAATAAGAAAGAAACAGACTAATATTAGCGTAGATGCTATTACTTTAACGATGTAACAAGTCATGTGTTATTGGAAGTGTTTCTGGTTTCGGTTTACCTAATGATTGCAGCCTAACAATCCTTTAATGGATTTAGATAATGGAAATTTGTAAGTGTGCTATCTGTAAACCAGGTTAAAGAGATGGGTCTTTAATCTAGATTTAAACTGACCGAATGTGTCTGCCTTCTGAACAGGGTGAGGTGGATAATTCCAGAATTTGTGTGCTATAATAATCTAAAGACCATCGTTAGACACACATCTCCAGGTAAAATCCAGGCAAACAAAATAACTAGAGACTTTAGAAATAAAAAGAAATTGTATCCACTTGGTTATTTTATAAGAAAATATTTTATTTACTAAATGTTTCTATTGTATTTTGTAACCGCAAAAAATGTTGCAATGATAATGGTGCTCAACGTATATGTTTGATAATATTTTGGCAATTTATTTTTTAAATGGCTTTGGTTAGCCGGAATTCCTAAGTTACTGAAATTTTTTTACACAAGCCAGCAAGATGCCTAATTGCAGCGTCTTTATCACTAGCATCTTGCACACATAGCGCTCATCTTGACACTTGGCCTTGCCGAATCTCCATGAGGCCCCATTAGCGGAGGATCATTCATGCTCATGTCAATGGGAGCTGTCAACATGCGCCTGTTCTTCACTTGGACTCCCCCAGCAGCTCAAAAGGGGCTCTCGTGCCTAATTGATTGACAGCTACTTTAGCTAATCTCTGACAAAGTGTGCTTTAATAAGCATGCTCGGCCAGGATGGCCTACGGAGGATGTGTCAGTAATTGAGGTAATGCAGAAGGTTGGCAGATTTCATTGACCTCTGGCCTTAATTAAATCGTTTGCCTCAATCGAGCTAATATCAAGTCTCTCTGCGACAGCCCGGCTGTCACAACAGACAGCGCCACCTCTGATCCGCGAATCTGAGCCTGCAAGAGCTACATGCCACTGTCTCGTAGCCCCGCATGGCACACTCTGGAAAATGAGCTCTAATAAGGCTCGTTTGTTCCTATTTGGAAAGAGAAATGGCCCTCATTAGCTCATCTCGTCCTTCACCGTGTCCGCCACCATGGGGAACCGATAAACCCGACCGCTTCCCCCTTAAGCTTTCCTTCGTTTCTCACTCACTGCAAAAGTACAAGAACAGGAGAAAAAAACAAACAGCTAAACAGAGGCATGAATTATTCAACATAAGCACACCATTTGTTATCTGGCTCTAATGAGAAGGAAATGTGCGCTCGTCCCGAATTGTTGTAAATTATGGAATAAATAGGATCACCGCTCCGCCTGAGCAGCATTCAAACCAATTTTACCTGCCTGAGAAACCGAAAGGACACGCAGGCATATTGCATTATGCTAATAAAGATGCGCTAAAGAAAAGTGTGTTGTTTTGCAAATTCATTCATGTGACTAAGTTGAAGGAGACATTTTCTTGTGTTAATCTGATAATCTACTTGTTAGCTTTGATTTCATGTGACAGTCTGATGCCAAAGAAGAATACACATTTTTCCCCCATCACAGACGCTCTGTCTCTGCTCTAAATGGCACCAAGCTCATCTATAATACATGCTTCTCTATCTCCCTATGGCCGACATATGCACAGCTGATCATTTTAATAAACATCACACAGAAGACAGCGTCTCCGCCGGAGGTCTGTTTACTTCGCAAATTGATGAGTTTTACAAATTCTGTCAGTTTCCAGCCAAATCTAGGCGTCTTCTAACGCATCAATAATTCAACTGCTTACAATAAAAACGTGTCGAGTAGGCTTCGGAACATTCTACTGACATAATATTAGTTACTAAATCTTTAGTTTGAATTGTTATACTAACAGAAGCTGAAAGTAATTAGCAAATTGCAATTGTATATACAGCAAATGTCTTAAATATAGTATATAATATATATAGAAAATGTCCTTTAAATACCACATTTTTTTTAAATTGTAGTAACTCATTCTGTAAGTTTGGTAAAATAAATTAAAGCTTAATTTATTTGTGTATTTTCAGGGAAAACAAATTGCATGCATTTAGACGTTTTCTGTCAGGAGAGGTTTCCTCAACATTTCTTGTAAAGACTCCTCAGTTTCGAAGCTTTGTACCAGTTGGAAAGTGTCCCAGCACAGGCCAACCATCTGGTTGCCCCAATAGCGTTATTATAGCCTTGTGGGACATATCCCAGTCCAGGCATCCTAAATTTAAATCCTGTCCTCCGAACCCAACCCTTTTCTCTCTCCAACTTCACTTTCTGTAATATCCTTTTACATTGAAGGCTCTTTTTGGCCCCTACAAAATAATTTCTATTACAATACTTTTTAGTACTGTTACTACTAATAAAACTGATCTCTGGGGCCCCCAGAGTGCGTGGCCTCTTAGAATCATTGTAGAATTAAACTTTTCCCCATGTAGTGGCAACCCCTGAAACGCCCAGATTAAATCTTTAAAAAGACCTTGTTGATTTTTAAAAAAATTGTATTTATTTATATCAACAAGCTGGAGATAAAGCAGTCAAGGGGCCTTGTTTTGGGGCCCAGTGGTGGCATTCTGGGGGTCGTGAGGATTGAGCCAGCGATCTTCCGATCAGCAAACCCCTTAGTCACTGATGTACCACTTCCACCATGTTAAATGTTAAATGAAGTCTATTAAAGTGTGTTGTATAAAGACCAGTCATGCAGACAGTCTGCCCTTTTGTGCAAAGTGAGATACGGTCACACATGAATAAAAATAATTATAATTCCCAGAGTTCCCTTTTTCGCCAGATGCCAATAATTCCAAATCGTCAGCTTCACAACTCTGGGTTATAATAAGTACTGATGTAATGGGACACATCTTGTCCTATCTTTTTGATCTTCTGTGTTAGTCTTAGTCTTCTTATTGGCCCAATTTAGTCTCCCAGTTTCTACTATGGTGAAATCAGGCTACGCTAACAGAAACTTGGGATAATGAGCATAGCTAAAAGAAGGTTGTTTTTAGCAATAAAGCATTTTTTTTTTTTTGCTATTTTGTCATTTGCCTTTTTTTTACATGTCAATAGTGCTGGAAAACGGATTGCTGTAGTGAGGCGACAAATGTTGCTGTAGATAAGAGTGTGTGATTGTGAGTTATCAGACTTTTGTTCTAGTCATTCCTTTTTTTTACACCTGTATACTTGCAGGATTTTCTGTACAATCTCATCATCTGGATTCTTTCAAAGTTCTTCCCTTCTTTCAATCTCGCCTTTAGTTTGTTCACTATGTGTTTTAAACGGTTAAGCCGTTTTTTTGTGATGGTGTCTGATTTTTAAAAGCAATTTCATCAGAAGCTTATTAGAAATCAGTGATCTGTGATCAACTCTTCAATTAACATTAACTCCTGTCCTTTTTAAAAATATGACAAACTATGCCTCAGAACACATCCAGCTTTAACCTTCAGAGGAGAAGAAAACCTCGGCTATAACTCTTGACAACACTAATTCAGTCAAAGACGTGAAGAGGAGTACGAGAGTGGAAGAAAAACACCTATTAGATCCATCAGTGGGTTGAAATTAGGCCTGAGGAAATTATATCTGACACGAAGCATAATTACCTTTCAGTGAAATTGAACATAGATCACAGGTTTCCTGTCAAGGAGTTGCTGTTCATCTTCCTCACTGACATTTGGGGGTTTTTTTTTTCAGCAGCAAAACAAAGGATTGACATCGGGTGTCTATTTAATGAGCGAGCGTGTAATGAGCAGCGTCACCATCTCGACGTAAGTTAAATGCTAATGTAAAGCCAAGAAAATTTCAAGTTTAAATCATAAAAAAATACCATTGACTTCAATAATCGCTTGCTTTTGCTTTTCGTTGACAGACTTATTGTCCAAATGTTTGTATTTGACATCTAGGTGAAATTACTCTGCTCTTGCATTTCTTTTCAGTGTGTATGTGTGTTATCAATATTGTAATGGTATATTGCAAAGGGATTGTGGGTTGGTGGAGTTTTTGTGTAGCACGTGATGTGTGTGGTGTGTGGATGTGATATTTTGATAGGATGCAGTACCGGATTATCATCCTTTGTTGATCCTGAATCAAAATTTCAGTCAACCAATGATAACCATCTGATGTCATCAGTGTGTCAATCAAACCCGCCTCAATCTATTTTTGAATCGTTCCCTTTTTTGCCCAAAAACAATCTGAAAAACTTTAATCTGAGTAAATGCTGAATAATATCTTATAGCCTGAGACTGAAAATACATGGATTCTGGAACAATTTACTGATAATGACGATTCCTGGATTAACATTTAATCACAACATAAAATTATGAATATGAATCATAATCAATCACCAATGACCAATCGCATAAAACTGTAATAGCAACATTCTTACTATAAAACAGGGTTTTCGATTATTTAATTAAATCACAACCTTTTAAAATGTAACAATCCCAAGCCAGATTTCCATAAATTAAACAAAATATATAAAAAAATGTATACAATTATGCATACACACATATAAAACATTTTACTGCACACACACATTTACTTTTGGTCCTGAAGGTGAGGAAAATGTTCACACATTAACTAAATTGCACATACATGTAGTATACAATTGTTCAGTACAGCATGTACTGTATTACATGTCATTTAAGTATTTCATGTTTTTTTATTCAATAAATACAATTATAATATTACTTATATATATAAGTGACTATTATAAAAGTCATTGTGTGACTGCGTAATTCCTGCTACCTGTTTTTCACCCAAATGAGGATCGGTTCTCTGGGTCTGGTTCCTCTCAAGGTTTCTTCCTATTTCGTCTCAGGGAGTTTTTCCTTGCCACCGTCGCCCTCGGCTTGCTTATCAGGGCTTGCTTAAAATTTCTTTGCTTGTGTACACCTGCTTTGTGTCAATGATCATTGTAAAAAGTTATACATATAAAATTGAATTAAATTGAATTAATATTACATTTTGGTTTTGAAATTCGAAAAAAAAAAAAAAAAAAAATTTACAATGAAAGGAAAGGAGGAAAAAGGTTTAAAATGAATTAAAGCAGGTTAGATCGAAACATACACATTTCTAATTAGTTAATTGAAGTGTTGATTCAGGATTAACAAAGGATATTAATTCAAGATCACATCCTACTTGGCAAAATCACGTCCACGGAGTGATGTGATGACATCTGTTCCTAATTGTCAATGAAAAAAATACCAATACAGATTATTTGAAAAATTTGAATAAGCCTAAATCAAATATTATATATCAATTTATATTACGTATTTGATCATTTATTATTAACCATTTCATGGCACAACAAAGTACATATCACACAATATCACAAATAATGGTTTTATTTTTCTAAGAACTTTAAACAAGCCACATCTCATCTTGAGACCATCAAGTGTCCATGGATCTGTTTGGCAGGAATGAAGATATTGAATTCTCTGCTCGGGTTCAGATTGAGCTCTCTGAAGACGTAAAGTCAATCAGATTCAATATTCATATAACGGACATAGGCTTACAAACACACACATAAAATCACACACAAACAAATAGGTTCCTAATACCAACCCCTAACCATAAGCATTTCGTATCTTAGTGTGTGTGTGTTCCCCATCAGTCCTTCGTCTGCATCTTTCAGCTCAGAAAGGGAACAGAGCCTTGAGGCAGATCGAAGCTGTACGTCTGTCCCTAGAGACAACCGAGCCCATCTGTCTTTGTGTGTGTGTTTGTGTGTGTCCTGCTGAAGTTAAACTAAGACCCGGTTCCTCCTCAGAGATCCCCCACATCTGAACAGACAGCAGATGGAGCAACCCCCCCACACACACACTCCTTTGCCATGTTTGTTTAATACATTTAATTAATATTCCAAACTACCTCAACAGAGACTCACCACAATCCTCCCCTTCATGCCTCCCTCTCTTTTTCTCTCCCTCCTTTTCCTCCTTCTTTCTTTTTAATTTCTTTTGTTACTTCCCTCTTTGTTCGATCTTCACTCATCTCCATTTCTTTTTTCCTGGACATATTTCCTCGCTCATTTTTCCCTAGCTTTGATCGTTCCACTGGTCCACCAACACCCCCCGTTTCTATGTCTTCATCAGTCCTGTCCAATAGACCCATCATCTCTGATTGCTCACACACACACGAGACACTAAGCATGCCCAGGGGTCATCTTGAAATAAAAAGCTATGTGTATTTCTCACGCTGTCGGATGTGTTAATTACACACTGCCCTCAGGCCTGAGGAGACCCCAGCATCTGCTTGGACATCGGCCACTGCTAGCAACATTGATGTTACACAGCGTTCGCCGTGCAGACAAAACGCGGAGCTTTGAGTCTTCAGGAATATCAGACTAAATATCTATCAAGATAAGAAGCTTTAAGAGAAAATGGAAACAATAATTAGTTCATGGTTGGTGCTTGTGGTACACAGCTTTACCCCAGAAGTTACGTACAGACGTCAAAATGAAGTTAAGGAAGATGTAGAAGATGAATGCTCCATTTTTATTCTAAAAGCATTTATCCCTTGTGAAATTATGTCATTTATGAAAGCATTTGAGGAATCAGGGTCTTGATCAAGGCCTCATCAATCTGCTCATGGGGCGTTAGGGAATAGTACCTAAGGTAAGGGGTTTACTGCTCAACATGTTATGAGTTCAATTCTCAGCTCCAACAAGTTGCCACTGCTGGGCCCCCGAACATGACCCTCAAGCCACACTTGCTTAGCTGCATTGTAAAAATTAGAATTGACCTCACAACCTTCTGATCAGCAGTCCAACACCTTAACACTGAGCTATTACACTTTTAAAGACTCATTTTCACTTGAAAGTGACATGCAAGTGGATTTTTAAACCTACAAAACTTACTCCTACAAAAAAAAATCCTGTCCTATCCCATTCACAAGATTAATTAGAATTTAGTTTTTTGGGATTTCCAAATTTTCATTTTCATTTTCATTTTTCTCAGCTTCAAAGTGCAATAATAAGATGTATTTGTCTCTTATTATTGTTATATTATTGGTGTATACCAACTAACCACCACCAACTACTTCAGATGTGCACATGTGGAAAACATTATTCCAATAACCAGCCACACCAAAGCAAAACTTTTATTTATATAAAAAATATTTTTGTGTTTAAGGTTATTGCTATTCCCGTTCCTGTCCACTCCTGCTGGCTTTTTTTATGTCCCATCCCAATCATGTAACCACTACTGATTTTATTTTAAAACTTATTTTAAACATGTTATTGTCTTTATATTATTTTTTAAAATCTAGATATCTGGAATTCGTGTAAAGCTGCTGTGTGATGATATCTATATTTTAAAAGTTCTATACAAATTAATATCCAATTAAAGGATTTTAGAAAAATAATATAGAAGTTTTAGATTTTTAGTTTTATGAGAATTTTTTTCTATTTTTGGGGTGGAATTATGTGGTGGCATGAGGTGGCTAGGGCCCCTCATTTAACAGAGCTTTGCCCCTTTGGTCCCTCCATGCCCACCGCCTCCCCACCTAGTTATATATGTATAGCGGGGTATAGCAAGCTAGCAAGGTATCCAGCTGGTTTAAGGTTCCAGGTTCGTATGCTAACTTTTAGAAGTTACACAAAGAAAATATTGCTAACAGAGCTTTACTCAATAGAAGTGCCACCACAACAAAATGATTAGATCCAGCTACACCAAATCAGCCCCCCCCCCCTCCGTCCCAGTCCGGGCAGTTTGCCCTGAACCTGTACAACTTCAGATTTACCCAAAGCCTTAAAAAACGTGACCTAGAAACAAAGTGAAATTCTATCCTTGCTTTAAAACAAGTCAAACTGCCACACTAAACAAGAACGTTAAATCTCTATCACACACTTCTCGACTCGATGGCTGACTCCGGAGCTAAATCAGGTGTGACAGAGAACAGTAATTGCTGTAAGAATACGCTGTATAGCTATGCGAGCGGATAATGTACCAAATTACAACCTTAGTGACAACTTATTACATTGTCCAGCAGGTTACGTTTGCTAATATACAGCAGGGGTTCGATTTTTTTTCACAGTATTCAGTTCATACGGCACATGTTTAGGTAGACGGCACTTCTTCTTTTTGTTCGTCTTCACAAATGCATTACAGGTGTGAATACCAAAAAAAAAGTGTGTTGAATTACTAGTAAAACATAGTATGTTAGCATAGATCCAGCAGAGATATTTACATTTAGAAAAGTTTTATTAAACAGGTCTTTAACCGAGTAGCGCCTCTGGAAAATTTTAATAATGATGGCCAGAGAAAGCCACAGCAAATAAATAAATAATAAATATAACAAAAATAAATATTTAGTGTAAAAACACTGGAGGTCATCTTTCCACAAAAATATTGTTACATTTCTGAGTGACTTCACAAAGTGATATAAATGTTTGTATGTGTGTATGCATGTCTACACATTTGTGTTTATCCTAGAGGAGATAAGACGGCACATTGCATGCTTGAATGGTCCCCTACAACAGTTCACAGGGGCTCTAATTTGAAAAGGTGTGTAGCATGACAGAGTCTGCAAACTCTAGATTTTAGTGTAAAGTAAACATTGGCCTGCTACACACACACACTCACACACACACACACACAATTACACAATACACATTAGAACAACACTGTATTTTATTGTTACAAAAAAAAGTATTTATATACATAGTTGCACTTTGAGTTAAAGTGCGGGAAGTGGTGGCTCATGGATAAGGTGTTGGATTACTAACCTGAAGGTTGTGGGTTTGATTCCCAGCTTGACCAAGCCACCACTGTTGAGCAAGGCCCTTAACCCTCAGTTGTTATAACAAGGAATATTGTAAGTCGCTCTGGATAAGGGTGTCTGCCAAATGCTGTAAAAAAAATAGTGAATCGATGGATTAGTGTTTGGATGGTAATTACTAATAATAATAAGTAACAATACTAATAATTAGGTAATTACTTTTTAAAAGTTTATTATTAAACAGTAACTAATCCTTAATAATTATGTTATAAATATAGAAACGACCAAAAAACCTCTTTTTTTGTCATTGAGACAGCCGACGTCAGTGTGTATCCCGTGTTGAGGAAAGCTGTTGGATACAGTATTCTGTCCTGTGATGGGGACGCAGCACAACACCTCGGGGCTGAACACAGCGAGTGCTGAAGCTTCCACGCAGCTGCACACGTTTGTCAGCGAGGCTCTTATCCAACAAGAGCTTTTCCATACAAAGAGCAAATCCAACTTGTCATTAGCATATGCGTTCATTTAACTTGCTAACGGCTTGGGCTTTGCCACACCGGATATGTTCACGCCGTTCACTGAGATGAAGGTTATCTGACATGTTCTCTAATTTAGAAGGTCCTCCGGGTTCGAGTTATGTTGATAAAAGGAGCTGCTGTAAGTTAACTGGGGTAAATATTAGCCTGTAAGTGTGAACAAAAAAAATCCTAAAATTATTATAATCATAAATTGGTTTATGTTAAATTTATAATAAAGAGAAGTATTTCCGGATTTTTTCCCTTTAAAATCGACAGATTATTTACTAGTATAAAATTAACGGAACGAATAAAGAAAAAAGAAAGAGAAAGAAAGAAAGAAAATATGAGAAAAAGACTAACAATATAAATCCAGATTTTTTGGTTTATTGATATATATTGATATTGATATATATATATCAATATAAATAAATGTTATAATGTATATATATATATATATATATATATATATATATATATATATATATATATATATATATATCTATATATATATATATATATATATATATATATATATATATATATTATATATGTGTATGTGTATGTGTATATAGTGTGTGTGTGTGTGTGTGTGTGTGTATATATTACAGTTTATTTTGTGGCGTCTGTGGGATTTAAAAGCTGCACAAACATACTGGAGATTCTAGACTTGCTGGTTAATATTGCCCTCATGTGGTTAAAAACGGCCTCAGTTCAATGCGGATCACAGGTGTGTGTGTGTGTGTGTGTGTGTGTGTGTGTGTGTGTGTGTGTGTGTGTGTAAATTTAAATCATCCTTTCTCTTTGGGATTGAGAATGTGTGTGTGTGTGTTTGTGTAACTTTCTTTTTTTCTTTGTGATTGTGCGTGTTTGCATGCAAATATTTTTTTCTGTTTGTTTTTTCTGCCTTTCATCATTTTTACCCCCCTTAGACCAAAATTTGTCATGAATTAACCTCAATATATCAAAGTTTAACCCTAATGTTTCACCCGAGTTTTTATACACTGCTGTACATAATGAACTAAAACCTTAAAAACAACATTTAAAAAAAGGTGATGTCATCAAACTTGAATGATGTTGAATCCATCCGCCTCGTGTCATCATTCTTTTAACTCCTTTTAACTCCTCCTTCTGTCATTCCACCTTTTTAAAAATATCCAAGGTTTTGCCACAGGTGCAGAAATCAGATTCATGTGACCTCTGAACATGTGACATTTGACTCATGTGAACTCTGGACATGTGACATCTGACCTGTGTAACTACCCTAAGGGTTCAAAGATCAAGCTCAGTGAGTTAACGTGTGTTAGTGAGGGGCCCACAAGCACAAGGGTGATGCTGACAGCGTTAGCATAAAACTTCAAGCTTCAGAGGTTGTTTTAGATAAAGATATAAATTAATCAATGGCCATTAAAATATGCCACCAACTAAAAGATTAATCTCAAAAGAAATGTTGAATGGAACATGGGTTTAATAGTACAGACCTTTAGTCCAGTCTCTTAGGATAATTGTTTCCTTTTATAGACAATAATAGTATTTCCCAGTCTTTCTATATTTTATATATATATATACAGCCCATTTTACTGTATTCGTGTCATGCAAACCTCTTTACTAGTACAATAGTTTGGCCAGTTTGACCCAGACTGACCTTTCTCTCCAGTCCTCGTTTAAAGATTCCTCACTGACACTCTCATTTATTCTCTGTCTTTATCCATGTCTCATCCTGTGTTTAAGTAAACAGAGGCATGCAGTCGTGCTGTTCTTCTAAAACCCACACAATAGACCAGTTGTACATCACCAGGTGTCCCAGCCCCACTGTGATTCATCCAGACTCTGCCAAGGTCTGGCAGCTTACGTCATCAATCTGCGCCAAGGCACAAGGCAGAGTGAGGTTACATTCCAAAGATGGAGCTAAATCGCGGATCACTGGGACGTTTTGGTGTCAAGCAGATGTGGGGAAGTGGTGGCTCATGGTTAAGGTGTTGGATTGCCAACCCAAAGATTGTGGGTTTGATTCCCAGCTTCATCAAGCCAACACTGTTGGGCCCCTGAGCAAGGCCCTTAACCCTCAGTTGTGTAAGTCGCTCTGGATAAGGGGCGTCTGTCAAATGCTGTAAATGCAATCCTGCCTGAGATGCAGTTTTTCAGATTACATTACAACTGCTGGTTATATATGAGTTAAAAAGCAGGTCTAAGTATCCAGTCATCCCACTGATCAACACTGTTAAGCATCAGTCGATCAACGATCCATTACTGATCCAAACACTAATCACTAAACACTTATTGTTCTGAACCACCAATTAATAAACACAGTTAGTTCCAATATCTATTCCCTAAGCACTAATGTTTCGTAGAACCAACCACTATTTTTAACCACTAACCACAATCACTGAACACTATTGCCCCCAATGACCAATCACTGAACACTTTTGCCCCCAATGACCAATCACTGAACAATATTTCCCCAATGACCAATCACTGAACACTTTTGCTCCCAATGACCAATCGCTGAACAATATTTCCCCAATGACCAATCACTGAACAGTTTTGCTCCCAATGACCAATCACTGAATACTATTGTTTCCAATGACCAATCACCGAACACTATTGCTCCTAATGACCAATCACTGCACACTATTGCTCCCAATGACCAATCACTGCACACTATTGCTCCCAATGACCAATCACTGAATACTATTGCTTCCAATGACCAATCACTGAACACTATTGCTTCAAACAACTAATCACTGAACACTATTGCTCCCAATGACCTATCACTGAATACTATTTCTTTCAATGACTAATCACTGAACACTATTGCTTCAAACAACTAATCACTGAACACTATTGCTCCCAATGACCTATCACTGAACACTATTGCTTTAAACCACCAATCACTGAACACTATTGTTCCCAAGGACCAATCACTGAACACTATTGCTCCCAATGACCAATCACCGAACACTATTTCTTCAAACCACTAATCACTGAACACTATTGCTCCCAATGACCAATCACTGAACACTATTGCTTTAAACCACCACTAATCACTGAACAACTATTGCTCCCCAATGACCAATCACTGAACACTATTGCTTTAAACCACCAATCACTGAACACTATTGTTCCCAAGGACCAATTGCTGTTCATAATTGTTCCTTACTACCAATAATTAAACATCATTGTTTAAAATAACCAAACATTGATTAAATTAATTAATTTATAATCACAGATCACAGATTATTGTTTCCAAAGTTTTTTGAGGCATTTGAAGCTTTTCTAGGGAAGCATTGGGGCAATACTGATATGATAATATGAAATTAGATAGTAATATGAAAGGCTGAGATGGCTGTGAAGACCTAATACCCCCTGATTTTTTTTTTAAGTTTATGGCAGAGAGCTCACCGGTGTGTGCCGGTAAGTGGGCACTAGAGGGCGCCATCCGCTTGTGAATATACACTAATTTGCTATATATTACGTGGTATGTAGGCAAAATAAAAAGTAAGCATTTATATATATAATGGTTGAGCTACACAAATAAAAATAATAATAATTAATATTATAAAAGCAATAGATGTGAATTTTTTTCTGTGATGTTAAGTATAATTGCATGCTGTATTTAAAAAAGCACACCATTTGACCATTTTACTATTTAAAAAATTTAGTAAAGCCTAAATTAAAATGTCTTATTGCTGTCTTTCTCGTTTTGCCTTAAGAAAGTGCAAACATTTGCACTTGACCAAAGTCGTTGAGTCCAAATATTTGCACAGCTACTGCATTTATGCTTTTTTATGACATTGGCAGCATTATTTTAAACTATTCTTCTATAAAATCACATACCAACGTGTTTTATTCTTCTTTTGGCGTAGCATTTTGCCAGTGCTATCAATTTCAATTGGATAATTATATCTTCGAGGCCAAGAAAGCACTTCCACTTCTTTAAGTCAAACACAGAGAAAAGGCGCTATCATCTCCTAAATGCCATTTCGAGCTCTAAATTAAGACAATACTTAGATGCTAAAATCCTCTAAACTTGTCTATTCAATCAAATTAAACTGAATAAATTTTTATTTTTATAGTTTATACTTTAAACAATAGACCACTAGCTGCATCCAAAAAAAACACAAAAAATGTTTATACTATATAGCGAGTATTCTATACTAAGTATGCGAATAAAACAGTATGTTAAAAATTCCCGGATGACCTACTAGTAAGCATACAACAGACAATTTGGTAACATATGAGCCTATGGAAGAGTCAACTCATAATATTTCAAAATGGTAGAAGACGGTGGAATAAAATTGTGGTAGGTTTAATATGATAATACTCAACTTCATTGTGCAAGGTACGTGTACAGAGCCAATGAAATGCATTTTTTCACATATCCCATCTTAGTAAGTTGGGGGTCAGAGCGCAGGGTCAGTTATGATACAGCGCTCCTGGAGCAGGAGGGGTTAAGGGTCTTGCTCAAGGACCCAACAGTGCTTATTTGCCAGTGGTGGGGCTTGAACGCAGGTGTTTAAGGTCTTTAGATCAGCAACTTAACCATTTGAGCCACCACTGTCCCAAAAAAAAGTATGTAAGTATATAAGGAAAAAAATAACAGTTGTTTCTTTTGGTTAAATTGCAGTTGTTTGTCATCATCTAAGTAAACTCTATCCAACTTGCATTTTCACGCTGTTGTGTTGACATACCATATGTCGCATGACAATTTCGACATGACGTATAAAGTACATCTAATATTTATTTATACTACCCATAATCATTTATGGATAACTCAAATCTAGTAAGTATGTAAAGTATGTAAAGTGAAATGCAGCAGCTGACTTAATGCAGCTTAATATTAAATATGAAAATAGCAAACTTCATATTTCATATATTATAATTTAAATTGAATGTAGAATTATCCTTAGTGATCAAGCCATAGGCAACAGTGCCAGTAAAAAAACCCTCTGATGTGATATTAGAAAGAAATGGTACAAAGAACCAGACTTTCTTCGTACATTTTTTACGCCCTAATTGCACACATCATTACTCTATTTATGACAGTCACATTGTTTTATCACTGATCTGCATTTATATACATTTTAATCAAATGTTCTATACACTTTTTTTTGTATTTTCCAGCTGTATAGTAAATTTCAGTGCAATTTTTTTAAAGAAAGAAAGAAAGACTAAGTACGGTGTTTTTGGTATGTTAATAATTGTTTAAGCTTTAAAGCCTAAATAGTTGACTTCTTTATTGAACCGATACACAACACAACTAGAATAGTTTTATTCTTTATTCTGTCTTTTATCTATTGAATTAATATAATTTGCAGACAGGTAATGACATTTTCCTGTACAGTATATGGTTATGTAACTATTTATAGTGAAAGTAAATGTTGTACAAAATAAACCTAATTGTCCTATTATGCTTTCGAAAAGAATGTATTATACATGCATTACGATACAATGGTATAACCCTGTCCATGAGTTCCTATACATGTGTAGGTACAGCAGAAATTAGAGCGGCTGCCATTAAGCAGTAATCAGCACCTTTTAACCAAGCAGATTCAAGATTTGTTGTGTGGTTTAAGATAAATCTACAGCATGTCCTTTACAATATCTCGCTGTGGATATTATTAAAAATAATTTGCTGAACAAGATTAATAAACCGCATGTCAGGGTCTGGATGTAAAATGTTATTGAATAATAATCCTCCAACTGAATCTCATTCCACTCGATTTGATTCATGATGCTTCACCTTTACACACTGTGTGGGCAGAATGTAGGTCCAAATGAAGTAATTTATACATAAACATCCTATCAGTGACCTCTGTGTGGGCTACAACTATTAATAACAAAACCTCCTGCACCACTAGTTTTGGTTGCGAATCATTATAGGCTGTTTGCGTAAGATCCTATCACCTTGGGGACCATTCATGGAAATAATTTTTTTCCTAATACATCAAAATTTCAACTTGGCGATAAGGCGATTTGTTTACCCTGTTAAACCAAGTATTGTTCTTGTTCCCAAATTAGCCTTGACAAATGAAGGCAGCGCGTAATGAACTCTGGCTGCTACCGGGAGGACTGAGTATCCTCTGTTTACTTTGGGTTCGTCCCATTACGAAACTATTCGAGAGGGCTTTCTGAATGCACAGTTGCTCTACCTCTAGTGGCTTCTTGTGTTTCTTTCTTAATGAAAAATAATCGCTTTTGTTACAAACGCACTTTGCTAAACAGAGCTCACACAGTGATATGACACTAAGCGCATACTGACGATCAAATAGAATCCTAAAAATGCCAAAAAAATGTAAATACAAATTATACTGAGACACCGTCTTACAATTATGTCATTCCCTAAGTGCATAATAAGATATATTGTTTTATTTCTCTTATACTACAGCAATTTGATTGAAGAATATATTTTTTTATAATCAACGTTGCATTGTTTGTCTGGCTATGGTGTCAACACCTACTTATTTTCTATTAAGATATTTATGCAAAAGATATTATGGTCTTGAACTGCTGATTGAAAGATTTGGGTTTGTTTCCCACGACCACAAAGTTGCCACTGCTGGGCCCAATTGCTCAGTTGTATTAAAAAGAAATAAATGTCTCTGGATAAGGGCATCTGCCAAATGCCATAAATGTAACTAAACAAAATGAACTCCCCTTTATTCCCTCTGCTCTTGTTGTATAAATAACCTACAGATCTACTTATGTACAACTTGATTGATTGTTGGATGCCTTTTTTTTGTGTATCTGTGTTATATACATTTTATTTTTTATACTTATTCTGTCTGTATATTAACTTATACTACCTACTTACTTGCCTTGAAGTATGTGTATGTTTGGCACATTTTAGGGGATCTGTGTCAAGCATAACTGTTAAAAGTGTTGAAAAGAGCAGCATACATAAAGAGCATTTTTTACTATTAATAGATTGTGATGTCAAAATTGCCAGGTATTTGAAACAGAGGTTAGTTAATCGTCTCCTAAAGACAGCGGCTTTGTATTGTTGTGGTTAATTTTTAGCTACTGAGCAGCCATCCACGATGATATGTCTGCCAGGCATGCTGAGATCTGGGCAGAGGCTGTGGTGTCTGAGGGAGAAAAGAAAATGATATGTTGGGTGTCTTCTACATAACAATGGTTGGATAACCCATATAATGTAAATACCTTACCACCGTAAGTGAGTATAGAGAGAGAGAGAGAGAGAGAGAGAGAGAGAAAAAGAGAAGACCAAGTACTAAGCCTTGTGGGACACCAGTAGAGAGTTTGCGTGGAGTGGATGTCGTTTCCATTTATGTTACCTGATAAAACTGATCATCCAAGTAGGAAGCAAACCACCGCCATGCTGCTTCATAAACACTATTTTAATATAATCTAACCATCTGACCAATCAGAATTTTTTTTAACAAAATATGTCAAATGATTAGATTGAAAGTCCTTATCTGTCGTATAATTCCACATTTACTCACTGCTGTCATACAGAGAATCTTTAACTCAAACTATTTACCAGCTGTGGGTACAGTGAAGTAATAACTGCAAATGTGCAATAATCACACATAAATGTTTCCGATTCTAAAGTATTTTATCTTATTTTTTATCTAACTGTGCATATTTTAGTGGATTCTTAATCTTGATGTTTCAGCTCTACAGATCTTGTTTTATATCTTGTTTATTTTAACCCACTGCTAAATCTGAGAGCTTTTGCCCAGAAAATGTCTTGAAAATGAAAAAGATCTGGAATCCTAAGTTTGCATTTCTGGCATTTGGCAGACACTCTTATTCAGAGCAACTCACATTTATCTTTTTTTTTATTGCAATTAAAGGTTAAGGGCCTTGCTCAGGGGCCCGGCAATGGAAAATTAGTCATGCTTTGAATTGAACTCATGACCTGCCAATCAGCAGTCTAACACCGTTCCCACTGAGCTATTACCTTTCAACAGCACTGTAGATAAATAATTTAATCGAGTTTTTATTTCTTAGGCAACAATTACAGAACTTTGACCAAGTATATTTAGTGGAAAAAAAATAGTTTAAGGCCCTGATGTAATGTAGGTGTACTATCGTATAGTGAAGGAAATTGGTCACTCAAGGGTTAAGTGAATATTAGAATGTTGATTGTGGGTTCAATTCCCAGCCTCATCAAACTGTCACTGTTGCGCCCCCCGAGTTAGGCCCTTAATCCTCAACGGCTCAAATGGATAAAAAAGAATAGGATAAAAATAAATAAAAAGCTCTGGATAAGGACTCTATTCTAGCAATGTAAACGTATAGGGATGTGGTGGCTCAATGGTTAAGGTGTTGGACTGCTTATTGAAGGAAAGGGGTTCGATTCCCAGCACCACCAATTTGTCACTGCTGGGCCCCCAGAGCAAGGCCCTTAATCCACAATTGCTTGGCTGTATAAATGAGATAAATGAGATAAATGTATGTTGTTCTGTATAAGGGTGTCTGGCAAATGTATAAATATATAATTTTTTTTGTGAAATCATGCATACAGGGTGTAAAATCCATCATATTATTTCTCACTTATGTTCCACCAGCTTCTAAGAAGTCAAAGTAATCATCAGTGCATCATTACATGCTTAAGCATTGTCGTAGCTCAAACAGCTAATAGCTGGATTCCTCCTCCTGACTACAAAACCCAAACACGCCAATCTGCAGTTGAGAAACTCCAGTGACACCATCACACTGCCTGTGTGCTCCAATGTTTAAAAAACACTATCTTAAAAGCAGTTTAAATCAAAGCCGGTCACTTAGTTTTACACAGTCACCATCTTTTACATTCAGAAATAAATTATGGCGTGGTGGTAGAGATGCACGTGCATAAAAAGAAGGTTTGCAGTCTTTTTCTTTCTTCCCTCCATCTAACGGCCTCTTCACCATCCACTTAGCTGAGGACTGGAAAGCATCCTCATTATGTCCATCAGCTTGAGTTTAACGTAATAATATTTGTCACTTTTAGTGGTTGTAAAAGTGTGGACAGGTTTAGGCCCAATACCATTTCTACCCTTTTACCCTACCCCACCCCACATTCCTCTGTTTTGCCGTTGACGTGAAGTGTTAGAGGTGCAATGTCACAACATTTTGCAATGTCACAACATTTATTCTCATCCAGAATTGCATGAATTTTTCCTAAGATCTTGTATTGATGATGGGTGAGTCGAAATTCTGCGTAAAGCCTCTCCAAGATTCTCAATGGGGTTAAGATCTGGACTCTGTTATGGCCAGTTCATGTGTAAAAATAATGTCTCATGCTCCCTGAACCACTCTTTCACAATTTGAACCCAATGAATCCTGGCATTGTCATTTTGGAATATTACCTATGAAATCAGGGAAGAAAAAATCCTTTCATGAAATAATAAATAAAGGTCACCAGCTGATCACATTTACTGGGCACATAACGTTGTTGAACCTGACCAACTGCATTTACACCAGATCATAGCACTGCTTCCACAGGCTTGTACAGTAGGCACTAGGCATGATAGATTTATTCACCTCTTTTCTTAGTCTAATGCCCTCTTTACCAATCTTTGTGCCTGCTAGCAAATTTAAGCCTTTGTTTTTTCAATTAGTCTTACTTTTAAGTGGTTTTCTTAAGGCTACACAACTGTTTAAATAACTTTATTATAAACATAATCATCTATGCAATTAATTATCCAATGGGAGGCTCTTACCTATTTGCTTAGTTAAATTCAGGTGGTGGTTTTATTTGGACGTGCAATGTATATTTGGCATTTTTACACAAATAACTACTGCACGTATTTTTATGCCTGATAACGTTACCTGATGACGTGACTAGTTTGACACTTTAAGAAATAAAAGTCTAGTTTCAGGGAATCACCTTTTACCTCACATAATATGATGATGTGTATTGGTCTTCATGTAGCACTTTTTCAAGGGCCAAAAGGGTGGGGTAGGAGTAGAAATAAGTGTAGAAATAGGTGTATTAAATATAATTGGGATTTGACCTTAGTCTTTGCTGTTTAACTTTAAAGATCAAGATGTTTTCTATAGGGAAAGTGGTGGCTTAGTGGTTAAGGTGTTTGCCTGCTAATTGAAAGTTCAGGGTTCGATTCCTAGTGTCACTGTTGGGCCTCTGAGCAAAGCCCTTAACCCCTAATTGCTTAGTTGTATAAAGTCAAATCAAATGAAAGCCAAAATGGCAGGATATATAAATTGTTCATTATTTTACAAAAGACTGTAAAAGTTAGACTGGTAACTCGAACATTACTCTGTTACACCACCCCATTGTTGATTAAAATGTTGCTGTTTTTTTGTTTTGTTTGGTTTTTTTTTTGCTTTTTTACAAATTACACATTACATTTTTTTAAATTTATGTACATTAAAGTTCTTTACTATCCTACAATCATATGTTTTTAGATCTGAAAATTTCTGCACTAAATATTAGGGAGAATGGAGTGAGGAGTGGATCCTTCATTTCTGGAACATTATCTTAAACATTGTATTAAATATGTAAAAATGTGTAAGAATGTCTTTATAATGTGTATCATTTGTAAGCAGTAGCCTAAGAGTCACTCCTACTTTATCTATTTCACTGATAAATCATCACAGCCTCAGGGCAGAGATCTGCATTCGTCATTCACCCCACTTGTTCCCCTCGACCCCTACCAGTAACTTATCAGTGCTTATCTCAAATCTTACTCTCTTATCTAATCCAGCCAATGAAGAGCTTTTTTGTCCCACTGTGAGGTTGGCAAAGGTGGAGCACTGATACAACCAGCTGCTCCGTCTGGTCAAGCAAGGCGGAGGTGATAGCAGCGCTGAATCGTCCTGCAGAGTTTACACTCTCGCCTCTGTGTGAATTCTTCTCTGGCTATCAGCTCCACGCTGAGCCTTACTACAGACTTCATGGCAGTTTATGAGGTCATTAAAGCAATGTGAGCTCTTCTGTGTACAAGTGTAAGCCCAGTGTAGTTTAAGTTTACAGATATTAGGCATTGAAAATAAGGTGGTCCAGATTCATCATCATCAATATCATCATCAAGGTGATAATAAGGAAAAAGAAAAATGTGCTTTTGTATTCGTGGCATTTTGGAAGACGCCCTTATCCAAAGCAACCTACATTTGTCTCTTGTATACAACTGAGCAATTGGGGGTTAAGGGCCTTTCTCAGGGGCCCAACAGTGGCAACTTGGTGGTGCTGGGAATTAAACTCAGAATTTCCAATTAACAGTCCATCACTTTAACCATTGCACTACTGACCATTTTTGTACAAGAAACTGTTCTGTACTGTACTGAAAATGTTGTTATACAGATTTATGTTGTTAAATGTTCGTTCATAATGTAATATGAACACAGGTCTACTCTGCTGCAGAGATTGTGTCAATTGTTGCTAATAAAAGCATAATCAACATATAATTCATATACAATATGCACACAGGTATATAAGGGCAGGTACAGCTGAACGTTGGACCCTTGTTCAGACAGTTGTGAGATCAAGTCCCAGGACCAACAAGCTACCACTGCTGGGCTCTTAAGCAAAGCCGTTGATCCTCAATTGATTAGTTGTAAGCCACTCTATAGAGATAAAAATATCTGTTAAATACCATAAATAAAATTAACTGAAATGTAAACGGTCACAGATCAATTACCCAGTTTCAGAGACAGACTAAAATTGGTGGCAGTTGGGGACAAATACATTAGACAACAATTATAAAACACTGAAGCAAATCACAAACTTCTAACACTTTTTTAACACTGAGGCCAATAGTAGTTTAATCCTAATTGTATTTTACGTGTTAAAATAGCGTAAGGGATTTTTGTGCATAGAAGGTTAATTGTGTAAGTGCTCTGAAAAAACAAGAAATAAAACAGTTTTTTAAAGAAAAACTTGAATCAGATGGAGGTTAGTAAGTTTGGAACTCTTCTGGCATTTCTGGCACATGGCAGACATCCTTATTCAGAGCAACTTACATTAATATTATTTTTTTATCCATCTGAGCAATTAGGGGTTAAGGGCCTTGCTCAGGGGCCCAGAAGTGACACCTTTGTGGTGCTAGGAGTAGAATCCCTGATCCTCCGATTAGTAGTCCAACACCTTAAACACTAAGCTTCCATTTTCTCTGTCATATTTTGTCTCCAAAACACAATTTTTTCAGGTGAGTTCATAAGTTAAAAGGAAAAAAATCGTGATCCGTTTCTTTTCCGACTTACTATTCACGGTTATTTCAATCTATTCCTTATTAAAAAATGTTTATCTGCTCATCCACCCCCTTTTTTAAAGGTCCCGAGTTGTACATTCGAACAAGATCAATGGCTGATGTGATTGAAGTGGCAGGTTTGAGCAGAGCGTCCAGTGCAGCAGAGTTACACAAAGCAGAATCTTCGCCTTCAAAGGCCAAGCAGGCCAAATCTGGGACAGAGATTAAGCACTGTCACTCTGAGATATAGCGGGGCTTTTCCTTCTGAGTAATAGGGTGGAGAGGCTTGCTAATTTACACAGCACCAGGGGCCAAGCAAATTGCTGAAGGAAGAGCAGAGCTAGACGTCCACAGCTAGCGCTCTGGCTCAAGATGAAATATAATCAGAGCGCTGTACATTCCTGAAGCTGCAGCTTTAATGTCGGGTATGTGCTTTCCAAAGAGTTTTTTGTTACCATTGATGTAACTTTGAGGTACTGTAACCTTTTAGCGATGGTTTAAAAGCAAAGTATTCTGGTAGAAAAACAAGACTAATTAATAATAGTCCCCTACTTGTCCCAAAGCAGCCATTGCTGGAATTCCAAAATATGTGAGCAAATATAAGCAAATTGGTGAATAATGGACTAACCATATAGAGACAACCCTTGACTTACAATATATATCGACTTATCGAATTTTGCATGGATAAAGAAAACGTGACAACATTGTGATATTATTGAAATAATCGTTACTACTTATATAATCTACCGTGGGCTACGTCAGAACGCATAATTTGGGGTATACCTATATCGATTTACGATATTTTGACTTCTAATAGGTTTTTCGGAACATAATCCAATGTTAAATTAAGATGTTACTTGTATATATTTTTAATAATAATCTTAATTAATCTATTCCTGTGCTCTATTTTTAGCAGATAGAGGAAGCTGCACTGGGTTTGAATATTTAAGAGGAAATTTTCACTTAAACATTCTTTAGGTAAAGAGGAATCTTATAATTTTGCGTGGAATTTTGTGTGTGTGAGATATAATAATTGTTAGATTTACATTTAGATTGTTAGATTCATTTTCAGTGTTTAAGATTTTTTTAAACTAATAACTATTTCTTGTTTAACAAACATTATTTCTATACAAGGTTGTATTGCTTGCATAGCTTAATGTTATTTGTATATGTTATTGTTTAAAAGTCAAAATTGTTTTTTTACACTTTTATCCTAATTTTTTATGTATGTATTTGTGTAGGTATGTATTTTTTATTTCTGGATACTTCTTAAAGTCAGATAGACACATAACATTTTATATTTTGTAATATTTTGGATGTTTTGGGACAAATACACTCCCAGGACAATTTCTGGAATAACAATTCATCTTGGTGCCTAATATTAGCTAGACTTTAGATGAAAAAAAAAATTAAGAGAAATAATAAATGAGTAATCCCCAAACACACACACACTCACAGGTTTTTGTCTGCCATCAATGCTTTAATTATAAAAAAAAGATTTACCTATTACATACTGCATACAGTATATTCGTATGTTACAGAGTCTGGGCAACAAAGCGATTTCATCCGAGTAGTTTTCACATTTCCTGTCATTTGTTAATGTGAGTCACATTTTCCCAAAAAAAAATGAAGTATTTATTTCTTGTTCCAGCTGCAGAGCGACAGCAATATTTACAACTTGACCGCAAACCAGTCACAGAGCCAGTGTGACCTACTCATAATTTAACTCCTGATGGTTACAGAGAAAAGCTATTTACAGAGCCGCTTCAGGGGTTATACTTATATGATTGGTCCATGAATACAAACACTGGAATAGAGATATAATGGGACAGACTTCTGGATACATGTAAGGAAATGAACGCTTGGTTGATTATAAAAAAAGAAATTTTAATTTACAAGGAAAAGTAATAAATTAGTCCAAAAATTCCTAGAAGCTAGCATAGTAAATATAACGTGCACATATTTATATACATCTCAACAGCATGGTCCCGTCCTCTGGGGTAAAAAGGTGTTCAGTGCTGTTACTTAAGTGTCCATGAATATACACTGTTGTGTCTAAGTGCCTTAACTGCCCAAATCAGTAAAATGATAAAATAACTGGTCGTGTAAATAAAACAGCATTTAATAAGACTGTTTATTAAAATGAAAAAACCTTTTTGTGTTGCTTAATAAAAACTTTTGGATAGTTTTAACAAAAACTGTGGACAAAACCACTAGCTGAGCTGATTTCATGTCCTGACTATTGATTTGTTTTGTTCTCTGTCTTTTATTTTTATTAATGTAATCAAACTGAACTTCATGGTTGTAAGTGTACGCTTCAACCACCAACTGCTGTAGTATCTATCTATCTACCGTATGTGCTATCACACATCATCTTTTACCAGTACGATTTATTAGCTTTAGCTAGTTTATTAAAACATTTGCTATTTAGCATTTACAACCTACTCTGGTCATTTTTGCCCAAATAACACATAACATTCCACGATTGATACTGACAGATATATGATTTGTCCACTCTGTTGATATTTCTTAGCATGATGGAAGTTCTGTTTGTGGTGTTATTTGTAATCCAATTTGAATTGGATAAGCTTTTTTTATATACTTTTAACTGCCAACATTTTGGAGGAAAATGTTTATAATTTAGTTGTTCTTATCTCGGTTCTGCTCTTACTGTGCATTTTCAACCTTTCCAAAAGACTTCACGGCTTCATGCCAGTTAGCTAAATCATAGCCAAGCAAGTCATTAGCTGGTGTTCCATGTTTCTTTGTCACTTAGCAACAGTGTTCTTGAGGCGTGAATCATTGGAATCTTATCATGTGTCAAATAAACACCTTTACAAGATTCTTTTAAATAACAGTTTAGGCAAGTGAAAAAAATCATAGAACAAGAGCAAAGTTCAATGCCCAGTCATGGAGACATTGCAGACTGCAAACACTGCAGTTTATTTCAAATATTTTTAATCCATCAGCTGAATACCATGAACTTTACCAGCTGTTTTTGAGGACTGAATTATATGTCTAAAAGCAGAGGCAGCTTTCAGGACAGCAAGAGTCTTTAAATAGCCAGCTGAAGTTTGGTCAGGTTCCTCTGGTGCATGTTGTGGTGCCGGACTAACTCGTCGGATCGGGCAAACTTCTTCTGGCAGTTTGGCCACCTGCAATTAAATGGCTTCTCACCTGGAAGAAAAGAGAACAGCACTTTAGATCTGTGTAAAAGCTGAAATCAGAGATCAAGGAAGATAGTTTGCAAGGAAAAATCCTAAATCTTAAAGTCACCCCCAACAGATGACAGCACGAGGCTGATAGGAACACAGACTGCATACTGCCACCTCTGGCGTGTCTGGAATCTTTTTGATATCCCATTGTATTTGTATACTGGACCCTAATTGGCTAGTATTTGCTTACCTGATCCCGATTGGCTATTATATATTTACGGATAGATAACACTTGCATTTTTTTTGGCATTTTTCAATCAGATGTAAAAATGTTAAAGGTGACTTTAAGGAGGTCAGGATCTCTAAAAAAAAAGATTACATCATTGACTTATAAAATCCAATTTTACAAACTAAATATTAGCTACTAACATATTAAATAGAAGATGACCTCTTAGAGAACAATTGAAAAGAGAGGATGAGGATGTAAAAAAATAAAAGTTTTACGCACTTGTTTTACCTGTATGAGTCCGGCTGTGGGTCTTAAGATGGTCTGACCGTGAGAACTTTCTCTGACATGTCTCACACTGGAAAGGTTTAACACCTACATGCATACACACACATGTACAGACACACACAAGCACACAAAGAGAGAAAGAGTATAGGCTACAGTAGAGGCCAGGAAGGAATCCATTCTAAGCGGAAACGGACGAGAAGAGAAGCATTCCATCTCTCTAACACTGGATGGATGATGTGAGAATGTGTTCTGCTAGTAGCAATACGTCGGCAACAGGCAGTGAATCAGAAAAACGTCGCCGTCCTCAGCTCTGACACTTTCTCACAGACTTTCTCACAGGTTATGACACGTTTCTAAACATTCATACTGACAACCCGACTGTGTTATATCATTGCGTTGACTCTGTGACATAGCATTCATGTACTTCTGCAAGCAAAGCGCCATTTGTATTAGTATTAATGTCTTAAATATAATGTATACAAGTGTCATAAAAAAGGAGTCATTGTAAAATAGAATATAATCATGGGTGCTTAATCTGTGTCTTAAACTATAAGGATTTTTCTGGCTAGCATCTCCCTTCTGGTATAAACAGCAAATTAAATGCGAGAGGAAAAGGGAAAGAGAGGACAGGATAGATATAGAAGTGGGATGAAGCAAACCTGTGTGTCTCCTCTGATGTCTTTTCAGCTGGTCTGACCGGGAGAATCTCCGGCCGCAGTCTGTGAAGTCACACTGGTACGGCTTTTCGCCTGTAACACAAAGACAGTACATTTCCTTTTTGATGCAAGCATAAAAGCAGTCTAACCAGGAACTAGCAATTCTTTATTTATTACCGTCTTTATTTATACTAGAACTGAAACGGTCACTTTCTTTGATTGGCTGGTTTTTATGTAAATAATAAAACACTGTGATAGTTTGTGGCGTGGGAGGAAAATAAATTTGATTTCTATCCTATCACAAATTACTTTGCACCTATAACAAAATCCATAAAGACATGCTGTGTTCTGATTGGAGTGGAAGAACTCTTATATCATGTCTCGCACAGAGTGCTGACTCTGACTCCACCCCTTTAAACTGAACACCTTTGGGATCAATTGGAACACTGACTGCACCCCAGACCTTCTCACCATTAAAGCCTGATCTTACTAATGCACTTGCAACTAAATGATCAACCAATCTACACAGCCACATGTCCAGATCCAGTTGAAAGCCCCTCCAGAAAAGTTTTATCTTTGTGTGTGATGTTATTTAAGTCTGTTGTGTAGGTAAGTGGTAGCTCAGTAATTAAGGTGTTATACTTCAGATCGGAAAGTCAATTTCCAGAACCACCAAGCTGCCACAGCTTTAACTGCTTAGTAAGCTATTAAAAAATGGGATGAATATAAGTCCCTCTGGATAAGGGTGTCTGCCAAATGTGAGAGATGTAAATGTGTTGTTTATTTGTGTTATGTTGATGTGTTATAAGTGTGCTGTGTTGATTTTCCTTGTATTATTCTTACTGAACTTGTAACTGATGTAAAACCGGTTCCCGTTTCCTGTTGTAAAAAGAACCAGTACTTTGTCTGGTAGTTTAATTAAAAAATGTTTGCCTTATTTTTGAGATTGTGGTTAATTAGAATTACATTAGTCTGTAGTAATCTGACTTAGGCTGCGAGTTGGAACAGACCCAAAGCTTAAAAGTCTCTGATCTGGTGGTTTTTGCAGAAAAAAACACAAAATTATGCAGGAAAGAAAAGTTTTTATCTACACCGGAGATGCACGGAATGTACTTTCGGGGTTAATGAGAGTTTGTCCTGATTCTCACAGAGAGGTCTGGTGATCTTTGGGGGACTGGAATGATCTGGTTCAACAGTTAAAATGATGTTAACTAAAAATGTCATTACAATTTTAGGGAAAATAAATGAATATTTTTGAACATCCATCTATACATTCTTGATTGTCTTCTCCCGCATTAGGTATCTGTTAGACATTCCATTATTTATGGACTGATGTCAGCAGCCCAGTCGGTGGAGTTAGGGTCTTTGCGCACTGAAGTCTGCGCAAAGTTTTCGTATTCGTTATCCTAAAATCTCTTAAAAATTTAAATTCAGGACATCAATGATGTCGTATTTTTTTTTATTGTGTGAAAATTCCATAAAAACATTTTGGACTTAGTGTGCAAAGGCCTTACTGCAGACAAGCAGAGGCGGTTAAAATTTTGCAAGCGGAAGACATAAAATGCAGATACCCCAGCGGAGACAAAAAAGGCGGAAAAAAAAGCGACTGAAAAAAAGAATGTGGTCAAATTTACAAAACTCTCTTTTATACAAACTTCATCAATAGCCACCACAGTTATTGCTGCTTCGACATCAGCTTTTCCACAGGATACAGGGATGTGTTTCTCTGGGCTCCAGAAACAATATCCCTTGCTTGGGATATTACTAAGTCTGCCCCTGCCAATGAGCTACCACTTCCCATTTGTATAGAGATCTAGAGAACTCTATACATCTCTGTCTAAAGATCTTTGTACCTGTATGTTTGCGACTGTGCATCTGTAGGTGGGAGAGTTTAAAGTAGCGCTTGTTGCACCCAGGATAGGCGCACATGAATGGCCGCTTCTCGTTGGTCTCAGAGCGCACGATGGCAGGAGCGATTCCGGGGACCCGTCTGACATCCTACAGCAAAAGATTTAACCATAATCAATAACAAAGTTTTAGGTTTTAGGTAAAACAGGTGTTACAGTGCGGTACCTCTCGTCTGTAGCATCATAAAACATGTGATCATGTTGCTGTTTTGCTTTTTGACAAAAAAAAAAATTGCTCACAGAGAGCTAATTATTGCAAAATTAGCTGTGAAATGTTCATTGGGATTCACCCCGGCCACCGATTTAGCCGCAAATGGGAGCTGTTAGTCACGGACGTTAGTCCGACCTTATCCCATAGACGCTCTCCCCCACCCCTCATTTGCAATGGTTAGGGCCCATCTGCTCTTAATTAGCTAGCGCTTAGCATAATGACGTTTTTCTATACGCTGGTGTGGTAATGAATGTGTGGTAAACGCTATTGATGAGTAAATTACTAAAGTGTTTTATGGCTGCGCTGCCAGACTCTATCTATTGACCCCATGGGAATGGTAACGCGTCGGTCTAAGCCATGGTCACAAACGTTGCTATTGTGCTAGCGTGCAGTTTTTTAATATATTGTGTATATAAAGGTCAATCAAATACATGGTTATACAGCCTATTCTATATTCAGTACTCATTAAGATTTATTATTATTATTATTGTTATTATTGCCCAGATTGCAGGATGGCACATAATGAATTTACACGACATATCTACTACAGAAATAGTATCCCTTTACTTCACGTTGCACTGCTTAATGCTTTCTAAAACACTCAGGGGACGCTTTCTTTTACAATGAGGAGCTAGCTCTGGAAAATGTCCGCTAGCACCGCTTTAAAGACGTTAATTAAGACCTATTGATTTATTCACATGCGGTTGAAAATGGAAACTGTAGCTTTGTTTCTAATGCAATTTTTTTTTTGCTCTTTCTCATATTAAAATGCTTTTGTAAGAATCTCAAATGTTCTGGCAGGCTCCTGCATCCTCTCACACGAGTCTCTGGTTGCATCATAGCCATTCTTCCTGGCTTTATTGTTATTTATTTGCTGTTCCTTTCACTTATGTGGTCATTTGGGTCTGCTCTATCGCTTGTCACCTTTTTAAGCATGCTCTTTTGCAGTAGGAGCAAGGTGGAGTGTTTGCACAAGTAGGAGGGTGTACTTGGTGTGTGTGTGTGTGTGTGCCTTGCCCTGACCTTGGCCTTGTATTAGCAAATAGGGGAAAACCAACCCGGTGTATTTTACTTTGTTCGAAATGACATCACACTGAAATGTGCAGTACTTGCGGAGCAGAAAACACACACTACTTTATGTAGCTAGCTAATGCTTGTAAATGCCTGGTAGAGAAATCTGCACATTTTTAGTAATATGTTAATAATGAAAAATGTGTATAATTATACAGATATACCATTATCCTTTATGTATGTTACTATTTATGGAATTTATGATATTGCCCTGTAAACAATCACATCATCAGTTGTCCAAATTTTTACTAGTATGAGTGTGTGTGTGTGTGTGTGTGTGTGTGTGTGTGTGTGTACTGACCTGAATGCCTCTGAAGACTCCATGGGTGTGTATTCGGTACTGGGTGCTGCAGCTGTACATCATTGGCGCGCTCGGATCGTTCTCATAACTCGCTGTATGACTGAGTGAGGAGGAGACACACAGACACACACACACACACACACACACACACCCACACACACACACACAGACAGAGACACACACACACTTGAGTTTCCTCAAAAGAAATTCTCAACTTTTTTAACCTGAACTAGTGATTAAACATTTCTTTGAACTTTATTACAAAATAATTCAACACGAAAAAAATTATTAATTTTATTTTCTTAAAAATTCTCTTTTTTTCCATTTAAATCTGCACGAAACAATAACTGGTTTAAAATGCTTTGAAGCTTTGAAAACAGCTTAGACGTAAAAAAGCAAAACTTTAAAAAAAATGTTAATTGTTTAAAAATGTTAATTAAATAATAAAAAATAGTAATACAAAATCTTCCAATTGTTGAACATGGGTGGCAATAGAAAACCATTTCTGCTATAATAAAGTAATGTTTCTGTTTATAGACTACAAAACTTCATATTGAGTAAAAGTTACTTTACATAAAGTTAAATAAAACCAAAAACCCAACCAGGATCCAGAAACATACAAGTTTCCACTTTATATCCTATAAATATTCTCTATGAACAAAATGTAGTTGCTAGCCTAGGTACTAATAATAAACTAAAGCTCAGTCAATAAAACAAACATTGACATTATGAACCGTTTTGCCGATTAGCATTAGCGATGCATATAATCAGCATTTTTTTTGTTCTATTTCGCAGTGGTCTCACTTAAACCCAATCTGACCTCAAGCATTTTATCAGCAGCTGATAAATTTTGTGGATTTATGGCTTGTAAAGAATGTGCTGAAAAGTGAAACAGCAACATGTCACCGTTCACCACATAAAAACACACTGACTGTCACCTGCCGAAACACTTATACAAATTTACTCTGTTATTTCTTATGCTTGTCGGAATAGCGTGCATTCTTACTGCTCCTGTGTGGAGTTTACTTGACATATATAGGGCAAGACTGGCTATAAAACACTAAGGCTCATCTCTATAACTTATCTTGACGTCGGGGCAAATTGCTCTCAACTCCAAAGTGCAATATATTCAACTCAACAATCTAAGGTAGGGCCGGGTTAGACAGGCAGATGGAGAACGCAGAGCTTCGCGCTCTCTGTTGAATTTGACTAAAGTGTTTACTTTTTAATGTTGGTCAGTGCACGTCTCCCTACTTATATAATAAACTTACTGGTAGCCACATTTATTATCTGAATTTTGTGCTGCATAATTGGGCAAATTTCTGTCCAGGGTGTTCCTTTTTTATCTACAGCCACATTTTACTGTATCACATTGTTTATATTTCTTAGTGTGAATGTAGTAAAACATAATGAACAGTATACTATAGAATAATCTAGTTTAGGATGTATTTATATGCAGTTTTAAAAAATTATCTGCCAAATAAAACTTGGTACAACTTTAAATTATGGTTAAAAAATGGTTTTTTAACCCGAACTTTTGACTTTAATTTGTTTATTTAAAGAAGAAAATGAAGTGTTTTCCATCGTTTTATTTATTTCCTAAATGTATACAAAATGCATGATGCTTAGGAGTATCGTGATATAGCGGATGTTGTTGAAAATGTTATTGCAAATTGGCATTAATTATACTATGTGTACTACAAATATCTAAATCTTATACTACAGCAATTTATATTATACAGTATATTATATTAGTTATATTAGCAAATTATTTATATTATGAAAATGTAAAATTTTTATTTTACGATTACATTTATAGAATTTTGGAAGACACCCCTACCCGGAGCTACTTACATTTATTTTCATTATACAACTTGGGGTTAAGGGCCTTGTTTAGGGGCCAAGCATTGGCATTTTGGTGGCACTGGGAATCCACCCCACAAACTTCCAGTTGGCGGTCCAACACCTAAACCACTATAATACTGACATTTTAATTGATACAAAGAGGCTGAGTTTGTGTACCTCTATCCTGGTAAGCTTTTAAAGGCTCATTGGAGACTCCTTTCATAATAAATGTTAAACCTCACCTTACAGAAATTTCATCCATCCATTCATGTGGACATTTGAATTTGTGTGTATGATGTTGTTACAGAATTGATATATATGGTATTGGTATGGAATTGATAAGCATATTAATGTAAATCTGTAATTTGTCCTGCTATCACTATCTTAAAAATAACACTGTGGGACATACAGAATGATCACTTTGTAAAAAAAAAAAAAAAAAAAAATTCTTTGCACAAGCCAAAAGTTGTTAAAAAACGTCCTTATCCTGACTAAGTAAGGGTGAAACGGTAACTATAAAGCTCTCTTTGTCTGTCCATGCGCAAAGCAAGCCAGACTGAAGGACAGTGCATAACAGCATCCTGTAATAAATCTTCTCACAGTTCATTCGTTCACAGGCCCCAGCCGAGAGCAGAGCGCCCCGCTTGTACGTCTGTGTCTAGGTAAAGCTTTTCCAGGGATGAACAGATCAGCCGGATGGATGAATAAAAGCTGAGATCATCTTTGGATAGAGCAGCACCATTAGCATGTGTGTCTATTCACTGGGGACACACTGGGGTGTCAGATTTTTTTTTTTAAATCCTGAAAGGATGGGGGCTGTGGATACTAGGCTGCGTCCCACAGGAGGATAGACCGTCCCATTGTGCAGCAATGCACTTCTACTACTCCCACAGTGCGCTCCCTTCCTCTGGATTTCGGGCTGGCTCAAGGCTACGCTACCATGGGGGAAAAATATATGGCCGGATATCACTCTCCGGCCAGACAAAACAGAGCACGGACACACACACACACACAATTTTTTTTGTATCTATATTAAAAGATATAATATTTAAACGGACTGAAATATATTTTTCTTAGCCTTATAGCAATTTCACAATATTTTCTAAGGGTTTTAAATAACTTCCTCTAGCAAAAGCTTTATATCACTGCGGCCGTTCTAATCCGTTATCATTTCCATACAGAGTGACTGCATGGAGATTTTAAAATGTACAATTGTCATGTACAATGTTGTGACAAGACTTTTTTTAACATTAGAAGCCAGGGCTAAAACTGTAACTTTTCTCACAAAGAAAAGTCTTTATTATGGGTGTTGGAAGTTAGAGGCCTTGCTCAGGGTCCGTAAGTGGCAACTTGGTGTTGCTGAGAATTGAATCCCGATCTTCCAACTATCAGTCCAACACCTTAACCACTGAGCTACCACTTCCCCACAGCTGCTATAACGTACAGTTAGTAATACCCAACTTATTGAAATATTATAACATTAAATGTTGCTATGATGTTTTAGAAAAATGATTCATGTCTCCCATCACATCATAACATCATAACACCATCGCTTTAGTTTATTTTTTATATTTCTTTATAAATATTCTACTGAATAAACCTACCATAACTTTAAAACGCTAAGATAAAAGATTAAATATAAAAGATGATTCATTTGATAATGAATACATTATTAAATTTTTTTCTTTGTCACATGGTCGCTACACTGGCCAACAAAACATCAATAATAATCTGTTTGAAAACATTTAAGAAAAATGCATTTTTATTTAATTTTTTTTATTATTACTATATGCTGATTTACAGCTCAACACATCGCAGCCCAAATCATCATTAGTAAAAGTAGACGTTTAATAAATGCTATAGTGAGACACCCTAGCCACACTTTTCTTCTCCGAAGTGAACACGGAAAAAAATATGTACTAATCTACGCGTGGGTAAATTCTTTCTTTGACATGACGTCACCTTTTACCTACCTCTTGATGCTGGGGGCCAGTGTGTTGACCGGGTTCCAGGCCATGCACTCAAACTGGGATGCCATTTGGTATAAATTGTCACTGCTGGGGTTCAAAACAAAATAAAATTATTTTTTTTTTGCTTTGTTTTAGTTTATTATTTCTTTGTTACGATGCCTGGCAAAAATTTGGTGAATAGGAAATGGTTTTGAAAAGGGCCATCCATGGTAATAGCGAATAAATTTCACACACGGACGAGTGGGGTCCCCCATACCAGCGGGAAAATCAGTTAAACAAAGGAGACCATTTCTCTAAGCATAAAGCACCATACGTTATTAAGAGGTTGACTAGAGGAGCATTAGTTACTCTGCCAGGTGCTTAACCAGACACTTAGTTTGGATTTATCTTTTTCTCCACTGACATCACGGCATTGCGGATGTGTACGCCGGTGTGTGCTGGTACCTGGTACACAGCTTTGACGACATCAAAATTGGAATGCAGCCGGCTCTTACGCTTTAAAAATGTTAGCAATATGTCATTATACAAGTGTAATTGTAATGGATAAAGTTTTAATACAAATAACATCATACAAGTCTACATAGAACACTTATGTTCTAATCTCTTTTTTTTTTACACTCTTGCCCTCTTTGATAACTCGACATGTTTTTATTTAAGCCACTTATAAACGGCTAAAAACAGCAGCTCCAGCCTCAAGCTGTGTAAATACAGAGCTGTTGGTACCAGGCATGATTAGTTGAAAAAAAAGAGCTGCATAGCATTTTGATTTGAGGATTCCCAGTTCCCCCTTAACTCCAGCAGATAGGAGTCTGTTTATTACAACATGCCGAACGGGAACTGGACGACAAAGCCAGAGCAGAATGGAAGCTCTCCTATCTGTCTGATTCTGCTGTTTGGAATCGTTATGTTCCCTGAGAGCTGCAAAACAACGTCGCTAAAGTATTTTAGGAATTCCGTAGCTCGTTTTTCGGACCTCTAGCAAGAGCACAGCCGGTCAGGCTGGGGAGGGAACTCCTTAGAGAACGGTTATCAGAGAGCTAGAATTCAGAGCTGGTTGAAAGGTGGAAGTCAGTGGTGGAAGGGACAGTTTATCTTCGCCTGGTACATTCTGCTATTCAGCACTTGACCTCTGTTTCTGCGACAGTAACCCAGCCTTGATGTAGTGTAGTGTCTTCAATTAAAATCAAACATGTTGTCATTTTAAAGCTCGAAATGTTTATTTTTAGAGCCGTGTTTGAGGAAGAGCTGGCGTTCTTCTACAGGTCAACTTTATAGACAAGTGTTTTAAACGAACCAGCGTGTACTGGATTATCTATTAAATCAATAAATCGTTTTCTTTCTACAGATTTTCATTCCAACCATAAAGCTAATCTGTCTTAATCAAGTGGACTAGGAACAAATTCTGTAAATTCGGTTTGTTCATTATGGCCATCCATTAACTACAAAAAGTGAAACAAAAGTCTAATCAATGTGTACCAAGTTTTCAAAATTAGAAAAAAATTTGATACAGGGAAAAAATATAAAGCAGAGATCCTTACAAAAAACATGTTTTTTTTATAAAATAAGTAATTATTTGCAGTTTTTCCTTATTCACAGGGTTTATTTATGTTTTTTTCCTTTTTTAAATTTTTAATTTATTATTATTATTATTATTATTGTTATTATTATTGTTGTTATTATTATTATTATTATTATTATTATTAAAATTATATATATTTTGTAGGCTTATAATATAATATAATATAATATAATATATAAATTTCTACCAAACAACAATTTTTCTCCCCTGATCTAAATCAGTACATTGCATTCCTTCCAAAAATAAAGCCTTAACTGCACCTCTTTACATCACTTCCTCCTTCCTCTACACTGGGCATGCTCGGTGTTAGCCTGACCTTCTGGATTAAAAGAACGCCATTGATTGAAACCTGTTTGTTTAACATCCTGTACGATTTCAATTTCCTGTCTTGAAACAAACATAATAAATCCTGTCATATCATACACCATGCCTTGTTGTCAAGCTTGCCAAATTCCAAAAATCATTTAACATTTTTGTTAAGTAGAACAGTAAATGGCTTAGCCTGATAGATAGCGCTTGGATAATGTAAACAAGACCCTTGACACAGGCCTGTAAATGTCCTTTGCGTTAATGCTTAGGATATATATCGCCTAGCCTTCCCAGAAGCTTCTGCATAGCTCTTAAGAAGTGTGTGTTATAATGACATTGGATTGTGTGTAGCTTCCAAGGCGCAGTTCCTGTTTTGATCCAAATTCGCGGCTGTGATTTTTTTTACTGTTATTTTATTTTCAACATTGCAAATGGTTTCTTTATAAACGTAACTACACTCTAGACACCTATAAAATTTAACAAAGCATAAATAAAGAAAGCATGAACAGACAGGGGTTCTTAAAAAAATATAATGGTACCTGTTGTAAGGGTTTCTCAGGAGCAGCGCTTGGCTTCCTGTACAGCTCTCGGATGGCGTGTGGCAGCCGTAGACAGGTGGAGGAACGGAATACTGCTGCTCACCTTATAACACCAAATACAAAGCTGTTAGAAACACGAAACAGTCATTATAACACTGTTTTTAACACAGTCTTTCTCTATGAAATCAAGCGTGTGGAGCAACTTCCACAAATAATACAGTTCAGCTAGCAGTCAAATTCGCTTTGGGGATTTTCATCTTAACGGTTTCAAACAATGTCATATTTTCAGGCCGCGCCCTTGCTCGGCCCTTAGGACTCTCGCTTCAGGAAAATAAAGCTAATTTAGGAAGTCATTTTTTTTCCCCTTTTTTTCCTCAAACTAATAAGAAGGATCCCTGTGTGGACACTTTATCTTAAGTATCATGAAAAAAAGCTTCATGCTTCAAGTATCATAACTTGTTCTGGTCTAATGAAATGCAAGAGTAAGCGTATGTGTGTATGTGAGAGCGTTTAGGAAATCTGAGCCTGGGGAGGATTCTGGAGATGCAGCCGAGTACACTCTGCACTTATGAAAACAGCGGTCTAGCTCTTTGAAGCCGTAAAGGCTGACCTCTCGCTTATAAGTGCGAATGAGAAATCAGTGCCCTTCCTCGGCCACGTTCTTAATCGCAAATGGGTCCCATGGTGGTTCTAAACTTGACAAACATGCTCTCAGGTTGCTGTTTTGACTTGGTGGTCTCCGGAAGAGTTTACAATGCTGCAGGAGTCTGATAATGTGTTACTGAAAGTGTTTACGTACAGTGTACGCTTCAACACACTTATTTACAATCAAAGGACGAGTCCAAGCATTTGATTGGGTTTGAACTTTGACTTCAGAGCGATCGGTAAGCACAGGCCGGAGAATAGAAATGCATCTAGATGAAGAAAGTGATTTTTTTTACCCATGTTGCTTTGCTGCGGGATGGTGTCCTCATGTTTGAAGGGGTGGTTGGCGAACTGGGAGGCGTGGTGTGACGACGTGTGTCCGTAGTTTGTGGCTCCGTCAAAGGCAACTGCACCGTAACCTGGAGAAAGAACAAACATTTGAGGTTAACAATTCAACATTTCATGTCCCAACCTTGATTTGTAAATATGTATTATATACTGAAATAATTTCTCTGAAATGAATAGTAAAGTTTATGAATAATTAGCAATTTTAAGATAAATAAATAAATATTTGATTTCAATTAAACTAATAAATAACGATAATAAATATAATAAAGTTAGTAAAGATTTTAATATTTATATGACTATTTTGTCTGAGATTTTAATCCTGTATTAGTTATTGGTAATTGTTTTTAAACTTCAGGATCAAAGCTTATATTAAAACTTGCCCAAAATATTATGTTATTTTTATTCTATATTTCTATATAAAACTTAAGCAGAATAACAGAAATGTGCAACATGAAGTAAAGGAAGCGCTCTAAAGCTAATGGTTAGATAATGACCCTCTCATACCCTAATGACCCCTGGCCCTCCTGACACACGGTTAAAGGGTGAACGACAAGCCGTGAGTACAAACAAATGCTGGGACGATACAGCCGAAAGCAGGCACTAAGTTTAGGGTATGAATCATGCCCCCGGTGACTCAGGGTCATCCTCGGCCTCGTAAATCACCTCGTCTGAACGCTGCCTTCATTAATTACATGCAACCACTTTCACTTCGGAACGACAGAGAAACTCATTAAACAGGACCATTTCTCTTCCACCCCACCGGGCTCGCTGATGGGCCTGGAGACTGGGAGGAGAACCCTGAGCCGTGGGGTGTGTGAGAGTTTGGGCTGCCTATTAACATGTGTGTGGTTACACCAGAGCAATTTGGCTTTAATTACCTGGCTGGAAGTAACAGGAAAAACAAAAGTGTTGCTGTTGTAGCTTGATCAACAATACATTATACACCTCCATCCAAAACAACTTGCATTTTTCTCATTATCATAATCCGGTTTTAATAGTTGAAAGTTAAGGGCCTTGCTCAGGGGCCCAGAAGTGGTAACTTGGTGGTTCAGAGAACTGAAATGACTATATACCACAGTACAGGCACACAGTTCCTTTCAGTACAGTTGTTTTAGGTACAGTCTGTTTTATTAAAGAAAAAGTTGATGAGTTTCTCAGATATTTTCTCCTTAAACAAAAAATAAATAAATAAAAGTTAAAAAATAAAATTTTGTAGATGTAAATTTATCATTTTTTACTCTTACTTTTAGAGAGTAATTTTACCATTACTTTCTGAACTACACTTTTTAAGTTATTTATTTAACAAATTACTTTTATAGACACTATACACCCCCAACCTAACAATGCAACAGAAGTATGTTACTGTGTTAATGTAAAATACTGTTAAATTTACGAAAAAATACTTTATAGAGAGTTAACATAGGAGCGTTTTGGAAAATCATAACCCACACACTGCGTGGCCTTCGTGAACTCGTCAGATTTTATGTGCTCCATAACTCACTGTGACTTCACAATCCCTTAATGGTCGAAAACTTAAAACCTCCAGCTTGTGCTTTATTCTTTATCATGTTTATTGAACAGATTATGATTTTGTAATGGATGGCGAACAAAATAGCAGTTCTGTATATTTTGGGTAATATATTAAAGTTCATATATATAAATATATATATATATACATAATATATATATATATATATAAAACATTGTTATGCAACAGTTTTATCTTTATAAAAATATAAATATCAAAAAAGCAAACAAATAAATAGATACAAAATTTTATAATATTGTTTGATATTTATTTATTTTAATATTTATTATTGTATGTAAAAAATATATATATTTTTGCTATATAACAGACTTTTTTTTACTTCCAAATCACACACATTGACATTTTGAACAAATGAATAATCTAAAAGTGTGTTGGTTAAGGATGATGTATGACTTGTACATTTATTTTTATTCTGATTGTTTAAATATTTTGAAGCATTTTCACACAAAAAAATCTATAATTTTCTCAGGAGATGTTTTCTTTCTGTACTCCCCAAATTTTATTAACACTCCCTGCCATTTAAAGCAACACGTCTATCCCTGGTTTGGGATTTTAATTTAGTTTCATAAATTATCTCTCTATATATTTTTTTATTTTAACACATAAAATGAGCTGATCATTGAAATGGTATATCTTTGTTTCATTGGGGTTTTTTTTAATAAACTTTAGATGATGAGATTTTTAGAGTACAAAATACAAAGCAGGTATCTAATACATGCTACAAGCTATTAAAAATAAATAAAGAAAACCTCTGAATCAGTTGATTTTAGACTGGTGTATCGAATAATACAGTTATGTGATCACCATCCATCCTGCTCTGTAGTATTAATTATAATTATATAATAAGCAGGACTAGCTGAAAAGTTAGTAAGGGTTCAGAGGAATAGATGATTGGGACATAACCTCAGTCACAAGCACTGTGATTCAGCACTCTGTGGTCCTGTAGGACAAACAATTCACAAACTTTGGAAAATGGTCAAAGCAAACATTTAGTGATCTTGATGCTTGAGTGTGATGAAAAAAGGATAAAATGACTCATGATGCTAATATTTAAAAAATGTCAATAACCATATGCATGTTTTTTTATGTGTTTCATAAAACTCTCAGATGATAACAATACTTCTTTAAATTTTTTTTCTTAATTTCTATATTAAGTCTTTTTGAAATAATGTTATACTTTGAGTAAAATATTAACTATAACCGTTACTATATTACGGATAAAAAATGTGTAAAGTGGCCAGGTCATAAAAATGTAATGCAAATATTTAAAAATGTATGATGTATGTATGAATGAAGTCATTCCTGAGTGCTACTAATATTTATTATGTCAGTCATTGAGAACACTTGAGTGTTTATATGCTTCGTGCTAAAAGGCTCTGAGACCAAAACAGTGTTTAACTGTAAAACAAAAAATTAAGATATGATTTTACTTTGCATTTTATTACTGATGTCCTTTTAATCTACAGTTAATTCACTTAATAGAATTGCACACAAGAATTTTATGAAAAGGCAATGATCTCTGATGGAGGCCTTGGGCTAAATATACTTTTATTTTGAAATTAAGACATGGCAAAGTCAAATTCAGTCAAATCGCACTGATACGTGTGCTACACGGGTTCTGGATAAGGTATAAGATAATACATTGATACATAGTACAACACTGAAAGCCCTGTAAGGGAAGGCCTTTTTCTGAAACTTGTGTATTCCTGACACTTTGAGTGTGTCTGTGTGTGTGTGTGTGTGTGTGTGTGTGTGTGTGTGTGTGTGTGTCAAAGCCTTTCATTATTATTCTTTTATATTGTTTAATGTAAGTGATTTGGAAACTTTTTGTACCTGGATTTCTCAAATTTTCTCATAATTTCTTCGCTTTGCTTTATGTATAAACAGCTATAGGTCCCCCTCCCAAAAAACAGTTAATGTCCTGTATAATCCTTAAACCGGACCTTTAATACTGCTAAGGTTACAAAGTGTGTATCCAAAATGACCGAGTATATTATTATATAAGGAAATTATTTTTGGGCCACAGAGAATAAACAATGTCATATCAGAGCTCTGATACACAGAACAGGGTGTATAAGAGAAAGAGAAAGAAACAAAAAGCTATTTCTTACCCTGGTTCCTGGATGCAGTCTGGCTGTCCATGCAGTTAGACAGATAGGGGCTGTTACTGAACATCCGGCTCTGGCTGGCTGGGGTCTGGTTTGGTGCTGGTGCTCCAAATGCACCATACCGACATGCCCCAGTACCTGTGAGCTGTCCTGAGAAGTGGACAGTAAAAGCGCTGATGCCACAGTGTGGGTCCTCATGGGGGTCTGTGGAACCCCAAGTGGGTTCTTGCTTGATAAAGGAGTGTGAGCCCAATGAACTGTATGGGGCACCAGTATGGAAATCCAGCACAGGTGCCCACTGAGGAGCACTGCTGACGGGCAGAGGGCAGTTCCCGTTCCCTGCTGGCAAGGCCGGCACTGGAGACAGGAGGGTGTTGAGGTCGCGTACATCTGAGCCCATGACAGCTGGCTCACACGGCTCAGAGAACAGCTCCAACACAGAAAGACAAGGAATGAGACTGGGTTGGGAATCCGAGATAAGCGTCGAGTTAAAAATCAAGTCCGGTAAAATTTCATGGCTGAGTTTTAAAACTAAGAGGCTTGAATGTCGGCATGGACACTGCTTCCATAAGTGTAAGAAATTTCTTCTAAAGTAAAAGAGCAGACAAAGATACTGATGGATAAAGAATAAGGTATGAAGCCCAGAGAAAGAGAGGACTCAGTGGGGTGGTCTCTAAGAGGCCGAGTTCTCTGAATGGAGAGAAAGCCAGGACAAGGAAGGAGTAGGTTAAGGAGAAGGAGGAGGAGAGCTGTAGCTCCTTTACTCGTGTGTCTGTTTTCTTTGGAGGCCAGAAAGCTCAAATAGAGGCGCACGGAGGAGGCAGGGGGCGGAGCCAAAGCTCAGGGGCGCTTCATTCATTTCCTTCAGCATTACAGAACACACTTTCCAGCGCACTCCACATCACACAGGGACCCTCAATAAGCCTAAGTGTGTGTTTATGATAGTCAAGTAGTTGGATAAAAATTCTGGGAATTTGTCCCACGATCGTTATTTTAAAACGAAACGTACGAATTTTCTTGTGGTAAAATTAAACGTTTCTGGTCTTAGTAATACTGGCGGCTTATTTAGCTTGTTTTAAGGTCACCTTTTTTAAAACGCGTGCATTACTATAATAAGTATACGTGAAAAAAATTTAGTATAAGTAAAAGAAAAATTGATTTCGATTGTAGAAAAATAAAGAAATAAATCAGGTATTTGCTAACCCTGTAATTGTTAGAAAGCTTAATTATTAGAACGTTAAGTAATCACAGTGCGTCAACCCCTAAATAAATATATTTTCTCGTCTTAGAGATGAATTAATTCATTCCAAATTCATCCTTATAACCTCAGACTGCGTATTTTAATCTAATGCGTTATACCCTAAAACGAAAAATAAAATAAAATAAAATAAATGCCTGCCTATAATTGATTAAACACTGTACGAAGTGATTCGGGCTCATTAATTTCGTGCGATAATTAAAGGCGAAACCTAAGGCTAATATTTTGCATGATACCACTATTAAGAGCATTAATAATAATAATAATAATAATAATAATAATAATAATAATAATAATACGCACATTTTCTAATTTCTCTTTGTTCTAGATTGTTTTATTTTTTATAGCAATTGTTATTTCATTGCTCTATTTCTTTACATTCTGAGCTCATAAATTTCACCAAACAATAAAAAAATATTTTTAAGAAATTAAATTAAATGATCCGTTTATAATCAGGTTTTTTTTTTTTCACTTTAATTGCCGTAATAATTTTTTCAAGAAGAAATAAACGCATTTTCTCCAAAGCCGGGTGCTTTCCAGGAGCGGAGGGAAAACCCGAAATCTCTTTATAATTGTTATTTATAAAGACCCTGAAATGAAACGGATAAAAATAGCGACAAATTCGATCTGCTTAACGAGCTCGTTACTAAGCTTGTTTTTAAGAAGAAAAAAGAAGAAGAAGAAATCACGGCTGAGGGAGCTGTCTGGGTAGAAGAGATTATATTGTTGAACGGAAGAGTTCCCGTGTTCACGTGTCCACTTAAACGTCAGCTAACATGCAGATGTTAAAAATAACACCCTGCTGAAAGACTGACATCAGGGTTAATTTATATATATATATATTCAAGGCAATTTTAATCCGAATCATTGTTTGCTTTTTGATTATTGGAAGAAAAAATGTTGCAAATTATTTAGTTGTACTACTGCCTGTGATTATGTGGAGAAAATACTCGAGATTACCTGAAGTTTAAGAAGTATTTAAAAAGTCTTTAAATGTTAAATCATTTTGCTTAAAATAATGCTGCATATACAAACATTGCATTTACAATTTATGTCTTTTCCTTTTTTCTTTCCTTTTTATGCCCTTATAATTTATGTCATAGACTGTTGGGAGGATTTTTATTTTTATACAGACATTTCCTGTACACTTGACAATAATTCTGTGTCTTGAATCTTTTTGTGTATGTGTACATTTTTTGGTTCCAAAAGTTCCACCTTTAGTTTATTCTCAACCCAGATATAATGCTCAGGTCACATTAATTAATTGTTGTAAATGTTAAAACAATAATGATTTTGCTATGTAACAAATAGAAGCACTCCTTTCTGAACAAACAACTCACACTATTAGCTAGACAACATTTTTCTCATTAAATTAGATTTAAAAACAAATCAGTGTTTAGGTGTACAGTATAACTTGGCTGAAAATCAAGAGATGCACAAATTATATCTGCATCTCCTATAATAATTACCACATTGTCATGACACGGTATAAAATAAGATGATGATGTAAAGCATGAGGTATAGTGATAAATGCAAACCCCAACTCTAGCTCACTGTGGAGTGTCCACTGGGTCGAAGATGCATTTTCCTAGCGTCCACCTCCTCTGTCTGAGACCTCCTTCTTTACTTTTACGATATTCACTAAAGGAAGAGATTGCACTCACCAGCATTCGATTATTAGATTATTCTAGATTAAAGATTCTCAAAAAGGAGAATGTGAGTGGATGCAACACCCTTTCATTTCTTTCACTCATTTGTCTTCAGTAAGCACTTTTACTAGATCTGTAGCCAGTCCTATTAACACTGGGTGACAGTGTGGAGAATTAACCCTGAATGGGTCACCATTACATTGTGTGCATGCTTAATTGCAGAGCAGTGTGCAAGTACACATAAACACACACACATAAGAGGTTCAAAACACACACACACATTAGAGGCTCAAGTGGTTAAAGGTCTCGGTTGTTCATCAGAAGACCAGGATTTAATCTTTAGCACTGCAAGCTGCTTCTGTTTGGCCCTGAAGCAAGGCCCTCAGCCCTCTTTGCACCAAGGGTGCTGTACCATGTCTGACCCAGCGCTCGAAACATATGTAATGTGTGGCAATAAAAAAAAAAAAGGATTCTATTTTATTGCTAGGGGCAATTCAGTGTCGCCCATCTATCTGCTCGCATGCTTATGGAGGGTAAAAGGTAACTGGGAAAACGTGTACATAGCGGGAGCATTAAAACTTAAATAAAAAAAAACATTTGTGTGTGCAGTAAGGCGACAACATTCTAGCCGCATAACATGCATAGCTACATGGCTTCACATTTAAATAACGTCACAGTTGAACTAGTTGTATTTGGATACTTAATAAATAAAAAAAACACTGTTATAATCACATTAGTATAAAAATGGCAATAATGATTTTGAAACATATTATTACTGAGGAAGTCTGTGGAATTTATTTCACCGTTATTAGTCTTTGATGTAACTTGAGGAATTTTAGGATGATTCGCCTTTTTATTCTCCTCTAGATTATGGATAGTGTTAAGGCCAAAAAACTAATGTTTAGATCATTTATTTAAAAATTGTTGTCCTTCTTTTATTTATGATATACACCAAATGCTGGTTGTTTTAATTTATTATGAATTAAGGACTATGTTTTTGGACTGTCAAAAATGTACAGGGTGGATCCTTTTATGTATTTATATATTTGTGTTATTATATATTTTTTTTCACACACAGTAACACGCTACGGCTTCCAAAAACCGGTTGAACGTTTTATGTGTTCCATTACAGGAGTCAGTCAACGTGTCCTTGAATGTTTCTTCTCATTTGATGTATGATAACTTTAAAGGTTATCTTCACTGCTTTTAGTTCTGCCTGGCGTTTTCTTCTCATAGCAACAGCACACAAACACTGGGTCAGTGGAAGCCAGATAACTTCTCTTTTTATATCTGTGAACATCTAAGAAATCGCAAATTCTTAGCAAATAGTAGATAACATTAACACCTTAGCTTCTTCTTTACTTTTGCTCTTTTGGATAATCTCTGAAACGACTCATTTTTTTAATAACACGTTTAGGTTAGGGTTAAGAAAAGGCTCATACAACACGTGTACAACACATCTTGCACACGGCGTCTACACTGTTCCTAGTTAGCTGAGATATATCTCAATTTGTCCAGCGCTGCAGCCGGAAGCGTTGGCCTATGAGCTGGACATGGTTAAGCAGCGACAGCACGGCTTGTTAAATTGATGAGCTGAAATCTGCCTGTACTTCGCCATCTGGAATTCTAGTCTTGGCTTCTGCTGAAAGCTGCTGACCCGGGACTCAACTCTTCAACTCAGGCAAAGAGAGCATGAGGAAGAGAAAAAAAATATTCTGTTATGTCAGCAGAAGTTATTGTGTAATTTTTTTTCTTCTCGCTATCAAAATAGAGTGTTTGGTGTATTAAAAACCTGGTGTAAGGCTTCATCTGGCTGAACATTAAAAGAGATGCTAAATGATGTATAATGGAATATTTGTAAAGGAAGCAAATGGGAAAGTAGTATCTTGGTGTTTTAAAGTTTTGGACGGTTGAGCAGAAGATCATGGGTTAAATTCTCAGCACTCTCAAGCTGCTGCTACTGGGCCTAAGGTAGGCTTTTTATCCTCAACTGCTCAGTTTAATTAAAAAAAAAAATAGATAAATGTATTTGCCCTAAATAAGGGCCTTCACTACATGCTAAAAATATAATATATAGAAAGTAGAACTGCATTGGTTTCTGGTTAAAGGAAAGAACATTTTCTTAGGAAAACATTTTAGATCCTGGACATAACTGATCCTGGAACCTTACTTATCTTTCACTCTGCTTAAGTCACTAAATAATTGTAGAGACACATATACACACACACACAACTCTAAACAAGACCATAGGTTCCGGTGGGTTCTCCCAGGAGCTTGAAGGCATTCTGTAGATGTCTAATGCTGCTTTTTGAAAACAACAGTGCAGAAAAAGAATGACTCCCCTGGCCATTCAAATGCATTTTTCCACTTAACAAACAACAAATTATTTTAAAATAAAGCCATGGCCGACTTTTAGCCAAGTGCTCCCCAGGCGTAAAGAAAAACACAGCGGTTCAGCTGACCCTGAAAATATTCTGTTTTTATAAACCCCACTGTTGCATCAAAAGGCTCCGGCTTCAAGGTGAAATCGCAGCTAACGTCATTTTTGCGCAGCGAATTTATTAATAGCCCCAAGACGACTTCCACTCGCCTGATCGATCTGTTCCTAAAACCCTATGAAAGCGTTTAAAGAAAATGAAAAATTTTACCATTGACCTATTACAACAGGATGGCAGAGTTTGAATATGCATATAGCTAAAAGCTCTGTAAAGACTGACAAGCTGCTATTGAAAGGCATGAGAAATAAAGCCTTAAGGACGACGGGCGACAGCATAGATCACAGCTTGCACCAGTGAAGCTGTGTGAACTGCAGATGTGCGGTCAAATGAATCATCAGCACTCTTATCAGTGGCAGCTTCAGTGAAATGCAGTCAATGTAACATTGCTCGGTGTGAAAAAAAATCCATGGCTGCTTCAACACAGTGTCCCTCTGTTTGTGCTCTCAGCATGCAAGAACACACACACACATTCACACACCCTGACACTCGTCTTATGCTTACAAGCTGTATGTGCCATTCGGTGAATTAGAAAAATCACAATCAGGACCCACTGGTTTATGTTAGCTGTCTGTTCAAATATACTTCAAAGCTCTGAGAATGGACAAACTAGATAAACCAGGGGGCTCTGATACTAAAGAAGAGAAGAGTTTTTGTTTAACAACTCAAATGCAGGAGGGCTCCATCACTGGTTTATCTGCTGATACTAAGGGATCACAATTCAAGTCTGACCCTACTGTTGCTCTTACACATACATGCGCTCACACACATATGCAGCTGAAAACATGGTGCAGGTGTCTGGAGGAGCAACTTGTCTGTCTTCAGGCTCACCATCACAAGTGGAGAAAGAGGTGGCCTTGAAGTTAAGATACTGTGGGACAAATTCCTTTAGCTCCTTTACTAGAATTTAAACAAGCAGCTGTTGATCTAAAAAAACACTTTATTACAATTAAAAAGATATATTGAAAGTGCAATGGAGAGTTGAATTAGTTCTTCATTAACGATACCATTATAAGAAATATGAAACAATTTTCACCTGGTTAAAGGGGCTTTGTGCAGGTCCGTTCATATCCTGAATAAAAAAAAAAATACCACAGTAGAAAAGGGTAGAGATTAAAATTGTTTAAGATGTTGGCCTAGCAAATGAGTTTTATAGATGAAACTGTTGGGTTTCTTGACCAAGACCTGACTGGTCCTACCATTTCTATCACCAAGATGATAAAGAAACTTTTTGTCAATGTTGGAGCAGTTACGTTACTGACTCTCTTTAAGAGACGATTGAAGGCCTACCTTATTCTCAAATACCTGGCACCTGAGATCCATCCATCCATCTATTGTCTATAGCTGCTTATTCCTAATTAGGGTCATGAGGGTTTCTGGCACTGGGATCTGATGGAGTCTATCCTAGCTGTCATCGGGCAAAAGGCAAGGGTACACCCTGAACTGGTTGCCAGTTCATGTCAGGGCCACATAAAGACAAACACACACACACACTTACTCCTATGGGCAATTTAGAATCACTAATTAATCTAGGATACATGTTTTTGGACTGTGTGAGGAAACCGGAGTACCCGGAGTAAACCCACACAAGGAATGTGGAGAACATGCCCACAGAAAGACCCCTGCCGGGGATAAGGACCTTCTTGCTGTGAGGCACCATTGACAACCACTAAGTCACCTTGCTGCACCTGACAAAAAATTAAAAATAAATACATAAATACATTTGTGCCCTCTTTTATTTAGCTCCTTATCAAGAATTTTTGAGTTGTTACACTTTTTGTAGTCTAGTGTACCAATATTGATCTGTGCGTTGATTAGACTCAAAATACTTTTTTATGTCGCTCTGGACAGGGCATTTGATAAATGATGTTAAGTAAATGGATAAAAGGGATAAATGTAAGTTAAAATGGTCTGCTTGGCTATGAAATAAAATCTAATAAAACTAAATTAAATCTTATATCTTACATCTATAGTAATTCCAAAGTAAAACTAATTATGCATCTGTTCTCTTTTAGTAAATGTCCTTTTCAGCAGGCCAATTTTACATTACATTTACATTTTGGGCATTCGGCAGATGCATTTATCCAGAGCAACTTACATTTATCACATTTATCTAACTGAGCAATTATGGGTTAAGGGCTTTGTTTAGGGGTCCAGAAGTATCAGAATGGTGGTGCTGGGATTTGCACTTTATTTATTATCATACACTATGTTCTTGAGAATAAATCCATGTTAAAAAATTTTTTAGAATAAATCATTTCTCATCATTGTCTAGATGACTCAAACGTTATGTACCAGACACTGGTGCTTGTACGCAGACTCAGAACATTGTATAAGAAGTGATTGGAGCTTTAAGAAAAGACTGACAGCAGCTCTGCCTTGTATCTTTGTCTACTTTCGATAGGATAAAAGCCCAGTGCACCAATGCAGTGTCATACCAAGTTCCTTAGAAGCTAAATAATAGTTTATATCTGAAACTTAAACTGGAACTTTTCTGATAATGGTAAAGCTTGCAAATTTAATCAACTACACCTACTACTTATAGGGTATAAAGTTTTTTTTAAATTAATGTTTAGAAAACAGCCATAGCTACTGCCATTGTTGAGATTTACATTGTCGGAGATTGTCTAGTTTAACACCCGAAACATAATGTGTCCAATAACTTAATGGGACTGTATATTAATTTTATCTCCATATATTGTGGCATCTGTAATACAGTTTCTTATTTGTGTATTTTCTGATCAGGACTATGTTAAGAAGGTTCTATGAAACTGCACAACATTCACTAAGGGTTTTGTTGAACTATTTTTAAATTTGTTTCATTGCTCTATTCCCATCTTTGATGAGAACTTGGCCTTGCTGTGTTGAGAGATGCTCTTAAAATAACATGCAGGTGGTAGTAGATTTGTGAAGAATGGAAGATAAGGCTAAGCCCAAAAATTGTCTGAGATTCACTGAAGAATTTAAATCAGTGGCTCACCTTCAAAAACAGAGAGAAATTCAGTCGTTTGAGCGAATGTGGGCTGCTATCCAGCATTACTTAAACAGAGAGTCTGGGAGAAAGTGCAGGCAGAAGGGTATCAGAGTGGTACCACCAGCTGCAGAACTGTTCATTAATGCCCTTTGGTATGCAGAGAGTGCAAAAGCCTTGAACACGTGTGGGAATAAAAACATTAAACATTTGGCTTAATTAAAAAGCACAAGGGCGCTGGGTATTGCAGCCATCCATTAGACGTGCGGTTTCGTCTTGCACTATTTCATGTCAACTGAAGTAGCAGTTATCTATTACTTCCATACATAATTCTTAAATACTTATGTTTTAATGCACTGTGATAGTTTTGAACTTGGTGGTCATAGTGAAAGCTTCATACACTTAGTTCTACAAATAACACGAAAGGGAACACTTAGAGAAATAGAGTCCTTCTATAATAAAAACTGAGACTTCTATATCCTAAGCTCACATTATCAATCTTGAAAGATGAAATTTTTCAGTCTCCACTTGAGTTTATGAGGAGGAAAAACCTTCGAGGGCCTGGCCAGGCTCCAGGAGCGAGCAGAAATTATGTTTGGTCAGGACATTTCTTCAAAGATAGTATCTCTGCGTTCGAAAGCTGCAGCATAGGTTTAGTAGGAATCAAATACCAGGCCTATAAATCACGACAAAGTGCTTATCTCCTGCCAGATCCTGAGAGCTGAACTCCACGACTGAGCTGAGCTACATGTCAGGCCTGAACAGAGCGGCGGGATCAGAATCTGGAAATAATAAATGTAAAGGACGGGTTGCTTTGATAAAAAGGCAAAAAAAGGTTACAGTGGTTAAACTGAGAATATCAGCAGCAGGGACAAGAGGTCACAGCAGAGCGTGGAGTGAGACTTAATGATTTTTAGAACAATGACTCGTCTAACCACAGTGTCAGGTGAGTAAACTGGAAGTGTTATTGTGGTTTGCCACCGCCACATCACTGAAGACAATTTGTTCCTCCGCGTCATTGTGTTCTTAACACTTGACACCATCCTTAAAGCTCAGCAGTTAAAAGTGCTAATAGAGACATGTTAGTGCTGGAAAGTTTATAAAGGACTGTCCTGCCAGATCATTTGGCAAAAAAACTAACAAGAGTACAGTTACTCGAAAAGTGATGTCTCTGGCGATGTCTGGGTTCACCGGCTGGTCAGCTCACGAGGGGCTTTCCACAAGGAAGACAGAACTGGAGGATATCATTATAAACTATTTTAAAGACCTCAATCAGGAACTGTAGAAGCAGCAATATGGTTGCATTAGTTTACTGACAGAGAACAGACTGTTATGTGGTTTGCCTCATATTGATGCAATACTCAACAGTAACCTGTCAGTTACACTGTCTCCCAGTTGGAGATTTAAGATTTAGCAAAAACGCCAAATGCTACTCAGCCTATAACATGTACTGTTGTAGTGCAACTAAACAGGACAATTAAACTTAAAAACTGTGCACTCTCAGATCCACAAGCACTGCTCAGCTAGTCCAACTGCACGTAAGGATACTGTTCTGATGCAGTGAAGTTTCTATTAATGTCAGAACTATTAGGTCACTGAATGTCTTTAAAAGACAGTTAAAAACCTACCTCTTTCTTAAATACCTAGCATCAATGTGATCTATTTATTGATAGAGACATTACCCTTATCACTCTAGGTAATGGCGTCTGCCAATTACTGGTAATGCAACTGTAAAAAGTTGCGACAATTGTCACAAAATGCTTGAAATCACTTTCGGCCTGAATGCAGGCGTGGTGGCGTATGTATCTGGCAAATATCTTTCTGTTTTCCATATTGTTATAAATACGTTTATGTAACAAGGCTTTAAAAATGTAATATTATGTTATAGTAGAGTTTACACTGTCCCAAGTTTAATTTTTTCGATGTTTGGTTAGGTGCATGTACTTAACAACCAGCCAAGTTATTTAGCATTAATTTAGTCCTGATAAAAGTATACTGACAAAAAAAAAAAGAATAGAAAGAATTTTCAGTGTCAAAAATTTTTCCATTCCTTGGATCACGTTTAATTAGCACAAGGCACTAGTCTGTTTGGATTGTTTTGATTCAACAAGTAATAGCTACATATGTTTGTTCAGAATATTAAATAACCAACACAGAAGGGCCGGCTTTAAATGAGACCCCTTGGCCCTTGAAGCATCATTATCGTTTTCTCTCAGCTAAGGAGCGTGGTAAGACAGTCAGTGAAAGCGCGCTATATAAACACCGCTCAGTGACTAGAAAGTGATCCATCAACGTGCACTGCCATTGTAATGCACCTAAGACTGATTAAGTCAAAGGCAGCTAAATCATCTGAATTCCTGCTGTGCCTTGGCCCGGCTTGGTCTCTAGATTAAGATGAAAAGGTCTGTGCATTCCTTGTCTGATAATTAATGACGTAACTGTAACGGATGATTGTGCGACCACTTAATTTACTAGATTTAGTTTTCATCTTGTTTCATCTGAATAACTTCTCATGTAACACTTAAATTAAGGAGATTTTGGTCACTTTCGGTCTGTATGAACAGCTAGAGGCAAAAGTCTTTGTAATAAAAATGTGCAGTCTGTTTTTCCGATGTTTAACAGGAAGTTGTAAATTGTCGTCTTCGTAAGAACAGCACCAGAAATAAACCGAGTAGGAAACTTCAATCATTTTGTTATCACTAAAAAAAGAAATAGGATAATGTAGACACTGGCACCACAAAGCTAGGAATGGAACTGATTTCAATCTGATGACCTCTGACCTCATTTTTCTTGAAATCTGACAGGTCATTAAAGGGTGCACTGTTGGTCGTTAATCTGGCAGTAAGGAATAAATACACATCCCTGTTTAAGATCTCCGAAGATGATTCACGCAATTCCGCAGACGCACACATCTTTATAAGGTGACTATGACAACAGAACTTGGTATTTCTGTGGAAGAAAAATCAATAAATTAAAGAGAAACCAACACCGTAGGACGTATATTAAAATTAATAATAAGAGAGATCAGCTTTTATTGTCTGTGCAAGCGGGAAGAAAGCAAAGTGACGCTTAGACTACATTAGACAACTTTGATGAGCAGCACACGAGCCAGTGAAGCAAGAATGAGTTTTATTGTGGCTTTGTGAGTCATACTGAAATCCTGACAGAAGGCACCTGCTTAAGGGCAGCAGACACCATGATGAACTCTATGAAAAGTGTCCCATAAAAACAGACTCGGAGCACCGAGACCCGGAGTTTCATCCTCTGGCATACCGGAGACTTACTGAGACGTGAATCTTTAAGAAAGATATATCACGGAAAAGTGAGATAGCTTAAGAAAATGCAACAAGCAGAGGAAATTAGCACTGTCCCCATCAGTCAAGCGATGACAGAAACTTTGGTGCCGCTTTGGTGCTGCTTCCAGAATTACAAATATTACAAAATATTTTCAGCTAACTTGTGAAGGACACGTTCCTATTAACAATCCCTTAAAAACTATTGAAGGCAATTATTTTGAAGTATGAACCAAAATATGCTTCTTAAAAAAAACAGTAGAGGATGAAGATGGAAAGAAAAAAGATGGATATGGTTCAATAAAACAATTGAGATGTTCATTCTCTTCATAACTGGAAAGCAGTTAAGGGTAGCTGGGTGAGATTAATGGTGCATGTCATTGGGGCCTTGTGTAGTGGCCTCAATATCTATTTCATTCCCTCGGACAAACACACACACACACACACACACACACACACATCTATCAAAAGCAATGCTAATTAAAACAACAGCAAGTTGCACTCATGAATAACTGCTGACAAGAAAAGAGATCTAACAACAACAGTAAGCTGCTTTCCAGAAAAAAAAAAGGATGGGAGTAAGTGGTAGCTCGGTAGTTGCGGTGTTAGACTTGTGATTGGAAGATCAAGGGTTGCATTTCCAGTACTACCAGGTTGCCACTGCTGGGCCTTGAATCAAGGTTCTTAACCCATAACTGCTCAGCTTCACAAATGAGATAAATATAAGTTCCTCTCCATAAGGATGTCTTCCAAAATGTAAAGCGTTTTATTAATATCAAGTAAACATACTTACATAAATAATTAACATAAACGAATTAAATTCTAATTTTACATAAAGTGATTAGAAGTCTTATTAAACAAATTCTCTTATTCTCTTACGACTGGTTATGACTATGTGGGAGAAAAAACCCTGACTTTGCCCCTGTAATTGAACAGGCCACCTACTCTTCATTAGCTGACACTGATTCAGTACCTGCACAGTGCATTACTTTAAAACAGAAAGAACCCAACCATCTCTCTGACCCTGTAAAAGTTAGTAACTAAATACATTTGTTGCTTAATGGATCCCAACATGTCATCCTCGCTCTGTGATTTAGGGCAAGCCGGGAATGGAGAGTGCACTGAGGTAGAGGCCGGAGCTCCGAGTGGAAATCAGGGGGCACGGCAGTTTTACAAGATCCCCTGGAGTGCTCAAGTGCTCTCCATCATCCAGCTGGGGCATCCTGCTGTGTGAGACTTACGGCCCAACACGTCAGCAGGGACATGGGTAATGCGGGACAGCACGCAGGTTAAGACAGGGCTTTGGGGTCCACTACTTTTCAGTAACAGCTGAAACAGTTCATCTGTTATGGAGTTTGCTGTGCCGTTCACAGATATATAGACATCAGGGGGAGTTCCGTGTACTTGTGTGAGCGCTCCTAACCTCTGCAGAATTAAAAACGTATGTCGCTCCCATGGTGGTCCTTGGGAAGCATAATTTAATCAAATGCATCGTTTGTTGAGCATTGTTCACGTTAGTCTCTGGAAGGGCGTGCAGAGCAATGATTGGATAAATAGTCAGTTTAAAATAAAAGAGAGAGTGAGAACCACAGTTTTTGGCTAATTTAAAGCTATATAACTGATGTGAATGATGAACTTTAAACTAGGGTGACCTTTGACAGTACTGGGCAGGCAGGGATTATCTTTTCTTCTCTCTCTGAGAGGTAAGATGAGAAGGCTAAAGCGGAGGTGATTCACAACACAAGAGTGTCCTCCTCCATATAAGAAAGATGGAGGGGGAACTTTGGGCAAGAACAAAAAAAACAAACCATAAGCTAGTTAACAATTGCTTAGTATGTAAAATATTACTTTGGGAATTCTAGTGAATTCATGCTGTATTCTTACAACAATTTGAGAGTTCTGGTTAAGGATTTCATCCTTAAATGAATCAATTAAATGTTAATAGTGTATACGATAATGTGGGTCATATAAAATATGACAACTGCTTACAAAGATCTTTCAAACTGACTACTTTTTAACAAATATTTTTCCTAATAGGCAACTAAAGTGTCTTTAAAGATCTATGTCCGAATCTAACCGCATCTCTGTGTTATTTTAGTGTTAAATGAACGCTCAGGGTCCAGTGAAGCCCATAGGAGCCAAGCTAATTTGCTGTGGCAGTCAGGACATAGTGATGGAATGTGAATGTCAGCAAGCTCTTTATTTACACTCTATATAAAACCCGACTAGTAATTAACACCAGGGTCCCTCCCGCGCTCAAGTGTAATTGACTGTTTCAAAGGACCGCCACTTCATATTCCAGATTGGGTATTAAAATTACGCTTTCCATATTGCCTACTCCCTTTAAGGATAAGGGTTGGCACTGCCGGCACAGATACTCAAAACACATCAGATTTCTTTATGAGGACATTAACATTTTGACATATTAATAATGAGTAAGTGTACTAAGCCAGTCCTGAGCGGAAAATTGTGCCATCTTCAGTAGGTACACATTTTTTTCTGTTTTATTTTTATTTTAACTTTTAATGAAAAAAATAAATAAATAAAACAAAGTGTAAATAAAGCTCTTCAATTTGAAAAGATAAATTTTAATATACTGAACAATAAAACAACGGGAAATGCATGCATCAAATTTAGTTTTATAGAATATATAAGAAAAACAAACATAAACTCACAAACAACACAAATTAAAATAAAACCTATTTAACTAAAATTAGTTTGATGCTAGCCTTTAGTTTGGCAGATTATTAGGTGGACTGACAAGCTCATTAACATCTGCTACAACATTCTATGTTTTACAACACAAACTCTCTACTTAAACAGCGGCAGTGACACATTTTGTCATGTGTATCACCTTAACATGTGTCCATATGTTCTAAACAACCTTCTTATTGAGAACATAAACTTAATGAGTGAATAATTTGCATCTGCTAATTTGGGTACATGTGAATTAATTGATTCCTGCTACTCAAATGTTTTAATTAACACAAGTTACAGTTGGTGGCAGTTCGTGGCTTGCAAATTAAATGTCCTCTGAGGAAAAGACAGGCCATCCAGGGAGTAATTAGTGTTAATTGGCTTCAAAACTGTAATTAACATGTTTTATGTGAGACAGCCTACCTTGTTTATGATTACGGTAAAGCATGGAGCCTTAGTTTTTTGTGGCCCATATTTTACATAAAAATTAAGCAATTAAAAAATAATTGTGATGACCATGAAAACAACAACAATAAGGTTTATTGCTCAACTTCATTTAACCTAGGTCTTTTTTGTGGTCTGAGACCTTCGGAAGAAAGAAACTCTTCAATCATAGCGATCTGGGTCCTGATGTCAGACTTCTGATAGTCCTCTTTTTTAAGAGACATTGGTGTTTGCACTTCGCACAAGGGCTGAGACACTTTTCCCAAGCTGTGAAATCTGTCAGGGGGAGTAACAGTGCAGTTCTGTCTCAACCCATAACCCACATAGCATGCTGCTGGGATGCCTGGCTGAGCTGAACCGAACGAGATGGGACTTCTGCTTGTCTGTATACAGAAACAGACATAAAAGTGTAAAAAACTGACTGCATATAATTCTTGACTGATAATTAATGCCGATACCAACAGTTCAGGGATATCTGATAATCTAACATCAAAAGTTTATACAGGCTGCATGTTTTTTTAAAGCTGATGCATGGATATAAGGTATCTCCCTTGCTGACAAAACATAATCCCGCTCTCTTAGTTTTTTCTACTGTTGATAAAACTGGCAAAAGCCCACCTTTTCTAATACCAGGGATAAAAAGCCTTTATGTGACCCAATCCAGACAGTATAGCACCTGGCTCTAATAAAGTATAAGACAATAAGCACTTGAGGTAGTGAGAGGTAGTCAGGCTGCTTGTAATTCAGCTGCAAATTTATAGTACAAACACAAATATATGCTTATATGGCCTTCTAAGGTAAAACATGTATAAAGCCTGCACTTAAAATTCAGGTCAAGACAGAAACTCAAAAAACAGCTTAAGAAAGTCATAAATATGAATGTCATATAGATACAAAAATGTCCTTGATATTTTCCCTTCTTCGGAATAGAATAGTTTTGGACTGGAATATATATATTTCAAACAAAGGCAAAATGCTAAAAGAAGATGTCTGAACTTCGTAGAACAAGAATTTTCTAAAAGTTTAGTTACAGACTGAGTTCTCTGGTTTGCTCCATGTAGCCTCTTGGCTTTGCTTATACTTGCTAAAGATTTATACTTTGTGAGTTTTTCCTGTTGTTATATATCATTTCATTGAGGAAAATGCGACTATTTTAGCAATCTAATATTCTTTTGGAAATAAAAGTCATTTTTAATACACGTTTTGTGCTGTGTATGCCGCCATGACCTTCATCTTCCTGCATGTTAAAGAAACTACCTTTTCAGTTGAGATTTCAGAAAACGTCTCTTTTATTGCATCCCATTCCCCGTGGTGATCACTTTTTTGGTTATGATGGATGTCTGAAGCGTGTACTTTGTCAATAGGTCCACCTGAGTAGCGAGAAACAAATCTATGACTATTTGCATAATTGGATTAATAATATTTAAATGCACATCTTTTGCATTCTATCTTTAATTATCCCTTGTATTGTTCTTTAATTAATTTTTATCCTCCTGATTTAACTTTTTTTTTTTAAATTTATCACCTGATAATTAACTGATGTGCGTTAATTTTAAGCAATTATATAAAAATAGAAACATATTTTTTACGTGAACAATTTTGAAACAGGTCGAAGCTTAATCAACCTCTTACCGTGCTTTTTCAAAGTGGATTTAGGACAAACAGGGGTACATAATGAATTGAGAAGGTCCTGGAAGCCAGAGGGCAGCATAGATCTCTGTTCAGAAATAAAAACTCTTGAGGTTTCTGAAGGGTTATTTGTTTCTACTATTTCTGCACTTTGTGAGGACGATGTAGCTTTCAAAGGCATATCCAACCCCAGAGATGATTCCCATTTTTTGCTTTTACCATTGTAATCAGGTTCTATGCTCATTTGCTTTTGTGCATTATTTGGCATTATTTCAGTGAACTCAGAATCTTCATGTGGGTTTGAGATGTGGGAATTTGGAGATGCTTCAGCCTTTTGCTTATTGGTCTGTGCAGATACAGCGAAAGTACAGATATTGTCTGTTTTATTTTCTCCTTGAGAATCTGCTATTTTAGCTTTAATAAACACTAAGCTTTGAGAGGATGATTCAGCAGAACTGAAAAGGGCAATGGACTCAGTTACTGGTACAGGTTCTGCTTTAGTGGCCCTGACGTGGTTGTCCATTTCTTCCAAGGTGTCAGGTCTGCTTTGGAGTTCACAAAAGGATGTCTGAGAAATCAAGGCAGCACTGAAAGTGTCTGACTCCTGAGCTATGATTTGCTGTTGTGGACCTAAATACACTTCACCTAATTGTCCATACTTTGTTAAACTCTTGTCGGGGGCATCTCTAGGTTCTGTGTTCTCTTCCACAAAAGTGACATTTTCCTCGACACAAGATTTACTGTTGCCATTTGGTAAGACACACAGAGCCTCATTTATCTCAGGTGCTGTGATTTGAGGTTCGGCTACTTTAAAGTTAAAGACCTTGGATGTAAGTTTAACTGGTGTCTGGTGTTCTGGTGTTTCGTAGACACACAGACTCTTCTCTGCTGGAGTAACCTTTGTTTCAGACATCACTGGGTCACTGGCCACACCATAAACAGACCTGGTTTGGGGTTCTGATAGTTTAGTAAGACAGATGTCTGTATAACTTTGCACTGCATCTGTAGGGTTACCATTATCTACTGAGCACTCACTGAGCACTGGTGCGCTTTCACTGACACTAGCGTCTTGGTTGACAGCTGAATCTATCTGCTGATTTGTCACATTAAGTCCACCGATATCTGTACTTGTCTTTGTGTGATCTGGAGCCAAATTATCAAGTCCTTCTGAAGGTGGAAGCACCAGAGTTGTTCGATCCATCTGTGAACGAACATTGACCTCATCGTTTTCTTCAGCTATTGCCGCTTCTTGACACTCTGCAGTCCTTTCATCTACACAAGGAAATTAAATTCATGCATCATTACAGACTGAAAACTAAGAAGTGCAGGTAAGCTTTCTTGATAAAGATATTCTGTCAACCCACGATCCACACTCCCCCCCAGATCACATCGGTCTGTGTAAAAATATTAGTTTTAAGGGCGCCCGGCTTGGCTGAAGAACAGAAGCCTACATTCCTCTCACCTGGAACGTCTTCATTTTCCACGCAATGTCTCATGTGCTCACAGTTATTTTGGGGACTGGCTTGTTGGGCTTTTTCAACTAAAGCTGTATCTTTGTTCGGTTCCACATCACAGTTTAAGATGGTAGGAGAACTCTTGTGGATGTCAAAGTCATCATCTAAGCCATCCTGAAATAAAAAAAATGATCAGTCCATGTTATACAAGGAATAATAAACAGTGAGAAACAAAGTTACTGTTTATTATCCTCAGTAGCATGCTGTAAAGTCTTTTATCCCTTCTTACACCAAAGCAATTTGCCAACAATTTGGCACACTATATATTTTTTACATTTAATGTTGGCAAACCTCCACAACTCAACACTTGTTCCTGTTATTGCTTATACTATAGCAGATACAAGAACATCTTCCCTCACCAACAAAAGTTTCCAGAATTTAACAAGACCTTAACGGCCTTAACAAGAGTAACATACATTTATTTATATATTTAAGTCAACTGAGCAGTTGATGGCCTTGCTTGAGGACCCAGCAGTTTCAGCTTTGTGGTGCTGGGAATTAAAGCTACAAACATCCAATCAGCAGTCCAACACCTTAACAAAGGAGCTACCACTCTCCCAATTGGTTATTATGATTTATTTTAAAACTCTCCTTATAGAACGCTTCACCAAATTAAGAATTTTATTTTTTCTACATTTTGAACTTAGTAAATAGGATGTCACTACAGAAACAAGGGCATTTGTCATTATATTTGAGACGTTGCCCCACCAGCCCACAAGAGGGCAATAGGGCATTGTCCTTTTAGATTATTTATCTACAGAGACCAGGGACAGTATATAAGCTATGCGTGCTTCCAAGATCAGAGATGTAGGCCCAACTCTGCTTACCAAGCAACAAGAAAAGCTTATATAATATCCCCAATCTGGGTTGGTAAACATCCCAAAAGGATAACACCCTGTTGCCATCTGGTGGTCTGGCGGAACAGTGTTTCAAATATAGAGTTGCTTTATTATTATCAATACACAAATAAATAATTTTCACACCGTTACTTCAATTCTACAGAGAACTGGTATCTCAGTGGCTAAGGTTTTAGAGTGTTGCTTGGGGGATTATAGGTTCAATTCAAGGTCCAGCAAGCTGCCGAAGCTGGGCCCCTGAGCAAGGCCCCTTCCTCAATCCTCAGTTGTATAAAAAATGCTAGAGATGTTATTTTAATTCGAACAGCTTTTAAGTTCAGAATAAAATAAATAAAGTCTAATTTCAACATCAGAACTTAAAGCTTCTAAAGACTAAAAAGGGCATTTGGTAACATTCCTACCTCTAAGCCATGATTTTTTTCTTTATGATGTATCCTACAAGAAGATGGTTGCTGGTGTTTCTCTTGGATATTATCATATGCCTTTTTAACAGCTTTGAGCTCATTTTGACCTGCCTGTATCTTTAAATGGAGCATTTCCATCTATTTGACAAGCAACACAAGTAATTTTTACACCAGGTTTTTGTTCGTGGTATTCTTTAAGCGAAAAACAAAATTAAACTAAATGTTGTAATTAAAATGTTGTAATCTGAATATATTCTCTTGGGGTCAGTACATACACATAATCATATCTCTAAGTATCGACAGCTAATTTTTAGTTTCGCTTGAACTACCTCTTTTTCCAAAGTCATATTAGAGCGTTTGTAGTCATCCATCAAGCGCACAAGTCTGTCCTCTTTTTCTTTACTCCTCTCTCGGACCATTTCATGTTCTCGTTTAAGGACCTGCAATGAAATTAATCACCTGGAAAATTTTTAATGCAATATTAAATTTTTATGCGTTTATTTAACCTGGGCCGACTGGTTTCAAACGCACAGGAACACTCATACAAATCACAAGGATTTTGTCACGTTAATAATGGTTTTAATCAATGAATAAATATGTGAATTAAACAGAGGCCTGAAGCCTATAAAACATTGGGCTCTGTAAATGGACAATAAACATGCTTACCATTATTTAGTTGCAAGTCACACCTTCTGTGTGTGATTTACAATACTTTTATTCGTCTTTATGACACATTTGTTCATTTCTGTTAAGCTTGAGTTTTTTTGCTATTTATTTATACAAATAATAATATAAATGGGCAATTATTGTATTAGGAAACATACAAAAATACAAAAAGTTTATTGTTTTTCTAGTTATTCTGAAAAAATCTAATTTATAACTCATTTTAGTTTACAGAACAGCACCAAATTCAGTTATTTTTATTGAAGTTTGAAACTATTTTTTATTAATAATTATTTCACAATTATTTGCACCCCTGGAGATTTGGATGCACATTTAAGAACTAAGAATACAATATATGTATGATGTTTCTATATTTTGTTTTTTACAGTTTGTCCTGTCTCTACATTTGTCAGCAGCCAATTGCTAAGTGTATAAAAAGAGATAAATGTAAATCTCTTTGGATAAGGGCGTCTCCCAAATGCCGTAAATGTGCCAATAATTCTGGAGCTTAAATAACCACAAACAATTATTAAATACTAGGGCTAATCAGGTTTAAGAAATGTGTGCCTTCATGGACTTGCATATGTTGATAAAAATTTTGATAATGTATATGTTTTTAAAAATTTAAATAAGTAAACTAAAACTTTATAATAAAGCCGGCATAATGGATGTATGGTTGCCTGTTTATGGATGATGGTTTTTGAACCTGGTACTCCTCTGTGTTTTTAAGAAGCTGGTGCTCCGTTTGGGTCAAAGCCTGGGTCTGGGTCTGCAGCAGCCACTGTGCATTCTGAAGGGAACTCATAAGCCCCTGACACACACACACACACACACACACACACACACACACACACACAAAACTGAGTGAGATACATTATCGGCTTAAGGTTCGGATTACTGTGAAATGTTACAGCTGCATTTTTGACAGTACAAAGTACTAAAACCAATATGAACAAAAAATCAGTGTCTTTGTTTGCCAAAACGTAAATTATGATTTTTGTAAATTTGTAATATATTGCGCCTGTTAAAACAGCAGCCAAAAATCCAATGTTAATAAACACACCTGTTTTTGTACTCTTTCAACAGCAATTTCATCACTGAGCTTCTTATTCAATTTGGTCTCCTACAGAATGAAGAAAATCGCTACTCTGAAGTGACTCACACCTTTATCATTTTCGCATTATATGTTCATTTTAACATGTGCTACTTTATGCTGCTTAATCGTACCACATTCAGCTTTTCCTTAACCTCCTGCAGTTCTTGGTCTTTAAGCAGGTAATACGAACTTTGGTCTTCAGATCTAGAGACAGACACAACTTTGCTTTTAACCAGCTCACCGGTTAACCTCTCCAAATCCTGAAATAAAGAGATCATGTTTGTCTCAGTTATTAACTATGATTTATAGCTCTTTTTAATGTTTTAAAGAAAATAGAAGATGTAAATTAATTAAAGCCATTTCAGCTATAAAAGCTAAATTTCAATCGGAGGCTAGCATCACATTCTCTATTGTGCAATTACTTGACAGCACCAAAAAAATGTAATCTGCTTGTAAAATTACTTAGAAAGAAAGTTTATGGCCTTTCTTCATAGTGAAAAACACCAGATATTAGCGACTAATAAGACACATTAAGCCACGATACACTTTACTAAGTCAGCTTTATTTTGCAAACGTCTGCTTACCAGAGATATACAGCCGTTCACAAGCCTCAATTTGATACTTAAATTTTTTGTGTGTGTTGATGACAATTTGATCAATGTGTTTTATTGTTTATGAAACCAGTCACTGTAAAAAACTGTTTAAATAGAAAAAAGAAATGCATATGTATTGTGTTCAGAATAATAGAATAGAATAGAATAGAATAGAATAGAATAGAATAGAATAGAATAGAATGCTTTTTATTGTCATTGTACTTTTGTACAACGAGATTAAGGCTATTAAAGGACAAACAATCATACAAACATACAGAGAACACAGTAAATAATTAATTATTATTATTATTATAAGTAAGTAAATAATAATTATTATAAAGAAGATAAAAATGCATTTTTCCTTTTTTTCCTTTTAAATTAAAATTACATAATTCTGAACACAACGCATATGCAAGTTTTCCTCTCCAATTAAACGGTTGTTTTACAGTATATTTATGTATATATTCACATATATATATATATAAAACCTTGATATTTAACACTGTATTCTTAAAGCATTACCTTTTTGAGGGTAGCAATTGTAGATTCTTGTTTTTTGTTAATGGATACAATTTTCTTGTTAATCCGCATCGCCTCCTCGACTTACACAAAATTAAAAAAACAGGTCAAATAAAATTAAACAATAAATCATTCAGTAGCATTTTGTAATGTGAAATGAGAGGGCTTTTGATTCTGTACAGAAAAACTCTCCCAAAAACTTACATAAATACTGATAGTGCTGTTTGGAAGGTGCAGATAATAATGTTTATTATGGCATACATTTAACTTTAACTCTATTTAAACATGACTTGACTAAACACCGGGTTGAACTGCTCACCTTTAATATGCAGACTCTTAGTATACCACTTCCAGAACAGACATTTATAAAATAACACATCCAATTAAGAATGTAGTGTTTTCAATAAAATAACTATTTAGTAGACAGAAATTTATGCCTGGATTTTTTTACCTAATCAGTTACTGAGCTTGTAACACATGTAACGCATACAGAGGTTTTTAATGTATAAATCGAAGAATAAACTACTTCAATCAGAATAAAACTAATGCCTAGATTTTTTTTATTATGTTAGTTTGCCAGGAAAACTAACCCTAATTAACCCTAACCCTAGTTTCCATTCCAGTTCACAAATTCAACTAGTACATCTTACTCCCATTCACAGCTTTCTGCTCTTTGGGAGGTGTGTGTGTGTGTGGTGGGGGGGTGCTTCATAGCAAAGTACTAGTAGCAAAAATGGCCCCTCTTCTCCCAAAATGTTTTAGCAATAGTGCTTTGCTGCTTGATTAAGAGCACAAAACTGCCAACAATTAGCATAATTAGGTAATATTCTTTACTTTTAGCAGGTCGAAAACTAATATAATAAGATTCATAAAGTGACATTGATAGTGACAACTGATAGTGTAGGCACAGATAAACAACTGGAATCTTTAAATTAAAATTAGTTTTATTAGAATGATAAAATGATAAATTGAATAAAATGATAGGTCTGCATGTAAATGGGGACAATGACCAAACATCCAGAACATCCCTGACAAAACTGCTAGGGCTCTCAAATGCTCAGTTAAATAAGATGAGAAAGATCTAAGGTATTCTAATTAAGGGTGCCTAATAAATGCTATAAACATATATTTATTTATTTATTTATGACCAAATATTTATATTGTCACATTTATATTTGAAATAGTTTTTAGGCAGCACAAAATACTATTATTAAATACAATTTGGGGTCTACTTCTGGAAATTCTAAACATCAAGCTATGTTTTTATTTTAAGTCTTATTTTTTTAATATATTTTTTTCTTTAGGATCAAGTCAATCCCCTGTACTATAAACTCTGAATTAGTAATAGATATTATGACTACCTAATAGGTTTAATCACCTGATTAATAAAGACTTATTCATTGGGGTGCTGTTACAGAAAATTATTAACACTTTCTAAGCAATCAGGAATTAGCTTTCAATAAAATAAATTTCGGCTGAATTTGTGTGCAACATACAAATCTTGTCTGACTCTGGCCTACCATTTTGCTCCAGTTTCTCATGCACCTGTCTGAACACAGCACACTGTCTGGATATCGTCATGAAACGCTTCTCCACCTCTCCAAGCTGATTTAGATGGCTGTCTTTTACCTGGGTCTGCAGCTGCACTTTCTGCTCCTAAAAAGATTTTGCACACTTATGCCCCCTTTTGGTGAAATTCCTTTACAATTTTTGGAAATACTACCTCAGCTTTAAAGATTTGACCAGGACTTTTACAGATTTGCCATAAACGGAAACTTTCAATTATTTAGGGCCACACTGCTCTTTTATTCTGGGGCAGAGGACCTTTGTTTAAGATCTTGACTGAATATCATCTCTCTGCCAGATAAGATTTTAAATAAACTATTTTCTATTTCTATTGTTACTTTCTGATTGTCTGTATCAAACATATTTTCTCTTTGCCACTTGAAAGGTTAAACAAGACCCCTGAAGCTCTGATATAAAATATTTTAATGGTGGTATTTTCTCTGCTGCACTGGCAGCTCAAGTGTCACACACACTCCCTATCCGTTACTTGTGATGAGCCACTCTTTCCTCCCCAGATCCTCCTATTTAATTTCTCCCTCTCCCACTCACCAATGTCAACAATTTATATAATTGTAAATCCTTACCAGTTCACTTAATTTCCTCTCCAAACTGTACTTGGACAACTGTAAAACAGTGGTAAAAGGAAAAACAAGTTTGTTAAGAGACTGCTTTTTGACCTACAAGTGAACTTATCTATACATACAATATACCAGTTATTATTCCTGTAGTTGTTCCCTATCTGTTTGTACATATATATATATACACTTATCAGGCCCTCTAGAAATTCAAGATCTTGCAATTGCGACTATTAAGTAAAAGTCAATCAACCTCAATGCAAATTTGACCAACTATTGTAATGTGTAACCAGTAAATGCTGCATCGAAGCTTTTAGCTATTTTCATATATGACAAGTCATGTCTTTCACAGACTTATTGGGTATTAAAGTGTCCATTGTTTGTGCAATTCAAAATCCCAGGCAGAAGTAGTAGGAAGTAGGTAGTAGTTTTCAGGTACTGTTTTCTGCTTAATAGAGATTCGAACATATTACTCCCCTTGCACATCTCGAAAACAATATAATATGAAATTATAATACTTTGGACACGGTACAAGTTTTTTTAAAAGTTCCATCAAAAACTCACAGAAAACAACTTTGCTCCAGTACAACAGAGAAACCAAAATGCACTAAAGCTGCTCTGGCTGATTGTGGTGGACATTACTAAGATGCTATAAATTTCCTTACAGCAATTTTATTATACTATATAATAGTTAAGTTAATGAAAAGCATCATTACTACTAAGTAAGATGCCTGAGAAAAAAAGCTGCAATTTACAGAACAGCAGCCATTACAAGTCGCTGTGTCATTTGTCTGACAATCACAAAAAAGACAGCAGTAAATCCCCCTATGCAAAAGGTTAGCCAAGATGTACTCTTTTTTCACTAATGAATTTACAAAAAAAAGATTCTAGTGTACATGCAGGAAAAATAACTTTTAATATACATGTACCTGCAGCAACTTCAACTCTTCCTTCAGGCTGCTGATCTCTTTGTCCTTTAATTCAGCATTCAGTTGAAATTTCACCTTTTTAAATTCATTAATGTATCATTAGTCACATCTGCATATTGCAATACGCTATTATGTGTGAAATTTAGGTAGTTTATTAAGAAAGTTACCTTTTCTTCTTCTAATGCATGAATCTCAGCCTGAAACTTAACATCGTTTTTTTGTATTGTAAACTTAACATGGCTAAAAGTTTTTAATATAAAAAAGACTTTATACAGACCTGCTTCTTAACAGCAGCGAGGGATTCCGATTGTTCATTTGTCATCTTTTTGTTTTGATTTTGTAAAGCCTCCTAAAAATATTACATAGAACATAGCACTCTCCACATAGCCTTAAATAGCTTATTGATGTTGTACACACCATTTGCCACTCTATTTCTTGCTTCTCCAAAACAACTTTACGGATCTGAGCCTCGTGATGTGTCTCAGCATCCTAAATGTAATTTGTTCACACACAGATATTCTCAATTAAAATCTGTTTGTAACTCAAAAAGGCTGGTACTTACAATAAACTATACACATATACTCACTTAAAAAAAGAAGCAAGATATATGTACACAAATCACATTTTAATGGCTTGTGCAGTGTGTTAGGAAAACCACCGGTGCATTTAAGAGGCTATATTAGCACAAAGACTTCCTCGTCCTCCTACAGGAAAGGTAAAATTCAATGGCTTTCTACACGGTCACTTTTTATATCTTCGTAGGAGTTTATTTATACGTTCCCATTAAAGTGTGTTACAGGCATAGCATACACTTAAAAATACATTCCAGATAAAGCTAGACTATGAAATGCACTAAAGATTTCGCCCAGAAACAAAACGGGGACATTCAATTTGTTTTTTTGGAGTAAAAGAGCTGATTTATGAGATAAAAACATATCAAAGGGATTATAAAACTGAATACTGTAAGCTACACAAGCTTATTAGGGCAAAAAACAATAAGAAAACAAACATGCTTAAACACACATTTCATTCCTCAGACTAAACTCCGCATGTTGGAATTTTGCACAAATTTGTACTTCTTAATTTGAAAAATCATTAAAAGATGCATGATTTTATAGAGCTGAGTCAGACGAACCTGACAGCTGTCCCCTGCCTCAACCTTCAACCAATAAACAAGGAAAAGGCAAAGTGTTAGTTTAATGGCATGCCTGAGGAGTGGACTTATTTAATGCCTTTGTTCCTCACTAGCACGATAACAGCAATAAAAAGGAGAGCGATCCAATGCTTAGTTTTTGTCCTACAACATTTACGTGTACAGTGTCAGAGTTTAAGTGTTTGCTTGAGGGAAACAGCTTTACAAGCATTACGAAGTGACTGGGACAGGTCCTGCATGCATGACCCCATTCTGACTTATGTACAAACAGACAAAAAGTCTTCATTCTAAAACCCATAATGCCTTTTCCAGTGAATTACATTTTTCTATTTTCTCTCGATTTGCTGGAAGAAACCTTTAATTTAAAGCTGTTGTTTAACTAAAACTTTAACTGAATGGCACTATCAGCTATTTTATTTGACATTTATTGCATGGTGTCTTCTTCCTTTTTATTTTCGATACACAGGAATAAGAAACCTGTTTAAAAAACTAAAACTTTATACAATAAAGGAATTAAATAATTTCTTAGTATCTTTTTATACTTAAAATTTCTCTTAGCTAATTAGCTTTGCAAAATCTGTACAATTTAAAAATACCAAGATGTGCAAATACCAAGCTGATCTTACAAACTATTTCATTAAAACTGATTAAAATAAAGACAAATGCTATAAGGACTGATGAATGTTACTCTATGGATAAGCAGTTCCTCCACTGCTTCCAGGAGGCTCGTCTTAAATTCAAGAAGCTGTACTGAAATTATTCCGCTGTCCGATTCAGGAATATCTGATGATTTCAGGTTGTAGTTATTACAGTCCCTGTCAGTCTGAAATCAAAAGGGGCAATTATATTTTTATCATATTTGACTATTCTTATTTATGGTATCTTATAGTTTCACCATACCCACCACAGACCCGGAACAATGTGTTTCAGAATCAGCGCTAAACTCCATTTGATAAAGAACAGATCACCTGGAGAGATCAAAGAAAACAGGATTAGGCAGTTTAATCATTTAAACAACTACAGCTCTCGCACTGATTTGGATAAACCACTTCAACCTATCCAGGTAAAAATGATGCAAGGCCAAGACTTTAATAGGGGTCAAAGCTATAAAAGCTGAATGGACAGATTGCACTGTCACTGGGCCAGAATTATACAAGTTATTTAATCTGACCTATGGTTTGTCTTTTGCCCTGTATTCTGACTGTTTCAGAAGTGGGAGGTCTTCACTTTGCTTGATGCTTTAATAGAGGAAAGGCTTTTGTCCATTTAGCAGGTGTGGCTATCAATCGTGTGCAGGAATTAAATGATGCTGTTCAAATTTGCTACTATCACAAATGACCTAGGGGGGCGATGTCTTTATTTGCTTCTTCACTGATTCACTTCAGCAGATATTAAACAATTTTATAAGCCATGAAAGGCAAAATTAAAAAGACATCATCCATAAAATGGGATAATTCCCTGCCTAAAGCATGATGGTCTGCATTACCTTCGGTAAACTTTGTGGGTCAGCTGGCAGTGGTCACAAATTTCTGCAGCTGCTAGTTGGTAATTTTTTTTATATGACCAAATTAAAGTGTCTGTGTACAAGGATATTGACCTGATATTGATATAAACTACCTGGGAACCATTGGGCATACCGTTAAGACAACGCAGATTGCAAATTGCTTTATGTGTGTAAGAAAATCTTCTTTTTTCAGTAATATTCCTTTTAGAAGTTATTGCCAAGGATCTAAAATGTTATGGGTTAAGAATGCTAGAGTTCATCTTGAGGACGCATTGGAAATGCCCTGGTGTCAAATGTCCCTGGTGTCAGGAATAGGCTAACTATCAGTGTCTCTGGGTTGTTTAAATGAGGTTGTTAACCTTAACTAGGCGTCTGTTTAACAACTAACTAGTCTGGGTGCAAAGACATTATCTTTGAGGGAGCCCCAAATTACCAACTAAGTTGTAAAAGACAACATATACATTGGTGAAAAAGCAAGGTTAAGCAGCTGCATGCGTGCGTATGTACAATGCTGACCTGCTACCGAGCCTAGACCTCCTAAGGAACCTGGATAAATAAGGAAAGGTAGAGCCACAGATTTGTCTCTCAGGGACACCAAAAAATGGCCATTCCAATTCAGAAGGAATTAATTGTTTTAATTGTTTTTAATACTAATTTTCTTTTTTCTTATTGTTTTGTCTATTAAAGCATCTTTATCTCTAATGACCTAATTAATTTAATTTACTTCCAAGATATTCTATTAAAAAACAAATGAAAGTGATTTGCAAACAACAAAGTGAAAGTCAGGAAATAAAACATTGGCTCAGTCAACAACAAAGTTACATAGACAAATAAACATGCTTTTTAACTACAATTTACCCAAGCTGTCATCTGTCATATATGTCACGCCACAGACTGTCCTGGGTGCAAACTTCTGCACTTAGGATATCTGCCTTTTGCGATCTCAATCAACATTTAAACATTTAAAACATTTGTCCAAATCAATTCAGTTGTCCATTGAATATCAAAAAATTTTTCCTCCACACCGGAGCTGAACCTCTCCAGTCTTCGTCTTCGGGAATAGTTGTACTACTACCCTGTCACTACTACCCCAGTGGTTGTTTCAGGGCATAAGCTCTCCAATGGGGCTCCCGATAGGATTTACTATAGGATTACCTATTACGGAAGGTACAACCTGTCGGTCCACCTCGGTCCACATGCACTGGAAAGCTCAAAAAAGGCTCTATTGGCTCTATTGTCATTGGTATTGGCTCACCCAATGCTGGAAACTCCACTCGTGCAAGCAGGATACGATGATGAAAAATGTAGATTCACTTGGAAAAAGGCACAATATAAAAAATATGCAAAGATATGTACAGTATACTTTATAGTTCCTGTTACGGATCTGCTGTTTTTTAATTTTTTTTCTTTCTATTTTTTTTCCCCTGCTCTTTCACCTGTTTACCTGTTTATCGAAGGAGCCTTCTAGGACAAGGGACCAATCACTGTGCGAGATCCTGACCAGTGGAGGCGGAAACCTACCCTTTAAATGCAGCACCCTGAAGCCCTGTACGAGGAGAAAGGCAAAAGAGGGAGAGATTTGGTTGTGCTGGAAAGGACACTTCATTTGCTTCGTTTTGCTAGCAAATATAGTGTAGAAAATTGCTAAGCTCTAGATATTTCAAAGCCGTTTGTTTTGGGACCGATTAGCATGCGTCAGAAGTTCCGATTCAGCCTGTCCATTAGCCTTTACTCAACTAAGACTGTGCTGAAAGGTTCCGCTCTGGTGCACGACCATGCAAGGTTCCATATTATTGCATATAAATCCACTTGGGAATAATGAACTGGTAAGTTTCTAGAGGCTCAACAAGGTCTTCTCAGCGCAATATAGCTTTTAATTGATACACAAACAAATTTATTTCTCAAGTACAAAGTGAAACGTAAGCGGAATTGCAGCTGCCCCGTGTGAGGATCGAACTCACGACTTTCAGATTATGAGATTGACACGCTGCCTACTGCGCTAACGAGGCGGCACAACTGCACCGCTTGCTCTTGAAAACTGGCGGCTGACCATACGATTTGTGGGGCAGAAAAAGTCTGGAAAAAAAGTCCTGCTGTGGAAATTTTTTTGGTAGCTGAAGGGTAAAGGCCTTAACAAAGCTCCAAGGTGTAATGGAAGTTGCATTTTAAAATGCAACGTGAAACGCTGTTCTAAGGTGAAAAAAATCAAGCTATAAATGCAGATGCCCCATGTGAGGATCGAACTCACGACCTTCAGATTATGAGACTGACGCGCTGCCTACTGCGCTAACGAGGCAGTACAACTAGACCGCTTGTTCTTGAAAACTAGCGTTCAACAATAAGATTTGTGGGGGAAAAAAAGTCCCGTTGTGGATGTAGCTGACAAAGAACAAGCTCCAAATGCCCTGTTTGAAGGACTGAATGGTCTACGGGAAAAAAATCCTTTTTCCAATCTTCCATTGTTTGTGTTTGGTTTCAGGGAGCAGTCAATGTTTCCAGACCCATTGCATTCCTGAACCTGGCAGTGATACATCTTATCAGGTTACTTTCAATAGTGCGAGGGTAAAAGGTCCTTAGAACCTGTAAGAGCCATAGAAAGTGCACAGCTAAGATCTGGTTGCTTTTAAAGGTTTGGTAGTTGCATACCTGCTTCGTGCTAAACTGCACAATCAAATCCTTCGAACTGTTGTAAGGTTTATAGGAAAAAAATCCAAGCTTTCACTTAAATTAATGTTTTGTGGCAAAAGGCTATGTGACTATCCACAAAAGGCGTGTGCCCTGTGTGAGGATCGAACTCACGACCTTCAGATTATGAGACTGACGCGCTACCTACTGCGCTAACAAGGCTGCCCAATGCAAAGTTGGAGGGTGAAAAACCTAGTTGCCAAGCAAAGGACAATTCAGACGGCGCAAATATAGAGAGAATATAAGCTCTAGATACCGTGGTTTTGGGACCGATTAGCATGCGTCAGAAGTTCCGATTCAGCCTGTCCATTAGCCTTTACTCAACTAAGACTGTGCCGAAAGGTTCCGCTCTGGTGCACGACCATGCAAGGTTGCATATTATTGCATATAAATCCACTTGGGAATAATGAACTGGTAAGTTTCTAGAGGCTCAACAAGGTCTTCTCAGCGCAATATAGCTTTTAATTGATACACAAACAAATTTATTTCTCAAGTACAAAGTGAAACGTAAGCGGAAATTCAGCTGCCCCATGTGAGGATCGAACTCACGACCTTCAGATTATGAGACTGACACGCTGCCTACTGCGCTAACGAGGCGGCACGACTGCACCGCTTGCTCTTGAAAACTGGCGGCCGACCATACGATTTGTGGGGCAAAAAAAGTCCTGCTGTGGAGGTAGCTGATAAAGAACAAGCTCCAAGGTGTAATGGAACATTTTACAAAGTGAAACGCTGTCTAATGAGAGTATAAATGCAGATGCCCCATGTGAGGATCGAACTCACGACCTTCAGATTATGAGACTGACGCGCTGCCTACTGCGCTAACGAGGCAGTACAACTAGACCGCTTGTTCTTGAAAACTAGCGTTCAACAATAAGATTTGTGGGGGAAAAAAAGTCCCGTTGTGGATGTAGCTGACAAAGAACAAGCTCCAAATGCCCTGTTTGAAGGACTGAATGGTCTACGGGAAAAAAATCCTTTTTCCAATCTTCCATTGTTTGTGTTTGGTTTCAGGGAGCAGTCAATGTTTCCAGACCCATTGCATTCCTGAACCTGGCAGTGATACATCTTATCAGGTTACTTTCAATAGTGCGAGGGTAAAAGGTCCTTAGAACCTGTAAGAGCCATAGAAAGTGCACAGCTAAGATCTGGTTGCTTTTAAAGGTTTGGTAGTTGCATACCTGCTTCGTGCTAAACTGCACAATCAAATCCTTCGAACTGTTGTAAGGTTTATAGGAAAAAAATCCAAGCTTTCACTTAAATTAATGTTTTGTGGCAAAAGGCTATGTGACTATCCACAAAAGGCGTGTGCCCTGTGTGAGGATCGAACTCACGACCTTCAGATTATGAGACTGACGCGCTACCTACTGCGCTAACAAGGCTGCCCAATGCAAAGTTGGAGGGTGAAAAACCTAGTTGCCAAGCAAAGGACAATTCAGACGGCGCAAATATAGAGAGAATATAAGCTCTAGATACCGTGGTTTTGGGACCGATTAGCATGCGTCAGAAGTTCCGATTCAGCCTGTCCATTAGCCTTTACTCAACTAAGACTGTGCCGAAAGGTTCCGCTCTGGTGCACGACCATGCAAGGTTGCATATTATTGCATATAAATCCACTTGGGAAGAATGAACTGGTAAGTTTGTAGAGGCTCAACAAGGTCTTCTCAGCGCAATATAGCTTTTAATTGATACACAAACAAATTTATTTCTCAAGTACAAAGTGAAACGTAAGCGGAATTTCAGCTGCCCCATGTGAGGATCGAACTCACGACCTTCAGATTATGAGACTGACACGCTGCCTACTGCGCTAACGAGGCGGCACAACTGCACCGCTTGCTCTTGAAAACTGGCGGCTAACCATACGATTTGTGGGGCAAAAAAAGTCCTGCTGTGAAGGTAGCTGATAAAGAACAAGCTCCAAGGTGTAATGGAACATTTTACAAAGTGAAACGCTGTCTAATGAGAGTATAAATGCAGATGCCCCATGTGAGGATCGAACTCACGACCTTCAGATTATGAGACTGACACGCTGCCTACTGCGCTAACGAGGCACAGTACAACTAGCCCGCTTGTTCTTGAAAACTAGCGTTCAACAATAAGATTTGTGGGGGAAAAAAAGTCCCGTTGTGGATGTAGCTGACAAAGAACAAGCTCCAAATGCCCTGTTTGAAGGACTGAATGGTCTACGGGAAAAAAATCCTTTTTCCAATCTTCCATTGTTTGTGTTTGGTTTCAGGGAGCAGTCAATGTTTCCAGACCCATTGGAGTGATACAATCAGCAAAGGAAGGGTAAAAGGTCAAGAGCCATTGAGAGCAGACAGGTTTGGTAGTGCGCTTTTAAAGGTTTTGGTATAGCTTCGTGCTAAACTGAAAAAATCCTTTACTTAAATTAATGTTTGTAAGGTTTATAGGAAAAACTCTAGTTTTCTGGCAAAAAGCTATGGCTATCAAAGTGGTGAGGATTTGGGACCTAACGGAAAAGATTAGCATGCGTCAAAAAGTTCTGATTCAGCCTATCCAATTGCCTTTACTCAACTAAGACTGTGCCGAAAGGTTCCGCTCTGGTGCACGACCATGCAAGGTTCCATATTATTGCATATAAATCCACTTGGGAAGAATGAACTGGTAAGTTTGTAGAAGCTCAAGAAGGTCTTCTCAGCGCAATATAGCTTTTAATAATCTCCCCAACAGCTGTTTCACACCGTGATCGCAACTTATACCTACTGACACAGAAACAACGATTTACTTTCTTACATACAAAGTGAAATGTTGTGTAATAAACGCAGATGCCCCGTGTGAGGATGGAACTCATGACTTCGCTAATGAGGCTGTCCAAGCAAACCCGGTTGGCAAAAAACTAAATGTTACTCAGCGTCAGGTAAGTCGTTTGTTTGTTTTAATATACAGACATGCATAAATTTATATTTTCCTTCTTTTCACCAGCTGATTTGTGTAAAACATCAGTGTTCAGGACAGGGGGTTTCCTACTGGCAGCACTTAATCCAAAAAAACATATAAAACACTTTCTGTTTGTTAAAATAAATATATATTTTTTAAGTTTACACATATGTGTGTTTGCGACTGACCAATTAAAGAATTTCAATGGGGGAAAAACGTATTGCCCCGTGTGAGGATCGAACTCACGACCTTCAGATTATGAGACTGACGCGCTACCTACTGCGCTAACGAGGCGGTAGCGTGTATGGGCGGTGAATCGTAGATACGGGCAGAAAAAGAAACGGTCTTTGTTATCTGTTTTCTGACAAAAATATTGCTACATGCTACCTGACAACACATATTAGTAACTAGCATCTATTAAACGTATTAACATTTCTATATAAATGCAATAAAATATTTACATTTGGAATGGCATGATGTTATAACGTTAGCCGTTGCTAGTTCAGTGCCTATAACTACTTATGTCTGTTTCCCCCTGTCCTGTCCTTGTATGTACATAATGATTTACATTAAATTCTATTACATTACATCGCATTGATTTTAAGTAACTAAATCTGAATTGTCTTTGCAGTTTGGTGCACGTAAATAAATAAATAAAATCTTACTACTTAGTTATAAAACGTCCCTATGCTATTTGTCAGTTATCAATAATAGGGTAAAAAAAAGGCGTTGAAGGCTCGAGCGATTAGCTAGCTATGCAGCAATTTGCACAGAACACAGAATTTACGCTCGCATATATGGGCTCCAAAAAAGTGTAAATATGTTTAAATAGGTGCCACTACTTTTTATTGTAGATATATTTTTAAAAATGGGCTACATTCTAACAGTAAAAAGTACCTTTAAGAAAACAGTGAGTCGCCTGGTGAACCTCTCGCGAGTACGTGATAGAATCAAAAGCTAATCAAAACACCGTCTATGCATATATTTTAATAAATTGTGTTTTCATCCAATCAGCGTAGAGTATTCCTAAGGACAGTCAGAAGAATTTCATATTTTTCATCTTTCTTTTTTTTTCAATAATAATTATCATCATCATCCACATGTATTTGGCAGGCACCTTTACCCAGATAAACTGACTTTTATGGCATTAATGCAATTGAAGGTTAAGGGCCTTAATCAGGGGCCCAACAGTGGTAACTTGGTGGTACAAGAGAATGGATGGCCCACCTATACATTACCCTTCTACATTTAACAACAACAACAACAACAACAACAACAACAATAATAATAATAATAATAATAAACAAACATACCATTAGTTTAACATCCATGATATTGTTTTTTCATTTATTTTATTTTTTTACAAAGATGCCAATAGATATGCAAATTATTGTTATTGTTGCTATTATTATTATTGTTGCTGTCAGGTGTCTGTTGTTGATGCTTTATATACTATAGATGTATTTTGTGAATTAAATTTTTATTGTCAACGTTTAAAACTTTAGCATTTCGAATACACACAATACATGATTATGATTGTGACAAAACCTAAATACCATAAATGGCCAAGTTTTATCATACAATTCATTTGTATTCAGTATTTTAACCCGATTGTATGTATTTATTATCAGCTTGTATATTTGAGTAGCCTCAGGGTGGAGTTTAATGCCCTCAAAGTTTTAAGAAGAAAGGTGGGGGAAAAGCAGGCTTAAAGTGACACCTAGTGTTTGTAACTTTTCGCATCTACTGTTTTTCTCTTTAGAGAATTAAGACAGTTGAATTATCCCCACTGCTGTTTACTATTGTACTAGTTGGGGAAATGGTGGCTAATGGTTAAGGTGTTGGATTACCAATCCGAAGATTGTGGGCTCCACCAAGGCACCACCGCTGGGCCCCTGAGCAAGGCCCTCAACCCCCAGTTGCTCACTTGTATAAATGACATAAATGTAAGTTGCTCTGGATAAGGGCGTCTGCCAAATGCTGCAAATGTAAATATAAACATTACAGTTGGTACGAAGCAGAAAAACTGCTTTAATAATTTAATATAAAATGTAGATGCTATATTGTTGCTATGTTATGACCCTTTTAAAAACTTTACCATCATTAATGATTATTATACAACTGTAGGCAAATGTGTTATGTTACAATATGGGAACATCTAAGAATATTATATATATTGTTATTCCCATGTAGTGGTCTGATTTGGCTTTATGAGAGTTCCAGGGGAGTATAAAGTGGCTAGGGATGAAACTGAATTGGAACATGAATAGTATTAATAGTATTATCTTCTACTTTTATGCAGGGTAAGATTTTAAAAAGTAACTAATTAGAAAAAACCCAAGCACTTGAGGTTTTAACTAGGTCATGCATCAATTAAAAAGATGCTGTGCACCAAGAAAACCAATTTATAAGCCACTTTTCATCCTTTGGAAATAAAAATCATAATCATAGATGAATGACTTGACACCTACTCCTTTTTATTTTATTCAATAAATAATTGTTTTTCTTTATCCTCACATGCATCCTGATTGTTTTGGGTTTAAATACCTCCACTCTGTCACCAATAAAAAGTAAGACTTTTCTCTGTACACTTGTGTGTCTGAGTGAATTCTTTCCGGTGCTGAGGCAAAATAGCAGCAGCAGGACTCCCTAACTCCTGGATGTCAGAACCAGATTCCAGTGGACCTGAGAGAAATCCTATCACCATGATTGCCAACTTGCAAAGAAATGATCAGTCTGTAATGATGTATATTTGTGTAAGGTTTTTAATTTACATTGAGTATTAAGTAACACATCAGGTTTTATACATACTGACAAATGTCATTCTGTGTCTATTTTTAGTCATGACTAAACATAGTCTCTGACTCGGGTTCCATAATATGACCTGGAGTTAATGCTGAGCTGTGGAGGAAGTCCAGACAGTCTCTAGCCTCTAATCTAGTTTCGGTGTTCTTTAACAAATTGAGCTAAGAATATATTTAGTTGAATTGTTGACCTGCTGATGCCTTTCAAATGTAAATAAATGGCACAATTCAGGTACACATACATTAAATGATACAAAATGTGTTTATTTGTTTGCTTATTTACCCAACAAAGATCCTTGTTAGTAATTTGACCGTTTATATATATATATATATATATATATATATATATATATATATATATATATATATATATATATATATATATATATATATATATATATATATATAAAAATTTAAACTTGAACTGCATTGTGGGAAATGAAGCTTTATATCCCGTTTTCCACTTACGCTCTATCTAGTTCATAACGAGAAAGGACTTCAATCAGTTTTCGTGACGTTATACTTCCGTAAATAGACGCGTCGACATTGTTCCGTACATGACATTGTTCCGTATATGATGTAATCCCACCTTCTACACTGTGATTGGTTAGACTCATTCCGAGTACTCTAATTTCATTGGCTGTTGGATCATTACAACCGTAAACAGTCCAATTATCGAACTGTTTTTAAGTTTAAACTTCAACCACTGGTCAAGCCCAGCTGAGGAGGCGGGGTTTGTTGGTTTTTGGATGAGAAATGTTTATTTGGCCGTCAGGTTCATCGAGAATCCCAGCAAACGTTTTGTGTGTTCGGAAGCTACTTAGAGACTTTATTTTACGCTGTCAGGTGTCAGGAAGCGAGCTTCTGATCTAATTACAGCGTTAAAGCCTTTGAAGTGTCTATTGAAAGGGTCAGGTAAGGTTGGTAGTTCTTTAAAACGCGTTCTTTTCTTTGTTTGTTTTTTAATGAACTACATGACTTGAGCTAATGTTGGGCCGGAAAAACAGCGGAGCTAAAATCTTTGGCTTGTCGACGGAAAGTCATTATCTACGTAGCTCCACAAGCCAAACCAAGATAAGAGCTAAGCCTAGAAGCTAGGTTTAAAAAAGCTAACATCTCAAATAGGGTGCTAATGTACAAATAGTACACTATGCAGGGCTTGATTCATGCCCTAAATAGTGCACAAGTGTAGGGTTTAAGCCACCATTAAAGACTGAACCAGTGTCCTGTCAGTGTTGTGTGGGTACAATTAAATTATGTAGTAAAACACGAAAAGATTATTTATTTATCCTGTATTTAGATTTTCTTAGTTTACATATACACGCATTGAAAGTTTCTTGTTGAAAACACAACAATTTTGGAGACACAGAGAAGCTTAAAATATCCACATTCTAGCAACAGTGCAGTTGGAAAGTGTGTGATGTTCTGTATTTCTGCATAAATGTATCTCTCCCTTACAATCCATGTCCTACACCTAGATGCAGAGAAACTGGTTTAACGGATGAGCCATTAAACAGTATAGATTTACTTTAATCTATTGTGCAAATATTACCAAGCTTAAACATACTGACTAGAAAAAGTTTGTGAACCTTTTGGGGTTTGAGGGAATTTAAAAGAGGAACTGAAGTCGAGGGAATGGCAACAAGGCCCACCAAAGACCCGAGACCCCAAACTTATCATCTGGTCTTCACCACACAGGTTTAGGGAGGTATTCCATACCTCAATCTAAAATTTTTAATGAGTTTGGTGTCTACTGATTTACTGTGGATTAGTCGTCCGGGATGTCCAAAACAATTGAGGTATTACATAGAACCTTGGGGTAACATCCGAGGAGCTACAGTCCCCCTGGCTTCAAGCAATGTCAACAGCTATATCTGAAATCACATACTTTCCTACTATATTGTACTCTAAAACATACAGTATGTCCAAGCAGTTTGACTAAACAGTATGCAATTTGGATACTGGAAAATACCGGATTTTGAAGTAAGCACACAATGGCACTTTACTCTCCCATAAGAACACAGGAAAGACAACTTATCATATCTAAAAATATGTAGTATAGATATTCCAACCTCTAGTATCGATACATATTTAAATGACATTGTGACACATGTCTTTCTCCTCCACTCCTGTAGATGTCATTGACACATACGGTCATTGTTTCAGTTGAAAACATGGCAGAAAAAATAAAGTCGCCTCCTTGTATTTTTAGCTATTCCCTTTATTTATTTATTTTTATTTATTTATTTAAGTATTGCAATATATTGTGATACATTGTATTGTGACCCATGTGTGTATGGTATGTATTGTATCGTGCGGCCCTAAGACAGTAAGATATATAATGTTGAAACATTTTTTTTCTCAATAAATAAACGGCAGAGTAACTTTGTAACGTCATCAAGAGTTTATCGTTACATGTGCTGGTCTGTTGCACCATACAGTAAAATTACAGTGTGTCCTCGAAGGTCGATGATATAAATTATAAGTGCACAAGGAAAGAAAGAAGACACAACATAAATTACAAGTTTACAATAAGTGGCTTGAATGTGGTTTATATTCACTTCTGGAAGAGTTTGTGCAAAGCATACAGAGGTCCTCTGTCGGGATTGGGTAGTTGACACCTCACAGGGGTTAATCTAAGGGGATGGTGGAGAGATGGTGGCTGGGAGCCTGATGATCAGTGAGTTGGGGTTTTTTTGTTTTGAATAGTTGGTTGCCAGGGCCGTTCCAGACAAGGTTTGGGTGTGACATTGACCAATATAGTATTTTTTTTTTTTGGGAAGCTGCATTTTTATGCTAACTGGTGAACAGAACCAGTACTGTTTGCTTTTGTTGACTCACTCGTCAACAAACTGTGGGATAGATAGGTAGATATTACAAAATAATATTAGAGATCTAAAAAATAATTTAAAAAAATATTGATTATTGATAAAAATTATCGCTGATATCAGTTTGTCTCTAGTTTGGGCATCCAGTGATTTTGTGCTGTTACGCGAAATTTGCAGTGTGTTTAATTTTGTACTTATTTAGCTTTAATTGCTGTTATTTCGTAAATGTAGGAAACACAAAAACAAAAATTGAATCAAACAGCAGCTCTTAAAGCTGTGACATAAAATGAGCCCTTTGTCTAATTTTAGTTGGTTGTTGGTTTATTAAATATAGAAATGACATAACAAATAGAACAACAACTTTATAACATCTTAAATATCATCTTAACTTTAACATTTCAAACATTCATTCAAGTCTTCGTCTTCTACGACGCTGGCTGTTCCCTTTTAGGGGTCGTCACAGCGAATCATCTGTCTCCACCTAACCCTATTCTCTACATCCTCTTCACTCACACCCACTAACTTCATGTCCTCGTTTATCACATCCCTATACCTCCTCTTTGGTCTTCCTCTTTGCCTTCTGACTGGTAGCTCGATTTCTAACATCCTCCTACCAATATATTCACTATCCCTCTTCTGTCCAAACCACCTCAATCTGGCCTCCCTGACTTTCTCCCCCAAACATCTAACATGAGCCGTCCCCCTGATGAACCCGTTCCTAATCTTGTTCAACCTCGTCACTCCCAAAAAAAACCCCCAACATCTTCAGCTCTGCTACTTCCAGCTATTGATTTGATAAAGTAGCCTAAGAAAAAGGTGAATTATAATTATAAGTCTTGTTTGTGTTTGTCAGTCATAGGGTGGAGCTTAGTGCATGAAATATTACCTAAAACTGTTACATATTCTTAGCCAACAAACTAAGTGTATGTGAAAGTGCAGTATTTTCTTAATGATGTTTTAGTAATGTATTATTAACTCATTGATGGAAATAAGAGTTTATCCCTCCCTTAAACATTTATCTTTTATATTTATTCCCATAGTTCTGATGGTGCTGTTGAGGTTTCTGTAAATGAGGGTAAATGAGCCCAAGCTTTGCTTTTCCTGTTCTTCTTCTTAATAGGTTAGTCTGAACAAACATTAAAGCCCTTCCTGCAATTCGGTTAGCTCGCAGAATGCTGTCAGGTTGTCTGGTAACGTGTCGATTAACTATCTATGCGTTGCGAAAAGGACGTTTAAAGGGTTTGGTTCCTGTAAGTGTTTACACTGTTGTCCACCCCCAGGCTTGCGACAGTTTAGGATCCCTGACAACAGCTGAGTAACAGCAACAAGTAACAATATGACTTGTGTTGGGGGTTGTGGAGACAAGAAATTTGAGTTCTTGCCAGCTGGTTAGTGTTTATAGCAACAACACTGCAAATTTGTAACTATGCGAGTTCAAATCCTTTTCAGGAAAATCATAGCAATGTACACACACATGCTAAATGTTTATTGCTTATCAGTTGGAGGGGGTGGGGGTGGGGACGGTGTATGATTGATCACTATTTACCAGAAAGAATTTTTTAAGGTTATTATTGCAATAATTAAACAAATAAATAAATGAATAAAACTATAATTTTTTTTAACAATCATTTTTTTCATTAAAGCCTTAAAACATCTAAATATCCGTTTGCAGATCAGATTGATTTGATTTTAAGTTCTTTGTTAATTATTGGCTGTTTAAATAAATTAAGTTGTTTAAGATTTGTTTTAAAAAATGCAAAAATCTGGGGTCTGAAAGGACAACTTATATTTTGATGATTTATTATGTACTTGTCTCTTGTTCGTCCAATAAAATGCTCTTTTATGTGGCGGCGGGTCATTCTGTAACAAAGAAATATGTCACCAAATAGATATAAAAATATTTCAATACAAAAAAGAGAAACACATGTTTAGCAGAATTTTCTAAAAAAAAAAATTAAATTAAAGTTTGTTAAAAAATAATTTTACATTTTTTTTTGGTGGAGATGATTTATATATGTTTATTTATTAATGTTCTTTTGATATATTGTAATTCATTGTCTCTGTATCGAGTGCTTGTGTAGTCGTTAGTTGTACTTGTACCCCTGTTATCTGAATGCATCTGTCTGAGGTGACATCACAATGAAGTCTGTTTAAACAGTTGAAATACTTTTTTACAGTGCTTTTACATTAGGCCTCAATTTCCATATTTTCCTCCCTGAAGCATAAAAGAAAACTAATGAGCAGCATTACAGAATAGAACTTTTGGGGTCAGATGATGTAGGTGTTGATCGGATGAAAAATTAGAATCAGGTCAGTCGCTCTGGATAAGAAAAAATATGGCATATTAAATGTCTTAAGTTTCCTATTTTTACATTTACCGTGTGTGTTATGTGTTTGTATGATCCAAGCAGATTTATGTTTAAGTCCCAACTTTTTCCAGATCACCGCTGGCTTGTGGACGATGCCCAAAGAATCCAATGAATCATCGAATGAGGAGGAAAAGAGGGTCGACACCAAACGGTCGGAGAATTCCACAGCCCAGGCAGACGCATCAGAAGATCTGCTGCAGAAAAGAATCCAGAGTCCTCACCGACAGACTCCGCCGTGTAAGAGCAGTTTACTGGTTTTTTTTTCTACTTCTGACTCACTCAATGTACACCAGACACCTGCTCAACATGTTCTTTACTAACTATGTCTTAAAGCTTAAAGATATTTTATCTGTATCTACCACATACATACATACATACATACATACATGCTGATAACATGCAGGAAGGTCTTCCTCCTCTTTAGCCTGGAGGTAACAGGGGTCTGTGATTTCCGACAGGGATGTCAAATTTGGACTCGTCTGACCAAAGAACACTTATAGATAGAACACTTATCGACCACTTTAGACCACTTTGAATGAGCCTTGGCCTACAGGACACGACGGCGCTTCTGGACAATGGTCACATATAGCTTTCTTTTTGCATATTAGAGCTTTAGTTGGTATCCACAGATGGCATGGCAGATGTGTTCACTGACAGTGGTTTCTGGGCCCATTTAGTAATGTCAATCACAGAATCGACGCAAAAGCAGTTGTTTTACACTAAAAGGCAGTAGCATCCTGACTCATTTTTTATCAGATTTATGGCAATGATTAAAAATGACCAATGATTAAAAATGACCTTTAGGTTGATTAATGTGTCCACTGGCAGAATAGAATGCCAGTGTACCGAGGGGAAAAGGGGGTTAAAATGATAAATAATTGTTAATGATCCAAAAGAGACTTTGGTCTTATGCCTTGTTTACGGAGGTGTGTGGCCTCTGATTGCGTTCACAGCCAGCCCGTCCAAGTTGGTGTCTGTGGAGGACCTGATGGAGACAGCTAAAGGCGTGACTAACATGGCGCTGGCTCACGAAATTGTAGTGAACGGTGGCTTTCAAATCAAACCCGCTGAGCCGGCAGAGGGAAGGTACAGTCTGTTAAAAACCTGAATGATCATTTAAATTACTACTAAATAATTACTGAATCACAAAATAGGCAATCATATTTTTTCCTTATTATCTTATTTCTACATGCAGTTTAGAGAAACGAGTTAAGGAAATTATGCACAAGGCATTCTGGCATCATCTTGAAACCCAACTCAATGAAGACCCGCCTGTCTATGAACATGCCATCACACTAGTTGGGGAAATTAAAGAGGTAAGACTAGCAAAAGTAGAGAGGCAACACGATCAGGGTCAGAGAGTCTTAAAGATAGTGATAGTAATACATTTAGGTGTAATCAAGCTAAGAACTTACTAATATGGTCTGATCTGATGTTTATATGAACTTTGGCAAGTTCCCATGAAGTAGATAAAATCTCATTAGGTCCAATTATCTGTATTGGTTTTCTATCTTTCCGATTGTTTTTTTTCCAGACGTTGCTGTCCTTCCTGATGCCGTACCAAGGACGTCTGAAAGGACAGATCGAGGAGGCACTGGACCTGTCGCTTATCCAGCAGCAGGCAGAAAATGAAGCGCTGAATATCAGTAACGTGGCCCAGTTCATCATCAATACCATGGGCGCCTTGTGTGCGCCATGTAGGGACGAAGATATCTGCAAGCTACGCGATATCACAGACATCGTGCCTCTGTTTAGGTGAGTAAAGGATCTCCAAAATCACCCATGACCTAATGGCGTTCTTGCTTTTACTTCAGGTAAAAGCAAAACAAAACTTTTTATCCCAGTTTTAAACAGGACCTGCATCGGGTTTGATTGTTTATTTTTATAGTTATGGCCAGTCTTGTACTACTAACCAGGTAAACAGAACTCTTTTCAGAGGAATTGAAAGTATTTGTATAATTTGCTTCTGTGTGCTTTCTGTCTGTTTTTTGTCATTACACCCCTTTTTTCCTGACACATAAAATATTCAAGAGTTTTCATGGTGACATTTGTTTTCTCACCAATGTTTTTTTTTAAAAATCACGGTGTGAAGTATTAAGTCAGGGTTTACCAGTGGCCTTCTCTGTTGGCCTACACACTATTAGAAGCTGACCTATATTTACAACCTAAATTTTTATATTTATTTTATTAAATTGTATTCATTTGTTCAGCGTTTCTCTTGCTGTACTGCTTCCAGTCTGTGTATGTGGATATTAGATGTTTTTGTCCAATCATATTTTAAATTCTATGTGTATATAATCTGCCAAAGCCTCCAGAATCAGTAGTGCTGCCCATGGAAGTTAAACTGTTAGTAAAACAGTAGTGTTTTAGTAGTGACAGATTGCTAATTGGTTTATATTATTAAAGACTATTTCTTTAACCAATCAGATTTTTGGACCCGCCTCCCTTAGCCCGCTAGCTGGCACATGATTTCAGCATTCTTCTCTGATTGGTTGATCAGAGTAAATTCCTACAGCCTAGCAAAACACATCTGTACAGTTAAATTAGAATTTTCATGCCCACAATGGCTGTAGGGGAAGAAGAAAATATAAATTTAATGTATTATATTTGCTTTTATTAAATTTTTTATGTTTTTGTGATGTTATATTAATATTAGGTAATTATTGATTCTGAACTGCTCCAGATATTGTACGGGGCACAGTTGCGGTTGAGATATTAAACGAGGTTTCCTGCTTTAATACAACTAGTATTCTAGAGTTTACTGGGACCCAGACAAACTTAGGATTTAGTGTTTAATACTATTTTAGTATTTTTTTTAGATTAAGCCTCCATTATGTGCCTCCCAGGTCCATTTTCGAAGTCTTGGACAAAATGAAGATTGACATGGCCAACTTTGCGGTCCGCAGTCTCCGGCCGCACCTGCTGCAGCATTCAGTGGAATACGAAAGGAACAAGTTTCAAGAGTTTCTCAACAAACAGCCTAGTAAGAGATTTTTACTTATTTGAACCACATCCCCAAACCACCCAAGATTCATTCTGATGTGGCATGTACGATAAGGACAGTGGGAAGTTAGAAAAATAGCTTTTATGTACTGTAATAAATCGAATATAATAAATAGATTATGTAATCATTGGTTATAGTGAGGTTTATGCTTAAGAAGATATTTAGGGCATTTTGGGAAAGACACTACAAAAAATAGTTGGAAAATCTTACATTTACATTCTATTCTCTGCATATCAAAGCTTACAGAGCTGAGAGTTAAAACACAGGGTCACCATGATACAGCACCTCTGGAAAAGGAGAAGTGTTGGGGTTATCCTTAGAATCCCAACAGTAGTATATTGGGGCGTGGTAGCTCAGTGGTAATCAGATCATGAGTTTGGTTTTTAGAACTACCAAGCTGACATTGCTAAGCCCCTTGGCAAGGCACTTACCCCACAACCTCTTAGTTAGATAAATGTAAGTCATTAATTGGAGCCACCACTGCATCAAACTATAGAGGTACTTTAGTACCAGGTCAATGCATGGAGCGGACACGGCAAGCCCCATTGCCAGGCCCTTAATCTCCAATTACTCAGCAACTTTAGGCCGCACACCCACACACACTAGAGTTTTTTCACAAGAGTGATTTTAAACATATCATTAAATAAAAAAAAACATTTGGAGAAATCGTGTTGGAACACTGGTTTATAACTGTTTTTCAGACGCGCTGGAATTCACCCAGAAATGGCTACAGGAGTCGGCAGACTCGGTGCTCCGAGGGGCTGAAGACGGTGCCACGAGCTCCCCTAGCTCCTCCTCACAGCTGCTGATGAACATTCACAACCAGGCCTATCTACGACTGCTGCACTGGGAGCCTGGGGTGGAAAGTTTCCCTGAGGTGGGCCAAGAGCCTCTGACGTTTCTGTCTTAATGCTGGAGAATTGGGTTACAACCATTAAACACACCCCGCGCACACACACACACACACACGCACATGTGTATACTTCACACACGCTTATGTGACGTTTTATGCTCTCATTGTATCTGCTTCTTTATTTTTCATTATTCTTTCTTTATACTTTTGTCTACGTGTCTGCCCATCTGTCTTTCTGTTTTCCATTTTCTTTTTTTGCTTTCGTCTCTACCACTGCGCGTCTGTTTATATCGATGTCAAACTACCCATTTTACTATGTTTGTTGTCCCCTATATGTTTCTCTGTCTATTTATATGTTCATAAATTTGTCTGTCTATTTTTGTCAATCTATATCTATCTGTCTCTCTTTTATTTTTCCACACTCGTTTTCTTTCCTCGTTTGTCTGTCTGTGTCTATTTATTTGTCCATATTTTTGTCCTTTGTCTGTTCTGTTTTTTCGTCTGTCCCCCTCCCTTTGCATACATCCTCTCTGTCTCTCATTCACTGTGCATTTTTCTCTCTTATTTACCTTTTTGGCTGTTTTATTAATCCTTAATCATGCTTTTCCTTTTTGTTTTTTCTTTTTTAGGCTGTTTTTATCTGCCTTTTTTTCTAGAATTTATCCTTTTACTATAACCGACTCTTACGCTTTCTTTCTGTAGACGATGCTGATGGACCGCGGTAGGTTTCTGGAGATGCAGTTGGAGCTGGAGCGCTTAGCATTGGTGGCGTCTGTGTTGCTGATCGTGTATAACAGCGCAGGGGAGGCGATCACTGGGCTGCCGGGTCTGGTGGATGCACTGAAAAACACAGTCAAGATCCTACTGGCTGATATGCACACGCCGTAAGAATGACTCTGCAGGCTGGGGATTACATACACTTTGCCTCTTTTTACACACGTACAAAAACAATTACTCTCTTTTGTGTGTGTGTGTGTGTGTGTGTTTTTCAGGTCTTTCAAAGCAGACGAGACGTTCGCTGCAATTGGGGAGAAGCTGTGTTTGGAGCTGGGGGAATGTCTGACTCGGCATGGCTTCTCACCTTTTCACCCAGACAGACAGAATGCTCTGAAAGGCCAGATCGCAGCTGTCAAGTCCCAAGATAACCCCATCCGCAAACTCGTTGGTAATTTAGTTACAGTACCATTAGGAAATAAATGTAAATGTTCCAGCAGCTTAGGTCTAAGAAACCCCTACTGAAAGTCTCAGAGGCTAGAAAACTTAAACACTTCTCATATTTCATGCATGGACTAAATGTAATTATTAGTCCATGCAGCCCGAGCATTAGACTGAGCAGCATTTATTGGCTAAAAGGTCATCTGACTGACAGGTAAAGCAACCAGTCAGTTTCTTTATTAACAGTGGTGTAAAAATGTAAATGTTATGTTTCTATAAAAACTGGTGTGCAACCATAAATCGTTCATCTTGGAAATTTGTACAAATGAATGAGTCTATACAATGAACTAAACATCATTTTGTTCATCAAATCCTGCACTCAAGGTTACATTTATAAAACATGACAGCTTCCTTATTATTCCATAAAGCGTCTTGATGGCTTTGAAGCAGCTCACCAGATGCTGGAAAACATGGAAATCACATTTTCAAGGGCTGCCAATTATCAGGGTTCGATTCCCAGCACCACTAAGTTGCCACTGTTGGGCCCCTGAGCAAAGCCCTTAACCCCAATTGCTTAGTTGTATAAAATAGATAAATGTAAGTCGCTCTGGATAAGTGCGTCTTCTAAATGCATCCAAATGTTGGGTGCTTGAGCAAGGCACTTAACGTTTTATACTGTACAGTATCATAAATGACCTTGTGCTGTTTCCAGCTTCTTAACCTGAAATTTTTGAAGAAAGATTTTCACAGTGCTGTAATGAAGATTTGTGCCTGCTAGCGGGAGCTGTACAGACATGGAGTAATCTCGTGTATAATGTGTAATGTAATTATACATTACAGAAAAATGCACAATTACTATAATACTGGTTTTGTTCTTTGTTTTTTTGTAATAATACTAATGCTTTGCTGTGAATGCTTGACTTGACCGTGCACTATTAAACTAGCCAAATTGATATGCACTATTTTGAATTATGTACATAATATTTGGCTACATAATTCAATCAGAAAAAAACATCTTAAGAGTAAAAACACTTTACACTAATATTCGTAATATTCAACTCCAAAATTGCTTTTTTTTTTCTTTTTTTCACCGCTGGCTCTTTTTTTTTTTACAGATTCTCGGATCCAGACCTACCTCCTGGGCTTCCTGGAACCTGGTCCTAATAGGAGCCCACCTGCTGTTCCCGGGGGTCTGGTTCCTGTCGGTAAAGAGCTGGAGGAAATCGGGATCAGACTGAGCCACCTGGTGAATTTCAACAAGCTTGTCTACTCACCATTCTACCAGAAACTCCTTCAGGACCTGGTTCAGGCTGGAGGAAGCACTGCCACTTTGGCAGCGGTGAAGGAAATAGAAGACTAGGATAAACCAGGCAGCCCATTATGTGGTCCTAAGAATGACTGAGTTAACAGATTTGCTGTTTTGTTGGGTCTTTTTTTTTTTACTACTCAGAGCTCAACATCCATCAACTCTAGCAAACTATTTACACCACAGATTCTCCTCTATTCATGCCGTTACATTATCATGAATTTATTTTAATTTGAGCTTAAAGAATTCGTTTTGGACTAAAGTTTTGCTTTTTGTTCTGTGTCAGTTGAAGGTGTGTGTGTGTGTTTAGGGGGGTTAAAGGTTTTTTTTTTTATATTGAAATGGCATCAGAAAGTCATAATATATTGATTTCTATTAAATAAGTCACTGACTGATGTCTGTGCTGAGATAACTTGCAGGAAAATGGTAGCTCAGTGGTGTTGGACTGCTGATTGGAAGATGATGGGTTCCATTCCCAGCAATGACCTGCCACTGAGGGGCCCTAGAGCAAGGCCCCTAACTGCTCAGTTGGATAACAAACACTGTTAGTCAGTGGATGAGAGCGTCTGCCAAGTGCCGTAAATGTAATGTGGAGTTAAACAAGAGTTGTACAACTGCTTATATGCATAGAAAAGAAAACGTAATGTGCTGTTAAAGTCTAAAAAAAAACACTGTTGCTAAGCGACTGGGAAAACTAAGACAAAGCTAGCACTAAAGAATTTATAGCCGAAAAACACAGGGACAAAACAAATATATTGGATTTTATACATAAACCATTAAAATTCTGCGCTAGCTAGTAATTATCAAATTCATAAAGAATTCCTTATTAAAATTTTCTTCTTCTTCTAACAGAGCTGTTAAGACAAAATATGGCCAAGAGTTATTACATGGATGTCATGGGAAAGTGGTTAAGGGGTTGTACTGCTAATAGATTGATTCCCAGGACCACTAAGCTGCCTGTGCTGGGCCCCTATGCAAGTCCCTCAACCCCCAAATGCTCAGTTAAATGAAAAACGTATAAAAATGTAGATGTAGGGCTGAAGATCTGTTTATAGGCTCTTTTTCACGGCCACTAGCAGCTATTAGATGTTATCTTGAGTAAGAAAGAAATCATTTCATACAGTAAATTAACCAATTCGTGACCAGGATTTTGGCATCTCATCATTTGTGAGCCCTAAAATATTCTTGTTAAAATAATAATACCACCACATCACCACAGCTTCTTCCCATAAATAAAAAGTTTCTCCTAAAACGATCCACATCGCTTCTGCCTCTGAAGTGCAGTACATACAATTTCCATGTTTCAGTGTTACTTTCTTTATCCAGCTCACACACGTCACCATTGTGTGTTAACAGTGACGGCTGCCCTTTTATAATTCCTATTATATTTATTATTATCATTCAGAGTGTGTAATGGTGTAAAAGCGTACAGAATCTGATTGGTGCCTTACTCGCTGGAGGGCTGGCCTCGTCTCGTCTCGTCTCACCTCGTCTCGGTTAAACGTGCCCTGCTCTCTTTCTCTGTGCTGCTTGTAATCGTTGCACGGCTCTGGAAAAAGACGAGACCCTGAGTAATCTTTTTAAACGGCTTAATTTTTTCTAGGGAACATTTTTAAGCATGTTTTACAGAGATCATTGATACGTTGCACCTTTTGGTCTTTGACACACACGGTTACAATGCAGTATTAAGGGAGGGAGAGAGGGAGGGAGAGAATTCTTCTATCTGCAACTTGAACGCCGTCTTCACATATTTAACATGATTAAGTGGTATTTACGACGACGGCTATGACTTTCAATGCGATCAGAATACGATGATGATGTATTTTAACTGTTCCTGTAGCATAACCTTCCCCAACTCTGTGATCATAAGACACGTTCCAGAACGGACGCAGAGTTTATTCGCAGTTACATGCCGTCTAGATGTTTCTGCTTAGCATCACTGTGTACTATAAACGTGTCAGAATCACACACCTTTAACCCAGAAGCTTTCCTTAATAAATAGGACTGAAACCAAGCTTGTGGTGTTACTGCTCTCTTCTTGTTCTACCATACAAACTGCAGCATTCGTCCGATTTCTGTGCTGTTACGCAGAGCATCAGTACAGAATCAAACACTGTGGATATGATTTTGCCAAGTAGGATGTGATCCTGGATTCATTAATTTTGTTAATTCTGGATCAACATTTCAACCAACCAACCAATCATAACCATTTGATGTCATCAACGTGAGCAATTCGTTTTCTAATCTTTCCCTCCTTGTAAATTAAAAAGTAATGATATAAATGTATTTATCAAATTTCAAAAAATGAAATACTCAAATGACATTTATAATACAGTCTAAGTCTGGACTATCAAATTATTTTAATGTAATTTGTCTTATTTTATGTTGTGATTTAATGTTATTTTTTATTTAATTGTAATTTTTCCACAATCTCAGACAATTCTGTATTTTTTAGCATTTACTTACGAAATTTTGTTTGTTTGTGGACAAAACAGAGAAAGATTCCAAAATTTGTTAAGACGGGTTTAGTCGACACACGTTGATGACATCGAATAGTTATCCTAATTCAGCAAAATCACATCCACCAAAAAAAATGAAACAAAACAAATTGGTTATTTTCCAGTAACAGCATTTTACCAGAATATGTACATTAAAAAAGTTATAAAATAGAAAGTAATGTCTAGCTGTGACTTAAAATAGCTTCATTGTATGTCCAACAAAATGCCTGATATTACATCACATTAATGTGTATTCTATTCCAGATTAGGTCTCACTCTTATTCCTGTAATAACCTCCACGATTCTGGGAAGAGTTTCTACTACATTTTGTGGATTTGTGTTCATTCAGTCATAATAGTAATACCGAGATCAGACACTAATGTTTTCTTCACCCCAAAAAGATATATAAATCGAGAGAGAGAGAGAGAGAGAGAGAGAGAGAGTTTGTACTTTTAGACAGTCCTTTTAGTTTTCTCTAACAAGACATTTAAGGGTGGAGTCATAAAATGAGACAAAAATGGTGGGAAACAGTGGGTGGATATATATATATACATACACACACACACACACATATATATATATAAGTTATATAGATCTATAAATCGCTGTGCTACCTAAAATTGCCACTAGATGGCAGTAATTTATTACACTGACATAACTATTTTTAGCTATAATTTAATTTCTCAGTTAATTGTTATATGTTAACAAGTATTAATAACAGCTGATTTACGTGTTGTGAATTTACTACTACTATAAATTAGGAAATACCGTATAACTTTGGATTTTGCCGTTACGTTTAAAACCACACTTATAATAAACACTAGTTTTCCAACAGAACTAACGATACTAACGTTAAAATTATTTGGATAGAAAACTTAACGACATCAATGACCATCGGGGATTTCCTTAAATGTCTTCTTTCAGTTCGAATATTAATGTGACAATTATTTCGATTCTAAACCAGAAGTTTCTATGCACGTGTGCAGCTGAAGGATCGTTCTGATCTAAACTCGAGTCTGTGATTGGTAAAAATATTCTCACGGTGTCATTGGGATATGTAGTGTTTTAAATAGGTACTACAAAACAACTGCATTTTTTTGGATTTTAATTCTCTGGGAAGAATAATTGATTTTTTTAAATCCCTAACAAATCCTTAAAGCACTTTATATCTTAAAATGTCTTAAAACTAGAACCGAAAGTTTAAAATCTTAAAAACGGTCTTAAAGCGGAATTGTTAGAAAGAAATGACTTCCGCCTCCAGCGATGACGCGAGCTGACGAAGAAGAAGAGGAAGAAGCTGATTCTGGAGCAGAAGTTGCAGCAGTGCTAAAGCAAAGCGGACGAGGCAGGAAGTAGGACGTTACCAGAGCAGGTTTTTATTTTTGAGGGTTTTTCCCTCTCGAGATGAAGAGCAAAACTCACCCCTGTTGTCAAGAAGATCCTTAAATCCACCGTGGACTTATTCTGGTTGGAGTGGATGGCTTAGCGTGCGAGTTGGAAGCAGTTTAACATGAGGAAGATGACTCGGGTTTCTTCCTCGTTGTCCAACAACAGCAGCGGGAGAACAAGATGGCAGCTTATAGCGAGTGTTTAGAGACTGCTGAGGGTTGAAGATTCGAGCCCGAACATGTCTCTGTTGTCCTACTGCAGTCGCTGGCTGTGAAGGTACGTCGAATAAAAGTTTCAGGACTAACATAGACCTGGTTAAAAGTCGGTTAAGTTACCAGTTTAGTAGTCTAGTAGTTGGGACTAGTCAACAGTTGGTGGCGCGTGCTTGGAAAAAAAGTTTTCTAGACATCGTAAAAAAAGGAATTAAAGCTGTGAGTTAATTTTATTTTCTTATTGTATTTGCTTAAAAAAACGACTTTATTTGCAAACTATTATTTATAGCGAAATACTAGAGAAAAAAGTAGAACTCGTGTACTGCTTTCCCAGTGTGCCCTAACGGAAGACTGGTTAACTAGTAACCTGGGGAGTTAGCTTGGGTCAAAGGTCATTTTAAATAAGATGGG